>OZ010732.1:46117548-46464331 GCA_963932275.1 Andrena praecox
CTTTTAAATTCGTTACTTTATCCGGCACTATGTTAATAGCGGGCCGATATGAGAGCTCGCGGTTAAGAGGAGTTCATTTATCATTCGCCGCCGTCGCTTCCTCCGGCATAGAGGAGGAGGTAGAGGAGAGATGGATCAGTCGAGCGGCGGCCGCGTTAGTCACGAGTCTCGGCAAAAATTTTCGGCCGTGCCCTGTGCCCCGTGTCCCGTGTCCCGTGTCCCGACCATTTCCTCGCGGCCCCCCTCGGCGAATTTGTGTCTTTGAACCTCGGAAACCGGTTCCCCTCGTCTTCCAGCGTCTTCCTTGCGCGGCCGATGATTGGACCGCGCCGTGATCCTCGATGAAGGATCCACGGGGAAAAAAGCGGATCTCGAGCGGGAAAGCGGAAAGTTTAGAAAAAAAAATAGAGGCAGGTTATGCGTGATGGTGGGGTTGAAAGGGTGGCGAGGTATCCTCGGGCACGAGGAAACCGCTCGGAGTTTCCCGGCCGCTGTAAAACGAAGCCTCGGAAGCTGAAACGGAGGTCGTTCGTCATCGGCTCGCAGCCAGCTCGGCGGAGAAAAGCACGGGCGGATGACGCTGGAACACGTGTAGATGTCAAGGCGTTAATCCCTCGAGAGACGAAGAAGCATCTCTCGGTCCTCGGGCGCGGTTGTTCGATCGGAACATGTACGAGACAATCCCAGGCATGGCGATAGCCTGGAGAATCAACCGAGCTTGCGGACCGATCCTTCTTTATTTCTTAATTCTCCTTCTCATAGAGTACTCCAATTTACGTTCGCATTTAATTGAACCATCGCTCTTCAACTCAGACTCCCTTGTGACCCAATTGGGATCGTTTCTTGTCCTCGGCGTGCCTCTTGAAACGCGCCTCGTTTCGCAAAAGCGTTTTCATTGTGAGAACCAGCATCCAATGGTCCAGCCACGTAAATCTTCGCGGTTGAAGCATCGTAACCACTCCAATTCCCATCCACGGGGTCCGCCCGAATGCTGGAACACGTTTAATGAGCTTTGAAGAGGCCACAGGCCGTTCTGCCACGCACGCGGACAGACCCGGTGGTTTTCAAGCGGCGACAATGCGCGTACTCAAGAAGCCACCGCTCCACGCGATGTTAATGAGGGACGATTAATCAACTGGCCAGGCGAATCTTAATGCGAACAGGCGAAATCCTCGGGGTCTGCGGTGCTCCGGCGAGAGCACTTCCGTCCGCTTCCGGCGCGTCGACCAGCTCCGTGAACAAACTATCCGGCATGTAGCATGAAACTATCGAGGTGGAAAAAGTGATCGGGAATGGAGGGGCAGTATCGCGTGCTTCTGTCAGATTTTCCACGGTTGATTGGCGAAAGTACTTCCGGTGGTCGCTGAAACCGATCGCTGACAGCCGGTCGACGTCTTGCTCGATCGGAGAAACCCGATCGAATCGCGAGAGACGCTCGCGATTCTGCTGCCCCTCCGCGGGAAACTGGTTCACGATTTTTCCGCCACGCGTTACTTCTCTTTTTTTTTGGCGGGAGGGAGTTTTTCCTCGCTTCCAACAGGCGCTGCGCAACGAGAGTATCGTTCTGGGAAGAGAGACGTTCGAGGGAGACAGCTGAGCAAGCGCTCGCATCGTTCACAGTCACCTAAGTGTCTCCATCATCGTGGCGGAATTCGGCTTCTGTCGACGACTGCGAGGCGCCTACGAATTTGTCAGGGAAAGCTTCAAATAAGTTTCGGCAGCTTCGCGCCGCGAAGCTTTCGCGGTGTGCCGGGATTCCGTGGACCGTTCTGTCTTGTTAGCGGACAGCAGGCTGCTGAATCCGTGATTAACGGAACGATCGTTTAACGAGTCCGAGACTCTGTGGCTCGTGGGGAGTGTCGAGGCGATCTTTCCAAAAGTCAGTGCAAATTTCTTGGGGGTAGTACAAACTTGCAAGAAAATCGAAACAAAGCCGAAGAATTGCCGAAAATTTTAAAGCAGTCCAAGGACACTGGGGCCACGCTGAAGGTTCCTCTTAAAACTGTAGGAAAGAGGAGAGGCAGCCACTCTGGGCTCGGGTGGGTCGACTATACCTCTTAATCCAGATTGAAAATATGTAAATAAATCCACTCGCGGCTCCGCAGGCCGGATGCCCACTCTGTATTCCCCGTCGAAAAAGTATTTTAATAGAAACGATTCATCATTCCGCGGGGCCCCCGACCAGCTTCTTTTTCTTCGTCGATGGGAGAAGCTCGCTTGCTTGGCCCCCCTTGTCTCTCTGTTCTCCCACAAACCACCGCGGGAACCCTCTCCCTCTGACCCTCCCCCCGCCCCTCGGTCCTTTGTCCCTGTTCGCTTTCAATTTTTACCGGATTTCGCGGAATTTCGACCGAAAGGTTTTCGCTTTATCTTCCCGGCCACCCCCACGTCCTCCGCTTCTTTTTGCTCGCTCGAATTATGCGGGAGGGGGGAGGGGGACACGCGGCGGATTTCGCGGAATTCCTACGGTTCGCGTCTCCTCCTCGCATAATTTCTTGGGGCCGAGGCCTCGGTGCAGATTTCCAGCGAGCCTCTCCGCCACGGCCCTCTTTGTTCCGCGCGATTTCGCGGCCCCCCTTTTGTTTCCCCGTTTCGATCGCGATCGCGATCGCGATCCGACCAGCTTCCGCGCGGCTTCCTCTATCGAGAGGAGGGCCCGCCTGCACCACGAGCTACCTTGTTTTTCTGATGGTTTCTTGCCCGGTTTCTTCTTGGGCAACGGGACTCGTCTTCGCGGTTCGATGTCTCATTATGTCAGAGCTGCCAGGATTTCGGGGGCGGGGCAAGGGGGACTTGGTGCGCTGCTCCCTCTGCTTTCCCTTTCTGCCTGTCCCCGTTCTTCGTCCTCTGCTTATTCTCGTCCAAGGGCCGCTCCGCCGTGCCTCCAACTGGCTCCACAGTTTCGAGGAAGCTGGTGGGTTCCTTCTATCTTAGAGCAGCCTAAGATCCGAAGTCTATAAAATGGGAACTTGGATATTTGTGAGAATCGAGCGGACGCGGTGTGGTCGGTGGGGATTCGTGGAAGAAGCTTACCGAAGAACGGCCAACAGAGCGGTTCGGATGGGGGGGGCTAACGGTATCGCACGGTAATCCAGAAAACTCGGTCTGGATGATCCGCGGCGCGCACGACCGAAAGGAGTCGTGATTTTTCCATTATTCATTAAGCCAGGACGACCGTCACATCCCGATGGGTTTCTTTGCCGGCCGCGCTATTAGGAATCAATCAAGCCACGAGGATCGTCGGTGCTCCGTTGACAGCCGCTGCTAAAACGTCCCGTAAGAACGTAACGCCGAGGACCCTGGACGTCTATCGACTCCTCTTGGATTCACTCGAGACATCTCGTTCCGTCCGCGCTGCACACTTCGCTCATACGGCCCCGTAAAAACGGCCGATCGCGCCACGCTCGATTCGAGAGCCGAGGCAGGCGTCCGCCAGCCAAGGATTTCGTTATTGCTATTACTTACCGAAGGGACAGAAGCTCTTCGTGGCGATGGACTGATCTAAATGCACTGTTCTAAATGCGACGCAGCGCCGTCGCAGATATGGATCGCTCGTTGACGGAAGTTACCGGCCCTGTGGCACGTCGTTTCACTCGTTTCCCGCCTGTAGGACGAGTAATCGATCCTGTGGCTGGTACCTGGGGGTGCAGCTTCGAGTTAGATCGAGCAGATGATGAAGAAATCATCGAGGTAGCTGGTTCTCTTGGAGCATCCATCACGCAAAGTAACAAAGTCGCGACCTGCGTGATGGATAGTGGTAGTCCTAATCATTTCTGGGGTTCAGGGTTCAAGACATCGATACTTTGCAACACTCTCGGATCGAAATTGCAGTACAATGCTGAAGGGTGTTTCGAAGACGGAAGGACAGATTGCCGTCAAAGCTGAGGAACTTAAAAAGTACAATAATCTGCGCTTTTGCATCGAAAGTGCTTGCGCAGATGTGGAGATTGTATAAAATTCTTCCCCGCCACCCCCCCCCCCCCCCCCGCCCCAAGAGATGCAAGTGCCACCGTTCGAGTAATCGTTCGAGTTCTCGTGGAAGAGACGCGAGTTCTGAAATTCAATGGAATCGCTGGTCTGGACGAGCTGAAATATGGTCGGTCTGACACCACAGCGATGCTGGCGATGAAAACGATCGTGTTGCGAGTTGCCGAAGAAAGCGAGCATTCAGGGTCCGCGCGCGCGTTTCTTCGGACCGAGGAGACGTTTCGTCCATAAAAAGATACCCCGCTGGTAGCGCCAATCGTTTCGCTTGGCAAGTGTAACGTTTACAGGCTGCCTCTAATTGGTGTTCGAGGCTGATGAACGCCAATGAAACATGGAAAAGATGGGAACGCGAGATACGCATTCCCTCTGTCAGCCTCTTGCTGGCTTGGGCTTCGACGCGCGTTTACGAGAATCCATCAAACCCGAACGACTATCTCTGCGCCCTCGACCACGCGAGTGGTTCCAGTTCGTTGTTTGCCTGTAAACACAGGCGACGGACGGAAAGTTCTGCAAGTGTTCTACGTTGAACTATTCACCTAGGGTCCCGCTACCCCCGGAATCATCTAGGAGGCAGCCACCGAGGTCGAGAAGCGCTTTGCCCACCCCTTTCCGTGCGTGGCCTCTCTTCGGGATTATACAAGTCGCCCCGTACTCGCGCATTAAAATCCTTGGAACGAAATATTACGCATCTCCCCGATAGTCCGCCCCTTCTTTGCTCGTTACCAGCAATATGGCCCCCCTTTCCAGTGGAAGCTACCCCGAATCGAGCGAGAGCCAGACCAGTCCGTGCCACTATAAATCTCGGAAGTTTTAATGCCTTGCAGCCTGCACGGCCGCTCCCTCCGTCCTTCTTCTCGTCACAGGGACTACCTAGCCACCCCTTCCGTGCCCCTCGACACCCCGTTCGATCCACGAATCCATCCGTGACCCCGTCCACCCCTTCCGTCCGTATTTGCATACGCGCATAATAGCGAGTGAGTGAGAGAGAGAGAGAGAGAAAGAGAGAGAGAGAGAGAGAGAGAGCTACCCTTTACTATTAATTTTATAAAATCATTCGGCCCGCTCTTTCTGCGTCTCCCCGTTTCGTTTCGTCTTCTTTGCCTCGCCGTTTCTGTGCGCCCCCTTTCGTGGCCCCTCGGGACCCTCGCCCGCTTATTTAAATAACGGATTTTCGAAATCTCGTTTTCAGCGGGATCACGGGGGTCGCGACGGCTGCGGGCGCACGTGCGCCTCGCCGCTCGAAATCTTCCATTCACGGCGCTCGCCGGATCTATTTTGGCTTTGGATATAATCCGGACGAATTATTAGCGACGGAGTAACGAACGAGCGGAGTGATAACCGGCAAGTATAGCCGGCGAATGTACACTCGCGTGATGTAACGTGGAAGGTGATTTCTCCGGAGGGTTCCGAAATTTTCTGCACCTGGACAGACAGAAAAATCGATGTGCTCCGTGGGACGCTCCGAAAGGAAGCGTCCTCTGTCAGCGCGCCTCTCCGCGGACAGGGCTCGATTAATTACTCGACGCTCGCTCGTTAATTAGCCTCGGAGCTTCCCAACGTGCATCTTCATGCTGAAATCGAATCAGCAAGCATGACAACAACGCCTCAATTAAATATAACCGATCTCGGGAAAGGATCGGGCTGTTTCTTAATCTCCATTAACAGTTGCCAAGGCTGCTTTCGTATTAATACAAACGGCCGCCAGCAAGCTTTGTAACGTCGAGTCAGAGAAGCCTCCCTCGCCCGAGACAAAGAGGAGTGCGTTTTTCCGCGCGAGTGGCCAGCCATTAAGACGTTTTAGCGCGTTTCGTGAAACGAAGGAGAGGAAGGCTACGATGACGAGGAGGAGGAGGAGGTGGAGGAGGAGGATGAAAGGTGGCCCCCGGTGGGTCTACTTAGAGCCGATAGAGGCGGCCTAACTACCGTAACCGTATCCAGGTCTAAATAGTTGGAGTTACGCTAAGTAGCCCTAACCAGATTAGTAAGTCGTTGCGTGCTCTATTTTTAACGGCGCGCCGACGGCATTCGAGGCGTTTTACGTGGAACACACCGTAGAGGCCAGGATGCCAACGGATCAGGCGGAGGCAAAGAGCGAGGAAGCGAGAAAAGCCTGGCCAGATAAAAAGCAGCTGAGGGAAGAGAGAAAAGGACGGAAGAGGGGAGACCTACGAACCGAAGCTTTATCCTAATCCCCGTAAACGAGACACGTTCTCGTCCAAGCGTTGCCCTTCTTTTCTATAACCCTCTCTTCACCCTTCCTCGCTCCCCTCGGCCCGCTCCGTTTCGCTATCCTCTGACGGGTTTTGATCGAAGACGTTCATTTGCATAGAGATTACTCGTGGCCGGGCCCGCGGAAACTTGCTCGATTCTACTGGTTCCCCTGAATTCCCTTCAAGTTTATTCAAACTTCCCGCCCATTGCCATCCAACTGCTATTATCGTGCCCCGTACGCCGAAGGGGTTCCCCGCGCCCCTGAATCGGGCCAGTGGCACAGGCCCACGCGGGCGGGCACCGCGATTCTTTCGACATCCGCGAAATCCAAATATTGGAGGCAAACAGCCGCTCCGCGCGGCCCGGCCCGGCTGCGAATTTATTTGCACGCCGCTCGACCGTTAAGCGTTCTCCACTTGTCGCGAGTAGACGCCGCGCCGTCGCGGAGGCGAGAACAAGAGGAGAGAAGGAAGGTTCGAGCCCGCCGAGATCCCCCAAGATGGTGTGGAGCCGGGGGGAGGAGAGGCGGGGGCAGGTCGGAGGGAATTTTATTTCCGCTCACATTAATTTCAACGACGCAGAAGAGTCGCGCGGTGGACGCGCGCAGCTTGAAATTACGAATATTATGACTTCAACCAGTTCTCAGAATTCTATGTTTTTCATTCTTTAATCTCGGCCTCTCGCGTTTCACACCATATCTTATGAACACACTCGCCCTCTTTCTAGCCGTCGCCTCGGCTTTCCTCGCTCCTCTTCTATCCGCTCGCCGCTCGCCGCTCTCCGTGCACGCCGACACGATCGCCGTGTCCAGCGCGACGCGAACGCACGTGAACGCCGCCGCGCGTCCGGCCAAGAAAGGGCCTCGAACGGGGACCGTGGATTTTGTCGCGGGGGAGGGTGCGCTCTCTGTGCTGTTGCACTTGCCGGCGACTCTGCTCCCGACCCTGTCCAGCGCACACGAGCAGAGACAGCGGCAGAGGGGCAGAGTGTCTGACGGTATTCAGACAGCTTTGAATACCGTTTGAACGCGGCGGGGTAATGGAGAGATGATTGATGTCAGCAGTTTAGCGATATGGTAGCTTTGAACTGCGACGCGGTGGTACAGTGACTACAGAAATGCCGAGATAACAGTGATCTTTGAGCGGGCTGGCAGGAGCTTTGATCCTGCAGCCGTGCGCAGGCCTGACGGCCGGAGGTATCCTGCCTCTGCTCCACTTTCAGAAACAGATTTCTAAGATTTTTCACGCGCGGGAGGTGGTGAAAGGTGGTCCGAGTGGTGAAGAAGAGTACCGACTCGAAGTTTCCATAAATTTCTCAGTTTCTAACCTCCCCGAGTGTTCAGGACGGGGAGCAGAAGCCTCGGAAGAGGAGTATCTGTCGGCGGTAACCCAGAAGTTCGCGAATCGCTCATGGTTTCCTCGAGACAGAGCTGAGAGAGACTGGGGAAACGAATTACACGCGGGCAGAACGGGATCGGACAACGATCGATTCGCTCGAACAGTAAAACGCTGGCCGCGATAAGACGTTTATGTACGCGCGTTTTAAGCCGTCGCTGGCGAATTTGAATAATCTGCCGGTATTGGAACGGACACTTGAAAAGCCACGAGGCCCCTGCGGCCCCAGGCCTGGCAACATTACATTCAAGTGTTTGACGAACGAACGCGTTACGTCGCCCGGGCTTTTTTGTTTTCCTCCTTCTGGTATCGGCATCAGCGTCGAGCTATGTCGAGTGGCAGGCCCAGGCCTCTCTCACACGGACCAACTGCTGTCTCTTCTGGTCTCGTTCTCGTTGCCAGAATTCGTGCCCGATCGTTTCTCGGTCTTAATGATCCTTTTGTCCGGGAACGTTGACCTTTCGCTGGGTCCCGGGGGACGGGAACGCCCTGCGCGCCCTGTTTCGACTCAATCTATGCTCACTTGGAGCGAGCCTGGTCGCCGCTGTATCCGTTCGATCGGCCTCTGGTTTATGATAATTCCTCCACGAATGTCAACGTGCAGGGGGGTGTCGGTGAATGAGAGATTCATGGAAATCGAGGGGAGCTCTCTGCTCCTCAAGGTGCACACTGTCAAAGGATCGCTGCTCGCGATAATTGAGCAGTTTGAAGTCACCCTCTCGAGTCTAACTACGCTCGTAAAGGTCCGTGGAACTGGAGTTGAGCGTTCGTAAAGGGAAAAGGCAACCGGTCCCGGGGAAAATGTCTCAATTTCCATCCAACGTTCCCCGGCCAGGCTACTCTTCCTTTCGCGGTGACCAGGCCTGAATTCATCATCCTCCAGGCGTAACGGCCGCTTCGCTGCGCGGGCTTTTTTTCTAATCAGCAGCCCCGTGCGCGCGCGCGCGCGCGCGCCTCCCGTTCAAATTGAATCATTAGGAGCGCGCGTCGGGCTTTTTGCGGCTTTCGAATAATAGCCCGAAGAATTTCAAGGTTTCCCGCCGCGGGGAGTTTCCACGCGCGGTTCCGTCTTTATTCTCGGCGAGTTCGAGACCGGCACCCCAAGAATCTAGGCCAGCGAGCCGGGGAATTTCTCTTTTTCTCGAATCGGCGCGGCAAAACGCGCCGTGGGTCGAGGAAACGAGTAACCCCTAGCGAGGGAACCGAGCCAGGGACAAAGATGAGCCAAGAAATCGAGGTCCGGCTAGAGCATTGCCCCTCGAGCACCGATGAAAATTGAAGGATCCGCTCAGGGGATGCACGGTGCCCCGGGAAACATGGAGATTTTCGAGAAAGCGACACAAGCTTCGCCAAAATAACAGGGATTCCCTTTCCCCTGCGTCACGACAAAGGCCCTACGATCCCATTGTTCAGGGTCGATCGCGCTGCGCTCCGATTCGACGGCCGGTCGTGTACGTGCGTGCATGTGCAAACAGGGTGATAATGTATTCAAGGTCCGCCCCGTGGCCGTTGGTGGGGGTGAAACGGGGCGGCCCGCTCGCTGTACGTACTGTAACAGATGTTAATTATCCCTTCTGTGTATAGTCGGCAAAAAAAGAGCCCGGTCTCCCGGCTCGGACATATCGTCCACTCGTGTACATCCCCGTATCGAGGAGGCCTCTTGTGTCCTCGCTTCCAAGGAGTCACGTGGCCCGCCCGGCGCACACGCTCCAATCGCGTTCAACTTCCGGCGAGGTCGCTAGGGAAATTCACTGGGACCGCGGGTCGGCGGGTCGACCTGTCAACGGGGGCAACTTGCCTCCACCAGACCCCCGACTACCCCAATTTCGTCCTAAATGACGATCCTGCGCGTCGATCCCTGGATCGCTTCGGCTCCTCTTTTTTTCCCTTGCAGCGGAGTTGCCAATCGCTCGAATGTTAGCTACCTTTAGGTAGGGGAGGCTGTTTTATACATTTCCGAGGCAACTGTCGGCTGGCGAGTCTAGAACGAGAGACATATTCCCGCCACGCAGCGAGAGGATGGAATTTCTCGTCGAGGCCGGGGGAAAATGATTTCTTGTCGCGCGACTGAACCGGTGCGTCGCCATATTCGTCGGCGGGGAAGCCTTAATGGGCCAGTTTTAGTGCGGAAATAAATAACCGATAATGAACCGGGCAAAAACGGAACTGACGATTTTCAGGCCGAATTAGGCAGCGCGTTTCGGATGCCTCGTTCGGAGTCATCCGAATCGATTGGGGGGCCGAGCTTGTCGGCCGGATGACTCGGGCAATCAGCAGGCAGAAATAAATGAATGGCAATGGGCCGAGGAAGGGAAGAACCGATGTTTCCAGGGCTAACTAGATTCCTCGGGCTTGTCCGAAGCTGTCGGCGTTCTGGCAGCCAAGCTTGGTGTTGTCGCGAAGGGTTTATAATAATTCTCGAACATTCTGCTCCATTTTTATCGAATTCCCTTCGCTGGCAGTGTTGGCTTTCAGAGCCACAGTTTTCCTCCCATCGATGGCCAGCTTTCTTCGTCCAGGGGGCAGCGAAACGACTCGTTTCGCTAACCGAGAAACGAATTGTCCCTCGTTTCGCCTTATCGCCGGACCGTCTACTCGGCTGACCGAGCGGCGCTCGTATATCAGCGTAGCTTTTGTTACGGCGACGTGCCTTTGTTTTCGCCTTGTTCTCGCGTCTCGTTCCGCTGGTGCAAACGTGGAACATTGGGGGTTTCGCTGAACTTGCTGCAACCCACTTTTGCACTCCCACAGACACGGATAACCTGGAATATTCGACTCCAGGAACAGGGGCTTTTATCGAACGATGATTGCTCCCCGGCAGCCCACCGAATCTCACGATCTCTGTTTCTCCTCTGTTTCAGAATGCATTGAAGAGTCGGCCGGTACAGGAGATTCGAGATGTCCGCTGTAACCACCCCGTATGGCCCCAGTAAGACACGTTTTCTAAACTACTATCATCGAAGCGATCCACCACCCTTCTTTAGCAGGACAACGTCGTCGCTTCCCAGAGCCTCGCGTCTTCCACCATTTGCTCGAATCGTTATAGCCACGCTGCCCTCCCGACGATCCCGAGAACGTTCAATTAACGCGCGCCTCGGCTGAATTCTAATTAACGTTAAAAATTGATTTGCGGGAAGCGAGCGGCCTTCGCGGTGCGCGAGACCCAGTTGGAATCGGTCGAATCGAGGCAACGCTCGTTTGCAACCGCGCGGTAACTCCCCTACGAATTCCTCGCGATCTATGCACCGTCGCTACTAAAAAGTGTCATCAGCATCGGAGCAAATCGTGCCCCGATTCGCCTGTCATTGCCAGTCCTCGGGGCCCCAGTCGATCGGTCTGATGCCGCGGTTCCTTTCCATCAGCGGAGATGCTTTCGGACTCGGTGTACAACTACGCGACGACCCGGCGGGGTACCGCTGACCAGGACAGCGACTCCCAGTACGAGGGCCAGGCTCAGCTGCAGATCACGAGTATCCAAAAGCCCCGGAACAAGCGGAAGAACTTCAAGCCCATAAGCAGCCGGATGGTGGAGGTGTCGGACGAGTCCGAGAAGGAGGACGAGGAGCTGGAGGCGATGGAGGAGACCTCCAGCGAGATCCTCGAGTACGAGAGGAAGACGATGCTGTTGCCGGCCGAAGACAGGTCCAAGCAGAGGCTGAACAACAACGAGGTCAGCCCCATGGACCTGTCCGTGGCCACTAGGCCGCCTTCCTCCGAGGCTGACGAGGACAGCGGGGACTCCCTCAGGCACAAGTTCATCCTGGAGCAGCTCAGATCTCAGAAACTCTACTCCCCTGGTACCGAGGTAGGTCTCCCTTGGCTGTTGTTTCACCCTCCTCTGGTCCCTGTTCCAACTGAATCCCGCGAGCTTCTCGTCTGATCACTGTCCAGGCCAGGAGTCCGAACTCAGACTCGTCGGAGAAGAGCGGCAGCGGTGTCCTAGACACGGAATCGGGCCGCCTGGACGACACCCCGTTCGACGACGATCGGGCCCAGGACGGGGACGGCGAGATCGAATGCGAGGAGAGGAAACCTTTCGAGGGGATGAGGGAGTACGCGGAGTCTACCATGCAGGAACTGCTGGCGATCTACGGGCTCGCTGGAGGAGAGCTGGCGAAGTCAGTGAGCAGACAACTACCGCCGACCTTCCTGAACCCCGCGACTGGTCAGCATCATCACGGTGAGTCTTCCTTACGATGACGTTTCGCTGTTTGAATCTCCGGATCGATACTACGCGATAGACTGTCTCACTGTCTGACAAATGCTGATGACAATTTCGCGAATGCTTCCTCGGCATCTCCGTTCGCGTCTTCCGCGCTCTCTCTCTTTCTCTTAGCTATTTCTGGGCATCCCGAGGGTACACCGCGAGCGTCACTCGCACCTCTGTCCCGAAGTATCGATCCAGATTCGTAGAAATATATCTAGCTGAGGAGGGACTGGCGCGTGGGCGGTGCTCGGAGGAGGACCGAGAAAACGCGTGGATTTTCAAGGATCCGACGAGCACTTATGGACTTGGCCGTGTCAGGTTCCCCGAATCGTTATTATTCGCGGCAGGACTCGCGCGCGGCCGCTCGCCGAGGAGAAATTAGAGACGCTCTTGGTATTCGGCGAAATCGTTAGCCAAGCCAACAATGGGACGCGGGACGATTGGCTGGCATTGAATTCGGGGTTGGGCTAGAGGCAATTGACAACTGGTAACTGGCTGGCATTCGTAATTGCACTTGGCGTAAAATCAATTTTCATGCACGGCGCGCCCGCGCGGCCTCAGGCTTTAACGCGGCGGCTTATCGGCCGGCCAGAAAATGCCGGAAAGCAAATGGAAAATTAACCGTGTCGCCTTGCGCGATAAATCCGCCGCGGGATTCATTGTTTCTGCTATCGCGACGATTGACTTGCTTATCGACCACGGCTCGTTCCCGTCGACAGCCTCGATTCTCGGAGAACCCCGAGACACGCCGCGCCGCTTCGGCGCGAAAGTGGTCTGTTGCCACCGACGAGGAAAGCCCCCGCTAATTGCTGGAGGAGCAAAGTGCGAAAGCGGTCTATTGATTCGATCGATCTGGCCGGAAAAACTCGGTAATACCTGCTAATAAAACGTCCGTCGACAGATCATCAATAACCTCGGCAAAAAATTCAGATCGATCTCGGGGAGGCATTGAAAGCTATCGCGCAACGAATCGATCCAGCAAAAAGGGAACAGATCTTCTTATCGTCCCAGATCGCTAATTCTTGGTCGGTTTTCGAGCGACCCTAGCCGGAGAATCGTGGTCAGGAAATATTGAAAGTTAACGCGAGATCGAGCCGCGTGCTTTCAGCGATCAATCGAATAGACTGCAGAGGAGCGAGTAGCTTCTTCTATCAGGAGTGTTTATCAGCTCGACGAGTCTTCCAGTTCCCCCCCCCCCCCCCCCGAAACGATTTCTCGAGGCTCGAAGGCTGAAATCGTGGAAATCTCGCGGCGTCGGAGACTCGGAGGCGTAATTTTTCGATTAGACTGTACGCGCGTGCACCAGAACAGAATGTGGCACTTACATATTGCCAGTGCATCGCATATGCGCGCACGTGAATATGCGATGGCTCGGGCAAAGATGGCCGACTTATAACTCATAAAGTCGGTCGGACTGCGCGAACCGCTGACTGCCTCGCGATCGATGGATGCCTTCGAGATCAGCCAGCGTCATCGTTTCCCGTTGTCGAGGCTCGCGTCCCGCGTGGGTTGACACTCTCACGAATTCCCTCTGCATTGTATCCAGCCTTACCTCCGCGAGCCGCGACTAACGAGTCAATTTCACTATTCCTCCCCCCGCGCCCCTCTGGCTTCCTCTCCCTCCTGACAAATACTAAACGTCCAGTTTTTGAATCGCCATTCTGCCAGGCTTGATTGATTCATGGCCGATGCTCGTCGCTGGATTAACGTATCCAAGGGGAAATTAGGTTTCCTTCCGATGGAGAGTCGGGGCAATTATGTTGTCCGTGGTCATCGCGATTTCTTCCGTCGGTGAAAGGGGTAATTGGGCCGCTCTCCTTGTTTGGCGGTGCTGGGGAAATTCGGTATTTCCACGGACACTGTTTCCTTCTATCGGAGCAATAGAAATCGGAGCCACTTTGGTCAGCAGACTCTGTCAAATTTTCTCGATTACTTACGAAAGCTTGCACGCTCGACCAGACACTCTATGCACGGAACAATAGACGATTCCGAAGAAAAATGTACGGAAAATGGTGTCGGCTGTCGGATTCTACAGCGCGTCGTCGAATTCCCTGTCTGTGACTCATCGTTTCAAGCTCCCTCGCTCACTCAATATTCATACATTATGTAAGTTAACCTTACGTGGATGTAAAAGGACCCTAACGGGCTTTCGCGGCACCGCTCCATTGTTACTCGATTGAGTCTTTCGGGCCGGTTGTAGGTACTACACTTTGTCAAACGGTCTTTGTCGCGTCCTGCTCGGGAGAGTAATCTCTTTCGGATTCGATTAAACTCACACTGGCGAACGGCGGCACGCTTGCCAGCCGCCGCCATCCTGCCAATTACCAGAAAACTGACCGCGTGAAATTGAATGCGACATGGCTCGTAAACGCCGCTCCTCTTTCTTCCTCCCTTTTCGTCAGGAATTGGGAATATCTTGCTGACGCGCGTGCACATTCGCCTCTCCTTATCTCTGCCCCGAGCGTCTCGCTGAATTTTTTTTTTTCAAGCCTGGCAATGTTACTCGTTAACGTCGCGCCGGGGCACAATGACGAGACCAGAGATCGCGGCTGTACGTCACGCGCGGAGATTGATCCGCGAGGAGGGGAGAGGAGAGAAGTGTCCGTCGAGGAAGAAACGTCGAGAAATCAGAGGACACCCGAGTGAACTGGTATTCGAGAATCGGAGGCATTTAGTGAGCGGATGTCGGTGACCTGGAATCGGTTTCATTAGAACCGGGACCACTGGACAGCTTCTGGCTAAGCCAAAGGTGACGGGCGCTGGCTTTCTTTTTGTCTCAGCCGGGCGAAAACGCGTGGCACACGTATCGACGAGAAGAAACGGAGGAGAATGGGTGGCTCCCTTTCGTCGCGTTTCCGTCTTCTCCTCGGCTGTTTCGCCCCCTCGTCTTCGCCACCTACCTACACGCGCGGCTACGTGGAACAAAAGGCTACCTCTGCTCGTTGCGTCCTATCGTCGGGATTGATACAAAAAAATCGCGCATAATTTATCATGCAAAAGCTGGCGCAAACAGAAACGTAGTCGCGGATGAATCGGCTGGATGCCAGGGGGGGGGGGTAGGGGGGAAGAAAAAGGAATAACCGCGGTTTCTTCTGCCTCTTCACGTGTCCGTCGTCTTCTATGAACCTCGCCTGGACGGACAAACACGCTTCCCATCGGCTTCTTCCGTCAGGAATACATTAACGAGTTGGGTTAACCCAAAACGTACACTCCAGTTTGCGTAACAACTCGTCGCGGGTCCCTTCATTCAAGAAGACGGTAGTTCCGCGCGTGGAGCAGGGGGTCAGGACACCGTGGGCACGCGACGGGAGGAAGAACCGACGAGATCGTTCGTCGAACGACATCCCTGATCTTCGCTCGCGTTTCTTCGCCGCTGAAAGAAATGCTCGCCCGTAGACAATCGACGCCAGAGCGAGGTCTCTCGATCGACCCATTTCACGGTCCCATCTCGCGGGTCGAATGTTTCTGCGGGGGCGGGCGAGGAAGAGGAGCCAAAGGCAGTCGTTGAATCGAGTTAGGGAGCAGAAAGGGGAGCGGTAATCCGCCGCGAAGAAAAGCAGAAAAGCCGCGTGTGCTGTGTTGCTGGCGCGCTCCTGGAGGCAGCGGGATGGAGGACAGCGATGCCTCCGTGAACCCATTAATCATGCCAGCCGGATAAAAGGCAGCAAGGATGAAAAGAGAAGACGGACAGTCGGACGGGAGGATGGCAGGCATGCAGGCAGATAGAGGAAGAGAGGCGAAAGAGTCCTTCCTTTCTTTCCTTCTGTCGCTGTTCCCCTGCTGCCTCTCTCTCTCTCTCTCTCTCTCTCTCTCCCTCTCGCCCTCTCCCTCTCCCTCTTTCGCCTCCGAACCAGCAAGGATCATTTTTTATTTTCTTCTTTTCGAAATTCGTCGGAGGCTTCTATTGTCGGGGCCCAAAGCGAGCAGACAAGAAGAGACTCCTCAGACTCATCTCGGGCCCCGACGGTCTTTTCGACGGGGAGGAGATTCATTAACTGATAACGCGACTCTTTCTTCGTGCCTTCTCCTCTTGAAAATGATATCCAAGCCTGTGGATCGATGGTGGGTGAGATCACTGGTCACCTGTCGGGAGGGCGCAGACCAAAGCGCAGAATCTTGGAATAGTATCGAAGGAGGAGGCGATTCGATCATCGACGAAAGGATTCGCGACTCTTATTCTCTCGAGTACAAGCTGCGCACAGAAAACAACGAAAGAGACACGGGGAGGGAATCGAGTCGTGGAACAGCTCGAAATCAGCCGGCGCTCGTTCCAAAAACTGTTTCGTTTCGGTTGGAATTTAATTGGAGACTTTGGGGTGGCCTGGGTTCGGCTGCATCGAACCGAAGGGATGCGGATCGTTCTGGTTACGAGCTTTTATGTCTCCACGTGCACACCCCACTCGAGCACGTAGGTACGGGACGAAAAGTACCTACGACGTAGGTCCTGCGAGATCGAAATCGGAGCTCCTTCTTCGTAGCCAGTAGACAAAAGGTCTGCCGGTCCGGATGACAGGAGGTGTCGGGGAGCCTTTGGGATCGGCGACCTGTTGAATCCCCTGGTCTCATAACCTTCAACGAATTCTGCTTTATTGTGAAAGAAGAAAAAACGAGCACGAGACGGGAGAAGGTGAGGGGGATCTCGAGAGGCCGAAATACGTTAACCCTTATCTGCGCCTCACAAAAAGGATTCCGGAATAATCACGAGAATGCCCCATGTGGCCCATTTATTGCTCCCTCCCAGGCCGCGTCGTCAATTCATCTGGCTACCAAGCGACGACTAATTGCTACGCTAGTTACTGCTGGCCCGTTGCTATTTAAACTGTCCCGTGGAACCCTTCCTTCGGGAAGTTTCTTTCAATCAGGCTTCACCTGGGCAAGCCCCTCGACATTTAGGGACATTCAGCACCACCGAATCTAGTATACTCGCGAAGATGCCAGGCGCGCCGTTTGCTCGCTTTCTGTACGAGAATTTTATTACCTTTTCATCGAACCTTTTCTCCAAGACTCACTTTGACCAGTAGAATCTGAAAGTGATAAAAGGAGCTGCTCGTAGTATTGCCAGTAATCCAGCGAATCGCAAATCTAACAGCACTCGAGAAGCAATCTTTTACTCGCTAATCCCGTCAGCTCTTTATCGCCAGCGTCGCAAAACGAGCACGCAGACACCTTTCATCGCGCAACTGATGCGCCTTGAAGAAATCAGCAGGAATCGCTCAGCAGCCAGCGATCTTTCCGCGAATCATAGCCGGCGAGCGTCTCCGGAGCCATTATCCGCTTTCCACGGGCAAAGGGTTTACACGTTTCAGCCTCGAACGCAGTGACAATAAAACCGACTCGCCGAGGGAATGTGTTCTCGCCGAGAAGGAACAATTATTCCTCGGCGTCGTGTCGAAGGAAACGGAGGAATTCACGGGGACGCCGAGCCACCGGCTGGAATCGTGGAACGTTTTATGAAAGCTTTTATGAAAGCCTTTACGAGCGACGCTCAAACTGGGGCCCCGCTTCTGCTGAACACGTGAGGCCTTCCACTGCTCGTCTTCTTCTTCTTCCTCCTCTCGCCTCTTGTATATTCGCACGGGTTTCCTCTATCGAGCCTGGAAACTGGCTGCTCGAGGATCGTTTCGTGGTGCTTCTCCAGCGATCGGCGGGAAGAGGAGAACGACTCCGTCTCCCGCTCGCTGCTGCCTGTCGCTGATGTCCGCTTCCGGGTCAATTGGATCTCCTCGGCTGCTTTTTTGTTCGTCAATTAAGCTCTGAGTCAGAGTGCGGCGGGGTAGGAGGCGGAGGAGGCTTATTGACGTAGTACAGTCCTCGTTAGTCGAGTGGCTTTACTTCGTGCGCGTGTTCTTCGCGTCACGTGAGAATCCTCCATTGTGCGCAATTATGATCGATCTACCTCGGCCCGGCTCACTTTTCAATTAGAATTCCGGCTCCGCGAGCCAGTCGTTAGCCGTGAGAAGGAGAGTTTTTTTGGTCAAATTAGCCGGCCATTCAGGCGATTGCCGTGATAACGATCGGTACCGCAGCATCGTGGGCGAAGGATAGACGGACTCAAGGTTTCTCTCAAAAAGTGGAAACGTAATCACTCGTTGAAGCCCCTCCATCGCTCCACCATGAAGCCCAACATCTTTAGACCCCGTTAGTTCTCCTCGTGCTAGTTTTTTTCGAAGTGAAATTAACGCGATCATCATCGAGGTCAATGGGCAACTCACGACGAAAGATGGAAACAGGAGAGTGCCCCCCTTTCCTCCATCCTTCCCCACGGTTTTTCTCTCCTCTCGCTCGTTTTTTCTTCTCTTTTTCGGCTACTCCACCCGGCATCTTGTTTATTTTGCCCGTCTGTCGGGGCTGACACTCGGACATATTCGTTTAAATTTAGAATTCAATGGGATCCTTTTACCGGGCGCACTTTCGTGCCTTAACGGATTCCCCCGCAGGCCCCTGGGATTATTTGTTTAATTCCGACCCGCGCCTCCATCTCTCCACGCCTTTCCTTCATCCTCCTCTCGCGGTTGTCACTCGAAACGCGATGTAAATATTTTTATTGCTACGGGGGAGCCGTGATCCTCGTGCTCCAACGCCGTCCTCTTCTTCGCTCCCTTGCTCCCTGCACCTTTTCATTATCTCTACGCAAACTCTCCCGATTTTCAAAATCGCCCGACGACACAGTTCCTCCGTTCCTCTTCGTCCCAAGGTGCATACTCGAGAAAACTCAATCACCGAGGATTCCCTCTTCCGAGAACACAGAAAGCAACACGGAGCACAGCCGACGACTCGCATACCATCGATTCCTCGCTGAATTTCAGCCGTGTAGTGGCTTTTAAACCGCTCGGCAGCGGTCCTCGGGTTGCTCGCGGTGCAAAGAGGAAGGACTCATTCACCGACACCGTTTCCACTGTTCGAAACGCGAAATCGCGTCCCGCTAATTCCCCCGACATCTCCTCGAGGACGGCGGTGCGCGTCGCGCGCTGTAAAAATCGCTTAATTGCTTTATTTCCCCCTCTACGTGCGTGTGCAGTTGTGTGGGTTCCCTCGTTGCGACGCGTGAATTTTACAGCTGCGCCTCCTCGCCGAGTCCTTATTGATCAGGACACCGTCGACTCACCGTAATTTCCACGGTTTTATCATCGCGAATACCGGTTCCGTGGATATCCAGCTTCCTCGCGGCGGCCGAAGGAAAGCGACCGGGGCATCGTCGCGCGGGAATTTCGCTGCCCGTTATGACAGCAGGATAATGACAGCGCGGCCAGGCGAGTTTTCCAACGTCTCGTCCCGTCGAATCGGTGATAACATAATCATCGACGGGCGATCGCTGCACGCGCGCCGAGCAGATAAGCATCGCGAGCCGTCCGGACCGTGGAACGCGTTTCACGCGAAAACCTGGTAAGGAGTTATCTCGAGGATCTATCTGTCTATCCACCGTGGATCTCGGCAGCCTGTCCGCCGCGCTTCGCTGATTTACGCGAAACGCCGCGCATCGAGGCGGCCATGGGAAATCAATCGTGCGTGCAGTGGTGTGTTGTCGTCGACGGTGACGGTGACGGGAGGATCACCGAGGGTGTTCCGAGGTCCGAAGATCGTCGCGATTTCGGCTAAGCTTTCGTTATTGCGGGAGCCAGGGCGATGGGTCAGGATAAAGATTTCGGTGACTTGGCTGGACGCGGGGAGAAGCTAGTTGCCTCGGCTGACAGAGATCGATATCTCGCATCCTACGCCGTTTCACCAGCCCTTTGAGATCGATGAGCTTCGTCTATTAGCTCAGTTAGAGTAGTCTAAGGCCGCGTCCAGATCTGAACCGAACGCCGAACCGAACGCCACTTGAGTAGTTAGACGGAGCAAGACAAGTAGATCACTCGTCTTGCTCCATCTAACTACTCAAGTGCGTTCGGTTCGGCGTTCGGTTCAGATCTGGACCGAGCCTAACTCGAATCCAAAGCATGTAGGTAGTTCAGCCACTGTCGCCAGAAAGAGGGGCCACACAATTGGCAGCATTTGTGAGTTTTCCTTTCACGGTCCTCCGACGTCAGCCTCGTTATCCCCTGGACGGCTGGTCGGGGTCAACGGGATTCATAACCGATAGAAAAGGCGGCCGTGTCCATTAGCGGTTCCACGGAGGGCCGCGCAGGGTCCAGGCAGAGGCTCGATTAATTTTTCAAACAATCCCACTGGTGGACTCATCGATTCGTGGGCCGAGATAGGGAGGCCCTGGACACGTCTCGTGAGCTCGGGCAGAGAGAGAGAGAGAGAGAGAGGGCCCATTAGGCCCCGCGGCGCGGAGGCCCCTGCTGCCCCTTGTCAGTCTCCGAAAACCAGAAAGTCAGCTTGTCAAATTAATCACGGATGACCAATCCATCAGCAGGCATTCCTAGCCGAGGTGGATCTTCGGTCGTTGGTTGGTCGTTCTCTCCGTTTCTGGCTACCCTGCCGTTCTCGTTTCTCGCTCCCTTTCTCGCTCTCTCCTTTACGCTCCCCGGGCCACTCTGCCTCTCGCGCCGTTGCGGGGACAACGACAGAGGGATCCCTCGACGCAGTTTCTGCCCCCTTTCTTTCGGGGAAACGTTATGGTATGCGTGTACCGGGGGAACCTGACGCTTCTTCTGCGCCGAGGCTCGGGCTCGCGGTGCTTGATAGATAATGTTAATGCAGGGGAAGAGGACGCCGCGATGCTTCTGGATGAGTAATGCTTAACCCTTGCGTCGCTGGCCAGCCTCGAGGGAAGTGTTTGCGGAGGATGGGAGCGCGGGAGTGTGGGACGAGAGATTCGGGGGTTTTTGGGACGGTGTTTGAAGCTGGCTGATGAATCGGGAAGATTCCCGATCACCGTCTCGGAACCTTTCCTCCTTTCTGACGCGTTTGATTAAGTGGCCGTGGCGAGAGATAGGTGGCTCGTCGTTTTTAACTGACCAAATGAAGCGGGAGCTTCGTTTTCCAGCATCCCGAGAAGGAATAAGCAATTTCAGAAAAATCTAACCGTTCCGAGATTCCAATCGCCTCCCGCCTTGTATAAATCCCCGTGGTTTTCAGTGGGTGATAAAACGTGTGGGTCTGTTTGTTGACACGAGAGATAATTACGAATCACTCGGGAACGAAGGGGCGCGTTTCCACGGGAAACATAATATTCTAAAGCAGACCGAGAGGGAAATGACGGGGCGTCACTGTGCGCTCTTGAAAGCACATGGCCAGGAGTACAGTCCTCGAGGAAATGCTGCGTGGATGATCGGATCCAGCGGACGATCCATCCGAGGCGATATCGATCGTCGAAGAAATTCCTCGCGCCGCGGCC
Source organism: Andrena praecox (assembly GCA_963932275.1). Classification (NCBI taxonomy): domain Eukaryota; kingdom Metazoa; phylum Arthropoda; class Insecta; order Hymenoptera; family Andrenidae; genus Andrena; species Andrena praecox. The sequence continues at coordinate 46,138,631 of OZ010732.1, forward strand.
GTTTCCCGACGATGCGACGAGGCGGCGCGTCACGATACGCGGCACCGTTTTCTTTCTTTACTTGGCGATTGCACAAAATTTCGCCAGGCATTTGCCAACTATTTATTACAGGCAATTGGCAAATTAACGGTCACGCGACACGGTTTTAGAATCGAACGGAAACAATGGGACCACCGATTATATTTAAATCGGCGCGTTTTTGCCGCGACCGTCGCTCGATTCTAGATCGTTTCTATATCATTTTCTAGTGCGGTTGACTATAATTAGCCCGGTTAACTCGGTGGACGCAATTGGTGGCTAGAAAAACTACTCGTTCTCGAGCTCTTGCTGTAAAATATCTGAATATGTGCACGTACCGAGCAACGCAATCGGATAGAAGTGAAAGGTAAAAGGTTGTTGCGGGGGCATTAGCCATCCATCTTCCACGGGACAAAGTTCGTAATCGAAAAGCGTCGAAAAGCCGCGCGCCCGCCGAGAAATCTCGCGTGGCCCGAGGGCGACATCGCCAAATAAAGGGTTAAGGGCCATGCCGAATGCGCCGGGGCCCTTTTATCCGAGCCCGATGCGCTCGATGATTCAGGGGAGAGAAAAGACCCGCGAAAACCAGTTTGTCCGACCTAATACGGTGCCCGTGGCTTCGACGATCTTAATGAACTTCTCTCGTGCCCCCTCCGCGGCTCCTCGCTAATCTTCGCTTTAAAAACCATCGGGGGCTTTTCTGCGAATCCGCGACTCGACGGCTAATTAACGCGATCGCAGGGAGACGTTGCAATCCTGATGTCTACATTTGGACGAGTGGGTGGCTGGACTGGTGACTCCGCCCTCTTCCTTGTTCGTTGGAAGCAGGAACTTTAAGGAACGGGGGACGAATATTATTTTCAATTCTTAAGTATCTACGAAGACGAGTGCATACTCGGATTGGGAGGCTGAGGAGAGGCGGAACCGAATCAACGTTTCCGTAGGCGAATCGAAAGGGGTACGCGGGAACAAAAGGGGGAAGGGGATGGAGGAGCGGGGCGCATAGTTTATGAAAACGTTTCGCGAGGAATTTTCGTGCGGACGTATCTAAGGAAGAGGAGAATACGGGAGAGGAGCGGGCATTAAAGCTGGCCTAATCTTAATATTCAAATTCTGCGGCGAAACCTCGCCGCTCCGATGGGGGTGGCGAGAGGGGGGCAGGGAGGGGGCGAGCGGAGGCCGCGCATAACCGATTCTCGAACTCATAAATTTTAAATTATGTCAAGCAAAAAGAAAGGACGCGCGGATGGGACCCGACCTCGGATAAAATAAGAGGAGAATGAGGGGGCCCCACCCCCCCCTCCCACGTTGCTCTAGAAAAAGGCAGAAAAGCCTGAACCGGGCCCCGACGACGCGAATAAGGGCCCGGAGAATTATTAAGGAAGCTTTCGTGGAGAAATATGCTGATACCATCAGGAAATCCCTCATCTCCTGCTCGAACATTCACGCAGGACCTCGGCATACCAAATTGGAGTGCGAGGCGTTAATCGAACCGGAGAGAAGGAACACGCTTCTTCCCCCGTAGAAATATTCCGTCTGACTAAAGAGATCCGTTATCTCGCTGGAGGAAGAAGTAGGAAAGTAAAATAGCGCCTAGGGTTTCTTCGTTCTAAATCCCTGTTGAGGGAACGATACACCGCGGAGATGGCGGCGAGGGGAAAGAAACGGAGGAGAGAGGGGAGGGCTTATTGCCTCGACGCGTTTTCCATACGCGAAACAGCTTTATGGGGGTCGCCACGAAATTTCGGGGCCCCTCCATTACCGTGGCGCGAGGGGGCCCCACCGAGTCGAATTTCCGGCATTAATTCGACATTATGCGATATTCAAATCGGGGCCCCGTGGAATTTTTCGGTCTAACGAGCTCCTACCCCCTTTTCCTCAACCCCTCCGTCCCGCCCCTTGGACGCTTTTTATGCCTGCGACACCGAGACTGCTCCGAGCATCGACGAAGAAAGAGATTGCGGTGTTTCGTGCAATACTTGCCAAGCGCTAGAAATTTTATTACGTCGCAACTATTACTCGGAAATTTCATTATCCATCCCCGGCAACGCTTCGAGATCGTCCCTTCCTAAAAGGGGCGCCCTAATTGTTGCCTTCCCTGCTGAGTGCCTATGTGACGCCTCGTCACTATGTAAATAGAGCGTACCCGTTAATCCCGTAGGAGATCGTTTCCCCTAAAATTTCCCGAAAAAACGAGGAGACAACGTCGATCCACGGGGTTCGATGGCAGCGAGCGAGCGCGGCGAGGGGGCAGGCAGCGTTTCCCGGCGGATCGGCGGCGCGGCGCGGCGCGGCTCCTCTTTGTTCGCGGCCGTTTCATTTTTCGAGTACGGCGGATAATTAATCTTGGGTGGGCATAAAAGGGTTTTCGGGTTCGGTCGCGAGAAAAAATGAGCGCAGCTCTGGCTTCGACCGTGGCCAGTTGTTCGCTGCCCCTTTTTTCTCCCTCTCTGCCTTCGCCCGTCCACCCCCACCATCGCACCCCGTGTCTTTCCGTCTTTATATTTCTCTCTGCCTTCTCCCTTTCGCTTTCTCTCTTTCTCTCTCTCTCTCTCTCTCTCTCTCTCCTTCTCGTTCATCCACTCGACATCGCCTCCCACACCGCGTGGCACCGCGGGACTCTAACCGCCATCTCGTGCCCCCCTTCAATCTCCCCTTCTCTCCCCTCCCCTGCCCCGCTCCGCTCCGTTTTCCCCTTCTTTTTTTCCAGAATTTGAGTCAATAAAAAATCGCCTGGAACAAAGGAACGAACGGCCGCCAATTTCTCACAGGATAATGTCCGGAGCCCCATCGTGGCCCGGCGGAAGGCTAATCACGGCCGGGCATCTTGACTTCTGTTAGGTGTTAAAAATGGGCCCCGCGGGGCCCTTCGGTCTTTATCTCGCGCCAGTCGCCCTCTCCTCCTCCGCTCCTCTCCCCCCCCCCTACCCCCTTCACCCCCGCGTTCCTCGTCATCGTCCTCGTCCACGTCCACCTCTTCTAGCCGCCTCTCCTGGCTGGCCACGGCCAAATATTAAAATTTGGAAACGTTACACCCGGCTCGATGAATTCCCGTCTCGGAGGGCCCCGGCCTGCTCCAGGGCCCCCGCTAAAAAAATTACGCAGATGGCTCATTAATTCGAGCGCAGGCCCGGCTCCGCTCCCCGTGGCGATTTTTCTCTTGCGAGAGAGCCGCGAGAGATCGGGATCTCCGCGAACTTGAGAAGCCTGTGCGTGCGTCCAGGCTTCGTCGATTTTCTGTCACGTTCCCCGACGCACTCGGGCTGCTCGTTTTCGCGCGATATCGTGTGGACAGCACTTGGAATCGGCGTAGAAAGTGCAACGATTTTTGGATCCATCGAGCGCCCTTCAGCTGATCTTTTTCGACGCGGGAGGAGCACGCAGGAGCGAAGAACCGGCCGCGGAGGCTTTAATGACGCGAGCCGGTCCGCCGCGGTCGATATATCGTCGTGTACGATGACGAGCCGATGGAGAATCGACGATTTATTACGGAGATTCGTCCGAGGCCGACTTTTCCATCGCATTCCGCGCGGGCCCGTGCTCTTTGATGGATCGAGTATTTTATCGCGCGACCTTGAACCCTCAACAGGTGTCGGTGCCGGCCATGCGAATCGATTTTCATTTTTCCAAGCCGCGAAATTATTGGATTATATCCCCCTGGCTCGCTGACAAATGGGCCACCATTAAAGCGTCGGAGCAGTTCCCTTGTGCTCCGAAGCGTTTCCTGCTAAACGATCTTCATCCCCCTTTTCGCGCTCTATCTTCGGAATTCCGCGAAACGTTCGACGGAAAGCTGGCCCACTCGGCGGCGTTTAATCACGGGGAACGGCGGCGCCCCGTACCGCAACAATCCCATTCGCCGCGAAGCCACTAAACAAATAAGGGCGAACGGGCGACGGGACCGGGCATACGTCCCGTGGGAAACGCGCCGATTCGCGTCCCTCGTTTGTTTGGCCGATCGCGAAATCCTCGTTTCGATTTCCACGTATGCACGCTAGGCATGCGTAACGCGAGGAACACTATAAACGCTCGCGTGTTTCATTACACGACGATACGCACGAAATTCGATTCTAATGGGAAACAAGAAAGCCGAGAGGCCCCGGCCACGTCGTAATCCGACGTCCCGGCGCGTTTCAAATACCTAAATCACGAATAACGACGCGATTCCTCGTAAAAGCGGAGTGGCCTGGCCCCGACAGACACCGCTCCGCGGGACTTATCGCTAATTGCGATATTACCGCCGGGGACCGGGGGGGCCGGCGATCGTTTTTCGCGCGAGCCATCGAATACGCGAGGATTCCGCGTGTTCCCGGAACGCGGCGCATAAAATTCCACGATCCTGTTATTGCTAATGTATTCCTTTCTCCCTTTTCTCGGAGGTACTGCGGGGCCCAACGATTTTATCAACGCCGGACGGTCGTGCAATCTTGACAGTTTAGGTGGATTCGCGCGATTCGAGGGGCCGGAGATTTCACGACCGCTCTTAACATAAAGTAATTCGAGGGATTTCCGTGTCCCGCTCTCTCACGCCGACACCCGATGCGCAGCTTTCCCTCCCCCCCCCCCCCAAAAAAAAGGAAAAACGCGGATCCCTTCCCTGCGAGGTACTCGACGATGGGCCCGGAACGATTACTCAAATTTCTCATCGAAAGGAGTGTCTCGTGTCTCGGTTTTCCATCCCCGTTGCGCGCAGAAAGGGGACGACGATCCGTTCCACCCCTTCGAGGCCGCCGGTCCACCCTTCTCCGGAAGAGGAACGGGCCGCAGTGAGAAAAGAGGAAGAAGAAAAAGGGCTCAGCAGCCGAAGGAGCTGGTAACCCCGCCGGGTCACGGGGTGAATACCGTTTTACCGACTATTAACTCACTTTTACCCTGTTTTCTTACCCCCGAGCAAGAGGGAGAGAAACAGCAAGCGAGAGGGCTTCCTCCAGCCCGCTCGAGGGTTGTTTTCCTTCCCCCTTTTCGAGGTTTCTTGCGTAATCTCTCCTTTTTCTCCCGCAGGGGTAGCTCCCCTGCTTTTTATTTTATTTCTCGTTTTTTTTTCTTTGCCCCCCGGGATTCCTTTCCGGGTTACTGGTGGACGTACGCGCGCGTGCAGGTAGCTAGCTACCTGCGAACTGGGGAAAAAACGCCAGTTTTGGGGGCCACGGTCGATTTAACCCCTGAGAAAAATCGCGCAACCCCCTCGTGGACCGCGTCGATCAAGGATTAACCGATTTCTCGGGCGAAATTTGAAATCGGAGAGCCTGCTCTCCTCACCGCCGCGCACCCATTTAAAGGCTTAAGTGTCTCGTAAAAATGGGCGCAAGATGCGACTTGGGGAGGGTTCCGTCTCGTCGTAGGCTCGCGGGGTGAACGGGTCGGGTGTCATCGTCACGGTTCTCGACGAGGGATGACTGTTTCTCGTCCAACGATTACCTTCTAGTGCCGTGAAATTGCCGATTCGCTTCTGGCATCGTGGGGAGTAATTAAGAAGTCTTTCCGCGATGGAGTAACCGAATCTTCACCTATCAAAGTACTTCGGTCTCACGTTTGGTATTCGTTCTTAAGAACATCCTCTAGGAACATTTCGTCAGAGAGCAACATTTGGACGAGTGAATTTCGCACGAGCCGCGAGCCAGCTTATTCTCTCAGGCGATTCGGTTTCACCAGCCACCCCCAACCCCCGAGACGCGCCTCCATTTCTTACCGCGTTTTCTCTGTTCTTGATTTTTATCAATTCGACCACGACTCGCGGCTGATGCAGGCCGATGTGGAGCAAAGATGAAAGGGAGAAGGTCGCGAGAGGAAGAGAAACACAGGATCCCCGCGGCGCGGGATCCTCCTCGGGCTGGACCTTAAAAATCGAGTCGATTTAAGGATCCGGCCCGGGATATACAAGCATAACGCGAGCGTGCATGCGATCCTTCAGGAGTATCTACCCGTGGAATCCATTTAACGCTCAAACGTGTACGAAATCATTTCAAGTCACTTTTGCCCGCTCCTCTGCCTCCTTTTTTATCACCTCCAGCTCATGGTGCCTTGTATTTTTGCCTCCGCCGAGCCTAAATATCAATTACTATAAAAAATCCGCGTGTACAATCGGCTATAACCTACGGGAACTCAATCTTCAAACATTCCATTACCCTAAAGGCTTTGAAAAGGCTGGAAACCTTGCCTCTTCCAATTAAAAAGCCAACCACTTCATCTTCCCTCGAAACCACCAGAAAACGTTTTCCCACAAGGTCTGCCAGGTCTCCTAAATTACCAACGAAGGATAGTCATTTTTCATCGACTCAGACGCGTCTCGTTAAACGACGCTGGGATCGGTGTGTGGGTAAAAAAAATGGAGGAAAATCCTAGAAGCTGTACAAAGGGCGAGAGGGGGGCCTCGGAGAAAGGACTGGAGGTAAAAATGAAGCCTAAGGGGTTGCGTAATTTCGATAGACGTCATCGATCCAGCCAGAGGGGGGTCCCAGGGAATCTCGTGAGGCTAACGGAGGTCCTTTAAGCCCTTTCCCGAATCCAATGCATTCTCCGTCTCCCTTGTTTCCCAGTTTCGCGGCTACGGGATCGACTGGCCAGGTCGAAAGCTGCAGGTACAGCCTCCAGATCGGGTTCTTGATGTTCTCATGGATCGTCCTCGCGCGAATAAATCGCTGGATCTACCTGAGCCGAGCTCTAACACCCGGGGGGTATTAAACGCTGCCCCAACTCCTTACACCGGTTCCAACCCTCGCGTGGATGCGTCGTATAAGCTTGTCTCCTTCTGCCGAAAAAAATCAGGGGATGGTTCTGCGGCGTTGTGCGAATCGACACGGAAGATCGTTGCATTTGGCAACTGTCTCGTCTGAGTATGATTGAAAAAGTACTTTGGAATTTAATTTAAAAGATTATTGCCTTCGGGGAGGCAGAACATGGAGAACAGGACCTCGTAGAAGTAAATTTCTTTAAGCAAGTTGTCTCTGAAAAAAGTAGAGCTCACAGGGGTACTCTATCTAAATAAACGAAGTTCCATGTTCGTCATAAATTAAAAAGATGCCAGGAGTAATTATCGCTCGGTGGTAATTGGCGAGGAGAATTGTTCGAAAGAACAAGCTGGTGGCATCAACGTGACCCAGAGCAGATGTACCTGCTGGCAGTCGATTGCGGCTTTCACGGAATCGAGACGTCTCAATTTCACGACTCTCGTCCCCGACCGACAAAAAACTACCCCTCAGTCAGTTTTTCTTGCGCCACGGGGTCGTGGCGTTTCCATTCGACGATGTCTCTTCCGGATTCCGACCAATCGAGAGGCCGCCTCCCCACTATTCTCCCGGCACTTTTCGATATCGTGGAAAAGCAGGTATCAGCGTCAGTCCCTTCGCGGCACCCGTGGGAGAAGGAGATCGTACGCTCGCCGAGGGTTACGATAAGTAAGTAGAGGGGATGGCTGCACAGGACGAGTTTGATAACAGAGCGCTCGACCTCATTCCGTTCCCAAATATCAACACCGCACGGAGGAATCGGGTGTGGCGAGAATCGTTTGTGCGTACGTGTGTACTCTATCTTCCCGTGTACTGACAAAATGGTTGCAATTGCTGTTTCAGGAAAGGTTAGGGTGAAGGAAGAGAAGGATGCTTCATCGATGGCGCCAGGAAGCCCGCCGACGCCACCTCACACCCCGCAAAGCCCACCCCGACACAATCCACCCCCCAGCAACCTGTCCCAGTCATGTCAAACGTCCAACGCCAACTCTCCCAGCCTGCAACAACAGCAACAGCAGCATCAGCACCAGGAGCAGCAACACCACCAGCAGCAGTCCATCCACCCGATAGCCAACTCACCCCTGAGCCAGATCCTGGTGCAGAACCCAGCGCTGGCTCAACTGTTGCAGCAGAATCCGGCGATCCTGTCGCAGAATCCGCAATTGGCGCAGTTGCTGCAGCAGAATCTTCAGGTTCAGATGGGCAGCGTCCTGTTCCAGAACGTCCGGAGGGAGGAACCTGAAGAGCCCAGGGTGAGTCACTCGAACAAATTAATTAAGCGAGGGGTCCCTTTCATCCCCACGCAGCGTCTCGGTGTCCCCTGTGCTCGGCTCGCCACGCAGATCCACTGTTTCGGCTGTACTTCCGAAAGGGACCGGTGGCCGATCAAAATGAGGTTTGGGGGGAGTAGAGGGGAGGGTGTGTGGATCCTAAATCTAAAATTGTTGCTTCGGGAATTTATTAGTTTCCGAGATATTAATAAAAAACTTTTAGTATTTCTGTTGACTTATTCCGACATAACGCATTCCACTTTTCAACTTTTTCTGGATATTAGTATTGGTTGGGGCTAGATTAGCGCGGGGGGTGTGAGTTTGGAGATTTGAACCAGCAACTTGCTAATGCGACCCATCCTACTATATAGGGTGTTATTCTACTGATAGTCAATATTCTAGGGGGCGATTCGACAGGCCAAAATAAGACGAAAATATAGAATACAATTTTTTAATATCGCGCTTCGTTTTCAAGAAAATTGACTTTGAATTTCAGCTAAATACGCGTGCCTTTCCGGTGCCTGAGGAGAGCACGCGGAGGTAAGGGGAACGCGTCCAGCAGTTCGTAAAACAGTTTGCGGGGACGGGAGGGTCGCCGGGTAGGGGTGCCCGCACCTACGTCCAAACAAAATTTCAAAAAAAAAAATTAACAATAATTTTTTATTAATATTTTGGAAACTAATAAATACCCGGAGCTACAATTTTAGATTTAGGGTCCACACCCCCTCCCCACTCCTCCCTCCAAACCTCATCTCGATCGGCCACCGGTCCCTTTCGGAAGTATATCCACTGTTTCTTTATTTTGCGTCGTTTCTCGAACGGCAATCAAATTCGTAATAGCAGTGCTTGATTATCCAAGTAACTAGTGACAATTAGTAAGCCATATCTTCGCTCATTGAATTGCAAAGAACACTATTACAGTTCTGGTAGGCACGGTGACCTTTCGTTTGCAATAATTTCATGCGAATATTGCTCCAATTTGGTATCTGAATTGCTATGTCAAATTGTGGAGCGGTGAATCCAAATTCACAGATTTATCGTTGCCTGTGCTCGACTAGTAGTAATTCCCAGCGTGAATCGAGTTTAAATCGTGACTCGAAGACGTAGATCGATCGTACTCGGTGCTAGTGGATATTGAGACCGTTGATGACGTGACACCGGATTGTCAACATGCCGCGAGCATCTGCTACAGCGGTTGGATTTCGTTCAACTTGCTTCCACGTTAACGATCCACGGCAGGATCCACGGGTTGGCGCGCGCGATCACCTAGTTATATGAAAATAATTATCCTGATTCATGGGTAAACACAGTCACACACTTCTGAACTTCCATCGGCCAATCAAGCTGTACGAAGGCAGAGATCTCGCGACTCTTTCACTGAATAGTTACAAAGCATTTTAACGTCCAAGTATTGTCTACTTTCGGAGTTGCTCGATTTCTGCGACGCTCTAAATCGATCACCTCGTTGTTCGGGGAAATTGAACCGCGTCCAAGAGCAACACGAGGCACCGCAGCATTGACGAGTCGACGATGCACACACGTTGTCGCGTGATAAAATTCTGTCCGCTGTTACTTAATTCCTGTCCCGTTTAGCGAAAGTAGAATATCTCGGACAAGTAGTCATCGTCTATATTTAATCATCGGCAGTCAATAGCTACATGGAATTCAGTAACACTCTGTCAGGCGTCGATGCTTCTGCATCTTCTTCCTATTTAGTGGAATAACACGAGCACTCGTCGAGCGATGTTCTAAAAGGGTGTGTCGACGGATGGCGCGGAATGTTAATTGTTCTTTTAGAAAGCTAATTCCTCGAGCTCTGACGCAATCTTCTCGAAAATGCAAGCATGACTTAATCAGCCCGCGAAACGCTGCTCGCGCATATACGTAAGTAGCTTCTGTAGCGTGCAAAGCGGGACGATCGATTTGGCAGAAGTCGCTTCATAGATCCACTGGGAGCGACGAATTTTTCAAGCACCGACCCGATGTCGCAATCCCTTCGACGCGATAAGTAAAGTTACCAGTGTCGATTATTAATTACACGCGGCAACGTGTGATAAACTCGTTGGACTGTGGTGTTGCGACAGAAGGGTTAATAGGCGTGCACGGTGTCGAGAAAGGGTTAATGGAGGGACTAATTGAAATTTACGTGAACGCGAAATCCGTGACAGAGAATGAAGCCCATCAGCCATCGACAATATAGTCCACTCTTGTTTCCGAGCATCGATTAACTCCCACTTGGAAAAGCTCGAGGCACTTGATTCGCACGAGCTCCACTTACACTTTCAAAGCAATCGAATCGATTCTTCGTCGACTTTACATCCAGATTCAAGGATGCAGAGCCTTTGTGTCCATTGACCGGCGATTTTTCCCATTCGCGATAAGGCGAACCTTGAAGATATCCAAATTTCATTGCACTGCAAACTTTATTGCCCAAACACGGTCGTTTCCCCTCGAGCGTATTATCGCGACGCGAATCGAGGGGAAAGGAATCATTGTTCTCTCGATTATTTTATGGGAACACGTCTGAACGAATTAAGGTCGAGAATCGGGGCCTCGTGAGACTCGCCGGGGATTACGGCAATGTATATCGCGACAAATTACTGCCCGCTTGTCCCCGCGGTTCCAGGAACCCCTGGATTATTCTGCCATCGCTACACTACACGATTCCTCCTGGAATGCGATTCTTTACCGGCTGTCGCCGACTACATCGAGTCATCAAAACGTGGCTATGATTCACTGCCTGGCTCGTCTTCGTTCTATTATTCACCCTCAACGAAACTCCGAGATTACTTTCAGAAATTATCATTATATTCCTCGCTTCCATACTTCCTCCCTGAGTAGTCGATCGCACTAGCTTCGCAACCACTTTACCATCTCGTTTCCCTAAGCGTGGACGAACGCACAGACTCGCCTCCTGTTAGAAACGCACCATCCATCATCGGCCGCGAAATTGGTGCGCGACGAAGACGGTGTCCGTGGGCCGGGAAATTCGCGGGAAACGGTGGATCGTTTTGCACGGGATTCGAAGGAACCGTCGGCGTGTGTGCAGTCCCTGGGCTAAATATACATGTGTGTACGTGCGGTCGAAGGAGAAGAAGAGGAAGAAGAAGAAGAAGAAGAAGAAGAAGAAGAAGAAGAAGAAGAAGAAGAAGAAGAAGAAGAAGACGAAGAAGAGGCACGGAGATGGCCCGGGTAGAGACTCGCTCGGTGTTGTATCGCCACGCTGGAATCCCATACGGGGAGAATTGAAATTATTCCCCCGATTTTTGTCGTGTCGTTTACATTATTTTCGCCTTTGAATATTAATGGGCATATGCTCTCCGGCGTTATGGCACAAGAAGTAACAACGGCGTATAATACTCGACTCTTAACGTTATTCTATTGTTTGCAAATCAGCTCTATTGTTTTCTCATATACCTCTATACTCTCCCGGTTCCCTCTTTGCCCTCCTCCTCCTGCCTCCTCCCTCTCTCGCTCTCTCCTTCTCCCTCTCGTGCCTCCAGGAGGCTCTTCTTCTACCCTCTCCCATGTCTCCTGCACCGTTCTTCCCCGTTGCCTTTCGCGCTCGATCCTCCTCTACTCCTTGAGCTGCTCCGTTGTCGTCGTTGTCCTCTTAGGCAGCCTGCACACACAGCCACCCCACGGTATTTTCTATTTGTTTCTATGATCGCCGCTTCCTTCCTCTGGCTCTCTTCTTCTTCTGTGTCGTCCTTTTGCCGAGTTTCACCCGGCAAGCTCCGCGAGACCTGTGTGGGCTACTCTGCAATCGAAATCTGCCTCGCGGCTCGCGGACTGCCCAGCGGTATCGACTCCCCGACGTCTGGAAAGGCGACCAGGCTTCCCGGTGCCTCGTTTCTTCCCGCGGATTTTAGGGGCCAGTGTTCGCGGCCCAGTCGTTCTCGATTTCCCGCGGAAACCGCGCGGCACATTCTTGCCGGCGCATTGCCATGCGATCCGCGCGGCGATCCGTAATATTGGGCATCGAAGGTCGACGATAATTATGAGCGCGGAATATAAATGGCCGATCGGTGTTCGCGGGATCGATGGGACGCGATTGCCGTGCACGTGAGAGGCGTTCGATCCTTGGACAGAGAGAAGAAAATCGTCGCCGCACGTCGTTCGGCGGAGAAAATGAAAACGAGGAGGGGACCTGGAGGGACGGAGAGGCGACGGACGACGGACACACGGTGTGGCAATCGCTTCATAAATTCAGCGACGCCACGGATCGCAGATAGGGCTTCGGAAATCGTACAGGATTCGAATAATTTGTACCGCGATGGGGCTTCCGGCGAACCGGCGGACCGGCGTCCCTCTCGCGCCTCTCGACACCGTTCTTCAGCTTCTGCTCGGCTCCGTTTCCTTGGTCTTCGGATTTCTAACACCCACCGCACGAGGACTACTTAATCTTCTCGCGCGAGAAGACAGGACGGACGTAAATATTCCATTAGCACCCGGAATGCCTCCGCGTTTCAGTCGTTTCTTGGAGTAACTTCGTGTCCTCTCGGTCGCGATTACGTTTAATGGGCCCCGTGAAGTGTTTTTTCTGACACACATTTGACGGTGCAACGCGCTCGCTGCGCGCGGGGAGGTCGTCGACCCCTGGGATCGAGTCGGTATTCCGATTCCTGGACGTTTTCGGGGAACCGGAAGCCGTTTCCGCCTCACGTAACGTCCCCGGGAGGATGTCGTAACGATAAACGGGCAATTTCTGTCGCCGCGAAAATTCGTCGCGCGGGTAGAGGTTAATGCCTCGAATTCCATGCAGGATCGTATCGATGTCAACATCACAGGATATTCCACTTCCTTCGTGATAAAGCTTCTACGAGCGCCTCCGTTACGCTGCTCGAACAACGCTTCCCAAAGAACTCACGGATCGATAGCCGTAGCCCATCAAAGGAGAATCTCTGATAGAGTGTTATTCATAGATTTAGGCTCGGAAAAGCGTAATATCCGAGGGGAGCGTCGGTTTTCCCAAAAGGTCCGCGCGCGAGGGCCCCGGATAATTTGGAGCCATTCAACTTTTTAACGACACGTGTCGCGGGGCCGTGGTGGAAGCGTCCCCCTCGGCTTGCGTGGGCGGCCCCCCGTTTCGTCCCTGTTGGCGAGCACGGCCCTGAGCATGCTGGTGCATTGTACATCGTAATGTATTTTCTTTTAGGTACCGCCGACAATAGCGAGCCTGGCGGCGATGAAGGTGGAGGCAGCTGACCCGAAGGTTTCCGGTGAGTTACTATTTCCTCCTCCTTACGGAATTATCGGGATCGTAATTAGATTCAAATCGAGTCCCCGGCGTTCGACGACCCTGCGCCGCGCCGCAGCCGGCCACGGGAGGGACGAAAAAGAGAGAAGAACAAAAGAAAAATGTGTCCGCGGCGGGGGGAAGCGAGGGAGCGTGGGTCGCGACGCGTCCAAATCGGCGACGATCTGGTTGAACCGGTCGATTTGCGCTCGTCCTTTTTAATTGTTGCGCTAAAACGCGCCGTTATGGCGCTGACGAACATCTTCATTCGGCGCGGGGAGATCTCGGACCCTCTCGGAGGACGTATCGCACAGGAAATTGCCTCTCTCCTTCGGGACGCTTCGATTTACATACAGAAATATCAGTTCCCAGTCGTTTAACCGCGCCTGACATACTCTCAACTTGTGCATCGTCGTTATCCGTCGAAACTAGGTTACAGTTTCTCCAAACCATTTAAACTCTTGGACGCAACAATGGGCCCGCATTTCCCAATTATCAATTCCCACGTTCGTCGCCTGACGAGGCAGTGGATCCGTAAATCTCGTTCGTCAGAGGATGCACACGCATCTCTCTCTCTCTCTCTCTCTCTCTGTGGCAGCTTCTATTTATTCGATTGAATCGGTGCAGGCTCGTAAATCGTGTGCAACCTGACGAAACGCGTCGTGTCCCATGCTCTTTCAGCGTTTTGTGGCCGGGGGCTCTTCCCCCTTTATTGGAATATCCGCCCACAGCATTATGGGAATTATCAAGGAAATGGGATGAGCGCAAGTGGGTCCCACGAGGGGCTGAAGGGGGCTGCCTGTCCGCGGCACGATCGGGAAAGAGAGGAAGACCGTGCGTGGAAACGGATTCATGCAGGTCCCCCATACGCGCGGCCACCCCCGATTCGTTCCATTCAAAAAATTACGCCTCTGATGGGGAAATTGCGCGGCTCCGTCGACACGGAGATCGTCGTTTCTATGGACTGCCAGAAATCGTGCAAGACAGGAGCGAGGATTTCTCGGCAATGTGGAATTTTTCTTATTAGATAAAGAGTATAGATCTCTTCGGAGAAATCCCTGGAAAGGATAGAAAGCGGCCGATCGCGATGTTTGCGGGGAGTTGCGAGTTCCAATGACGATCGGGGCAGCGGCGATTTCTCGATCTGAAGGATTCCCAAAACGAGCCCGCGCGCAAACGGGACGAAAAAGTGTCTAGCAGAAGGAGTCGGCGTGGCATTCTGACGACACGGGTTAAGTATAGATCGGCCACGGGGAGCACGCGATGCCGATCGATCGGCGATAGGATAGAGAAGTCAGTGACTCGATGGGAATTTCATTAATTATAGGACATCGCGGCGTTACGTAACCGCGTCGATAGCCGTTTATAAATACACCGGCGGACCGTGTACCTAGGCGTCCGATCGACTCCTCGTTTTGCCATCGATCCGCGAATTCTTTTCTCTCGTCTTGCGCGTCTCCTCTCTCATCGATCGGTTGTCAGAGCGTGGAAAGTTTCAACGCCGAGCGGGTTCGGCGACGCACGATCGTCCGCGGGACGGCTGGGGCAGGTTTTTCGGACGAAACCGTGCGAAACGAATCGGCGGCGGCAGCGGAAATTATGGTAATCGGTTGACAAAGCGGGGTTACGGAGCAGCGGGGAGGGGAGCGAGGGGGAGGAGTGGGCGGCTTCTCTCGGTCTCTCTGTTATCCAGAGACACATTCCCACAATTTCGGATCGGCCAATCAACGTCTCGCGCTCCCGGACGATATTAAAGCCAGTCGCGAGATCCGCGCTGAAACGGAATAAAATAAAATTGTGCGCTGTTCCGTGGAGCGTGTGCGCGCGCGCGCGTTCGCCGACATGAGGAAGAAAAAAGGAAAGAGAGAGGCACGGGGCGACAGGGAGGGATATAGAGGGGGGAGGGCAGAGGGAGACGGTCGGAGAAAGAGGGAGGAGGCTGCGGGAGAAAGAGAGAAAGAGAGAGAGGAGAGAGAGAGCGAGAGAGAGAGAGAGAGAGAGGGCAGCAATCAAAGCTGATTAAGCCCACAACTGGGGAATCTGTGGGGCCAGTGTCTCACGCCAATCTCGCCCAATCAGCCGGTTGGCCGGGGAGATTTAAAAAATAGAATGCCTACTGTCAATTGTCCCATAATTTAAATAAATCGAATAAATGGACAAAGTGGCCAATTAGAGTAGTTGCTGCTTGCTGCTTTAACGCATTTATTCTCTCTTTCTCGCGGTGTCTTCGGCCCTCTCGCCCTCCCCCGCCCCCTCGCCCTGCGACCGCCCTCCCCGGACGTCGATGGACCCTCTTTGATCGTCTCCTTCGAACTTCTTCCATCGTCGCCCTCCGCCACCCCTTTGCCCCCGGCCGGCCGCGAGTCGACTGGCATCGACGTTAAGCGACCACCTTGCGTCGAGGTGCTCCCCAACAGCTCCGGCCACGGCGCGAGGATCGCTTGAACTGCGCGGCAACGGGCTCGCTGGTAAATCGATGAACGATGGATTTTTAGAATCCGTCAAAGTAGCCTCGCCCGCTGGCCAGCGGCCGATCGTAGGGCCTCGATCGCGTCTCCATTCCCCTTGACAAGTAGATTCGCCTCGGACTGGTCAGACGCGATCGTCGGATCGCGCGCTGGCCCGCGTTCCCTCCGATCCACGGGAGTTAATTGATAATCCACGACCCCGCGGCCTTTGCTCGGCAATCTTCCGATCGGTGGCTGCTTTGAAATTTAAGAGAACGCGCCGCGTAACCCGTCGAATGCCAGGGACAGGCCACAACAATTACAAGCAATTTACGACTTTAACAATTACGCCCGACATCCGTGAACCACGTCTGCCGGCCCGCACCTGTTCGACATTCATTTACGGCGCCGGCTTAACGTGCTCGTTGATGCGCGCGGTCATTAATTCTCTTTAAATACAATTTAATTAACAGTCGCCACGCGGCCTAACCGCGCAAACCCCTCTCTGTCGCATTAATATTCCTCCGTTCCCCGAAAATTCTCCGCTACGTACGTCTCCATCGCGATAAGCTTTAATTGGACGACACTGCGCCACTACTTCAATTCCTGGGATCATGGGACATTGTGCCTCGCCGCGGAACGTCTCTCTTTTCCAAAGACACATGTTAATATCACGTCGAAGTCCGCTCGGTGCTTCAGAGAAGGCTCGGCGATCGCGACTCTCAGCTTTCCAAGAGGAAACGCGATCGTTACGGTATAATCGACGGATTGGCCAGTCGAAATGGTTAACAGTCCCCGCTCGGTGAAGGGGTCCTATTGGATCGGAGGGGTTGGTGGGTGAGGTTGGCCGGTCGTGAAAAGAATGCTTCGTATTAAGCGGCCAATTATGCGAATCTGGCTCATCTCGCCGAGGCACGGCTGTGTAACGCATGTCTGGAAGGTAGATAAGGTACCCTCGTAGGTGCTTGTACACCTACGTGGGCTGGCAGTGAAGCCAGCCAGTCGACCGAGCAAATAACAAATAAAGCATAAACGGGAGCTACAATAAATAACTGGTGCACCGCGTTCTCTGCATATACTCGAAGCCACGCGGACCCTTCGGGGCCTTATTCCCCTCTCGCCCCCCCCCCCTCGCGCTTACGTTCCTCCACCCCCACCATCTCGGGCCCCCTTCAAGGCCCATATATATGTCATAACGTGGACGCCAAGGGAGCCCGGCTTTGAGAAAAATCGTCCCTGACTTATGCGGTTGCCGTGAAAACGGATTTAGGGGATCCTCGGGCATCCTTTTATGGCTCTTCCTTCTCTCCCCACGGGGACGCGATTTTCGAGAATTCCAAGTATTCGGCTGCTCCTATTCATCCTCTGGCGCTTGTTTTTTGCCGCTGCCGGACTGGGAAGTTGGGATTTTGCGTGTCAAAGAGGATTCGACTTGTTAAGCTCGGATGGTCCTTGGTGTTTCAAACTCTCCCGACCGAGCCTCGACGAGATCCGCGAGAGGAGCGCGTGGAGCGAGTTTCACGGTTGATTAAAAACTTCTTACAGGGATTTGCACGCGCCGCCACAGGATACGGGGGTTGGAGTTGCGCGAAGGAAAGGCTAAATAAATATTTGACAGCTAAATCGACGAGTACGCGCCGTCGCTTTCCTTCCCGCCGCGCTTTCTCGCCGGAGCTGCTCGCATAATTGGTTACAGATGCATTATTCTTCGGCTCCGGACTCGTTTCTCGCAACCCCATGCATAAACATTTAGCTCTTACGACATGGGCGTCGCTGCTGCTTTTCTCATTCGCTCCGAGCCTCCCCGACCATCCTGTGCCTAATTTCGCTAACACCCGCGAACCGTTCTATATTAAACGACATTCCTGCGACCGCTCGAGGAATTCAATCAGCAGAAACTGTTAGCCAAACACTGTCAACGAGTAGGTCGGAGTAAAAACCACATACAGGAGCTCATCTCCCAAACGTCACCGTTCCTCTTGGCTTCCAGCGTCTCCGCTTTGTAACTAAACCAACGCGAAGCTGATCGAACTCGGGGCTCACGAAAATCCTGCATATCTCCGCCAGCAGAAGGGGAGGAACAGCGAATTTCGTCGTAGAAGCGAAACAATGCGGCCGGGTTCCTAGCCGGCCTCGTAAAAACTGGCTGGAAATTTTATTATTTATATTTGAAATTTATTATCGCCCCTCGCTTGTCGGGGGCCCGCGGAGCGGTCGATCCGTCCCCCTCTGGGCCCCTCGAGCGTATTCTTTCCGCGGCGATTCGGCCCCCTGCTCCCGCCCTCCGCTCGCTGCTTCTCGCGCCGTCTCGTCGCCGGTCTAATTTATCGTTCCTCAACTTTTTATTAATTTCTTACCGCTCGCGGAATCGCGATCGCATTTAAAAGGAACGTCCTGGCGGCCGAACGTTGAGCGGCCACCGAAATGCATCGGTACACAGACGGAATGCCGTCCCTAATTTTTCGCTCTTCTCCATCCCCCCCGCACCCCCCCTGGCGTTCTCTTCTTTTGCCACGCGGCGCCCGCTGACGAGGAGGACCCTCCTTGGCCCATCGATGCTATCGGCAGACCCGCAGAAGAAACGCATTTTTCCGCAAACTGCCGCGCTGGTGGCGCTCGCCCCAACCCCCCCGGCGTGGATGATAAAAAGGGAACGAGTTGAAGATTCCGCGGAGCGGATCACCAGGTTACGCTGTTACCTCGTCGACGGCGATTTGGCCGAGCAATCCTCTTGGTGATGAAATGGGAGCAATCGGCAAAGCTCGCGGGGCTAAGATCTTCTATCGTAGGTGGCTCCTGCACACCCTCGCGACGTTCCCGCGAGTCGGAAGATTCTGAAGCGCGAGCGGTAGGCTGACACGGTGCAATCGATGGAGCTGTCTCAAGGTTCGCGACAGCTCCGAATTAGAGGGATCGATTGGTTAATCGGCGCCACGATAAACCCGTGTATTCTTGGCGGCCGAAAAATCGCGAAACGTCGGCCAGGAAAAAACGGGGACGAGCAGAACGAAGAAGCTCGGGACGAGGTTGCGCGCGCTTAAATAATCCCCGGTGTTCGGGCGGGGGTTGACGGGGCCGAGGGGGTGGTGGTGCGTATCGTTTGATCGGGCAACGATGGATTCCTGAGTTTCGAGGACGGCATGCGATTGCCAATCGCTGTTTCCCGATACAAAGACGATCGGGGCCAATCGCGCGGCCAACAAACATTGCGGCATTCGTGCATCGCTTTCGCAATTCCCTTTTCGAACTCGCCACTTTTATTGCCAGATATTCTAGCCCCTGCCTGCGCTCGGCCCACACCCTCCCTCACCTCGCTGGCCCGGTCTTCGCGTTAATTATAGCGAGCGGAGAACAGAGGGAAAAAAAAAATAAAACCACGCTCCATCTTCGTCGCTCTCGGGGCGCTGGCTCGATCGCTCTCTTCGTTCTCATCTCGCGGTTCTTCAGAAAGTCTGATCGACAGCCAGTTTTCAGAGGGAGCAGATACAGGAGGGACACGGGCAAGGCTACGGACAGAGTGCCTCGGCGAATGTCGCAGCACAGGCTTCTTAATTGACAAAAATGGCAGTGACGGAAAAAGAGGAAGTCTCGCAGTAACCCCTCGAAGACACTGTCGGCAGAATCATCCCCGAAAGCACATCTAACTCTAGGCGCAACGGGAATCGTCGAATAGTCCCAGTCGGTACCGGGCCCCTAGGAATCCCCGCGAGATTTCCTCTCGCGATCCATCGACAGACGTATCATTACGCTCCCGTTTCTCCTTTTGCAATCGTGCTGGCGCGGCCGAGAGCCGTTTAATTACATACTTAAATATTTATACGCGCGGGAATATAAATGGAATCGATTCATAAAAGGCGAGCCAGCGGGCGAACGCGGCCAGGGAAACAAGACCATCGGTCGGTGGACCGCGATCCTCGGGGATCGTTGCTCGTGCAAAAAAGGGCGAAAAGGAGGGAGAGAGAGGGCCGCTGGCGTGCCTCCCTTTCTCTCTATCCTCCGCGCGCGGCCGTCCCCTCTCTCGCTCCCTTTGGCTGCTCTATTAATTAGCTCGCGGCAGCTCGCTCCACTCTGTTAATTTACTCGGAGGGGGCGCATTTTATTTTTCGTACGGGCCTGAGCGTCGTCGATCCTCTCTCCGGGTTTGGCTCCTCAATCCGGCTCTATTAATTAGCCGGGGCCCTTTTTTCCCCGCGGCCCAACCCCCGTAAGACCCGTCGAATCCCGTCAGGAAAAAGGGGCACCGCGCACGGTTAGAAAAAGAATGCGCGCGGACCGCCACCGTCCGTCTCGGATTCCAGAATCACCGGAAAGGGAGAAGAAATATTCCGGTTTCGAGCAAAACGCTCCCTCTCTCTCTCCTCCTGCCCGGCGAGAGGGCCACGGGGTCCAGAAGCTCCGGAGGATCCAAGGGGGCCCGGAGTTCGCGAGTCGCCGCGCGTCCCCGATGGAACTCGAACGATTTCGGCCGGGTCGATTGTTATGCAGGCGGTTTCGTAACGCGTGGGATCTCCCGTCGAGGGTGAATTTTCGGGATTCGAAGGCGATGTCGCGAGCCACGGCGATTCCGTGGCTCGGAGAAAAACGTCCCTTCGCGAAGGCAGAAAGTACCCGAGTAGATGGATTTGCGAGCATCAGAGCTTCCATCGATTTCTCACTTGCAGAGATATGCAATTCATGCTCCGGTTAGAATTGTATGACGGATGCGGAGGTACTCGAAGAAGGCGAGAGGGGGATTGGGTTTTTTTTTTCGGGAATATCGAGGTTAAACACACAGAGCGGCTCGAATACGATATAGGTGGATATTCGTTTGAAGGGGCGATTTGTCAAACACTTTAACAGCTGCCGCACGCCGACAGCATTATGGAGAGGAGTGTATTATCGATTTTCACGAAGTAATTCAGACGCCATGCTCGCCCAGCCACGCGGAAAGCGCTTAATCCGAAACCCTTCGAACAGTTTTGCACACGTTAAACCGCATAAAACGTGAAGTCCGCGTGCACGTTCGACGCTCTTGAAGACCATCTACGGGTTTCGGGATTTCAATTCACATATCCCAACGAAAATTCCCTCTCGAGAAACACTAAGGGCTGCCTTGCATTTTAAATCCCCCGTGCACGGTTCCTGAATCGTCAGGCAGCAAGGGACTTGTCCGTGTGTATTTAGAGTGATTCGGCGTATGATCTAGATCCTTCGTTCCCGTAATGAATAATGTTCGTCCCTTTCGCGGACACCGAAGGAGATCCAAACTCGTATTTTATGGGGCGCGTAGGAAATCGTTTGTCGGTAGTTGCCCTGTCATCGGCTGTTCATAACGAACGAAATGGCCCATTACGAGCCACGGTTGGCCGAAATAAAGAACACAGAGGACGCGAATAAAGAAAACGCGGTGACCTGGTAGAAAACAGACCGCTGAAAAGGCGGAGAGGTCGCCTCTCCTCGGCTCGTTTGCCCCTTTTCCGTCTGTTGGAGCGCATTTTGCGATCACTCCCTCTCTCCTTGGCCCCCTTTCCTCCCCTTTCGTGATTATACTCTCGAAATAGTCAACCGGATGCCGGCCGACAGCGGGCTCGCGGATATTCCGTATATTTCTGGCGACCCTTTTTCCCGCGAAAAAGAAGGAAGCCGACAGAGGCGATCCAGAAATCTCGGTAAGAAGAATCGTCGCCTCAAGCGCAAATTAAACTTCGTAACACCATGACATACACAATATTATCTTCGATTCTTCACTATCCTACACCCTCTTCAAGAACAAGCAAGTACAACGAAGCTTCGCAAAAAAATATCCACCGCCCCTCATATTTTCTTCTCCCAGTCGCGAAATTTATCACGAAATCCTTCAGAATCGGCTTTCAATCAAGAAGAAGGAGGCACAGAGGAAAGAGTGCAAGCGCGGGGCCGCAACTGGTCTGAATTTCCGGTCCGGAGGAGGCGCGCGCGCGCGCTTCGAGGAAGCAACCCCGTAAATCAATTTCCTCGGCGTTTCAGAAAATCAGAGAGACAGGGAGAGGGGCAGAGAGAGAGATAGCGCAGAGTCGTGTCGCTAATAAATCGAGCTTTCTTCTCCGGTTTATCCGGCGTCGTTCCTCCCGGTTCGCCATAAGTCGCTTAAAGCCGTTGCTCTTCGGCGCTTTAGTAATTCGAGTTAGCCGCTGAAGCTGGCCCTCCTTGGCCCTCTCATCTCCCTCGTGCCGTCTCGCTCTGGCCCACGCTCGCTCGTCTCTCCCGCTCCTCTGTTATTTCGCGCTTGGCGAGAAGCGAGAAAAAGGAAGAGGACGTCGTCGCGCACCGTCGTCGGTGGAAACGACCGAGGAGGAGGAGGAGGAGAGGGCCGAGACCAAGACCACGAACGCGCCGATTGTTTTAGCCCTAGGCCAAACTAAAACGGCCCGGAGAAGTCCGGAGGGTCAGGGCCGTGCCAGAGGGAGGTCGCAGGGGGCACGGGAGAAGCACCGGCAATCGCCAACACCTACTTCTCCGCGGGGAAATTTCCGATTTCCAGACCGGAATCGCGGCTGGAGCCGAATGCTCCACTCGTGCTTGAATGGCGTCGAAACGGTGCGATAATCTTGAAGAGTAGTTCGAAGGTTCTATCTTAGAATTCCGCTTTACGAGTCGCGCTTTGTTCAGGGAGGAAAGGAACGATACGTTAGGGGAGACCGGGGCTGGTAGGCCAGTTTTTCAGTTTTTGATTTTCAATAAATTATGTGGACGAAATATCATTAAACCGGTTAGTATATTTGATAGGGCATACATTCGGCTATCTGATTAAATTATTCAAGTTGACTAAATGTGACAACAATTAAGGCATTTTAATGTTTTTCTAACACCTTACATGCTGGTCAACCAGCCCCGTGGTCGGGGTTGGTAGACTAACAGTATGGGGTAGGTTGACTATAGGTGCAATCAGTGAAGAAAATGTTGTTAGCAACTTATCTGAATGGTAATAAAATAGCACAATGTCACGAGAGTTGTTTCATTATAAAATATTTATTACTTTTTAATAATAAATAACAATTTAAACCATCACTGGGGTTGGTTGACCAGCTTAGTCATGTAACCCCGAACGTTATTAGTCAACCAGCCCCGAACGATCATTTTGACTTCAATACTATATATAACCTTTAATTATTTATGTAAAATCAAAAACGCAGTCTCAGTAGGTCGTTTAATAAACAAACTTTAAAATAGTCCCTTCGCATTAATTCTACCGTAACTATATAGAGCGTGGAAACATAAAATCTTTAAGAAAACATATTTACTTACATAGCCAATTTTTCGATAAACGCTGGTAACTGCCAAACAACGTGTAATGGTGGTGTCGGAAACAAGTGACTTATTTCTACAGAAAATCGCTCCGCAGTAGAGCACACGTTAGTAAAAAGTTATTAACAATTAATCAACCTACCCCTGGGGCCAACCAGCCCCGGTCTCCCCTACTGTCCGTGGGTTTTGCGAGAGGTTCGCGAGGAATCGTTGCCCGGTTTTCCCTCGCGTTTTCCCCACCCCTGGGCTTCTCCTCTTTCTTTCTGCATCTTCTGCGTGACGCGAGGCAGGGGACGACACCCGACGACGTGCCAAATCATGCGAGCGGAATCGGAGAAATTTAAAAAATATTCTAAATTTAATTACCCCGGCGACCCTCGGTCTTTCGAAATCGTCCGGGCTGCCAATGGCTTGGTTGAAAAATAGCCGATCGACGAGCCGTGCCGCCGAGCCTCTGGCGGGGTGGCATTTGCATCGCTGAAAAAAAGGGGAAGAAGAGAGAAACGCTCGCGCTCGGGCCTCTTAACCCTTCTGCCATCGAATCATTCGTTGGATGAAAAAGAAGATTGCAGAGAGAAGCCGTGCACCTGAAAGAGATTGTCGACGAATGTCCACGCAGCTATTTCGTGGTAAGAAGAAGCGTGATATCGGAACCGCGAAGGATAATCGATAATGGTTAATAAATATGGCGCAGCGATCGACTGAAATTTCAGACCCTTCGCCAGGAAATTTATTTCCCAAAAATGACACTGAGAGAAACAGGAGCACGCTTTACAAATTGAGAAAAAAAAAGAGGATCAATGACCGCACAAAGGTCCCCGGCACCATGCAGCTAAAAAGCGAGAAGAAAGAGGAGCGTGGTGGGCAATGAAGAGGTCAACCAGGGCCCCAATTTCAATTTCTCTTTCCCACGCTTATCCGGCGTCGAATCAATGGCCCCGGCTCTATATTTCACTCAATAACTCAGCCATCGGGGCATTCATGAATTTCAAGCTGCGCACAGCCCAACCGAGACACCTACTACAGTTTAACGCCGCGTCGAAATCTTCGCGAATCATGATTCCCCCAACAAGGATATTGATAGCTTCTTAAGTGAAGCAGACGGGCATCCGCTGGCTGGATCACTGCTGGCAACGGCGAAGAATGCATGGATTTTTCCGAGGAAAAGCGAACAGACAGGGGGTGGACGCTCGTGGCCGGAGCTTAGAGCAGAAAACGCCACCGGGCATCGATAGAGCGTGGCGGCGCACTTAATAATAGTCCTCGCTCGTTACGCACTCGTCGAACTGCCTTGTTAAGGCTAACAGCCACTCGCTCTCGGGGAATATTCGAAAGTTATCGGACACGCGATCTCGTAAATCAGCGCGCGTTATGGGACTTTGTAGAACTTTGAGACACGCGGCCACCGAAGGGCTCGCGCTCTAACGATTACTCGTGAATTCTCATTCGTCCGGCAGCTAAGAGCAAGTACTAGAGAGGAAGACGCTATTTTCATCGAGAAAACCGATTTCCTCTTGAAACTTTGCTCGAGTCCATTCACGCGAGCCCTGAACACGTTGTCCTCTGCTTTCAGCTGGATCTACCAATTATCTGGAGTAATTCTATTAGCACAGCTGTCCTGGTAGCACTGATATCCCCAAATTCGCGGGTCGCCGCTGAGAATGGACGCGGATAAGGTTGATCGATCCATTTTACCAGTTGCAGTAAAAACATGCAGAGAAGAATTCGCTCTCGAGAACGATTCTCCCAGTGTCCCCATAATTATACCCCCAGACTGATTAATCATTTCACTCCGCCAGTCCCTGGAAAAGTGACTCGTCTCAACGGTATCGTGTTTCCGTAAACAGAGGGCGATCGATCGCTCAATATTTCACCGCGCGAGTACTTTATAGCCGATCCATTTTCTCCGGCGGGGCCACCCCTTTGGATCCTCGGCCTGGAAAATTCGTTGAATGAGAAATCGGGGTGTCCCGATCATCCGAGGGCATCGGATTTCGTGTTTTGACAGCGGATCGCCGATCCGTGGCTAGTTTCCCTTCCATCCTCTTTTCTCTCCGCTTCCTCCCGCGGCCCCGAGCTCGGGCGCGCGTAGACGCTTTTTCGAAAGTCGAACAAAAGGGGTGCGCGAGGAGGCGAGGGCTCCCTCTTCTGGCTATTTGAATTTGTAGAAAGGGTTCGATTCTGTTTATTTTCGGGAATAACGCTGGGGGAGGGTGCATGCACGCGTGCATGTTGCCCCGAGGGGCAAGAGGGGTGGGGGGGGGCAGGGGGGCGCGCTCGCACATGAATGGCCGATATTACGTGCGAGCTGCACCCTCGTGAAAAGTTTACGCGTCCCACGTAAGAGGCTGAATTGGGGTGGCGCGGCAGGACGGGGGTGAATCCGGGGAGACCGAGCGATAAGTAGTACGCGTGTTTTCGCTCCAACTCAATTTACCCCCGTAACGCTGGAAACACGCCGCGCCGGCGAAAGGGGTGGCCTTTCCTTTGAAACTAAAAATCTTTATCCTACCACCGGGGCTTTTCGGGGTGCGCGAGCCCGCTTGGATGCTCGTGGTAATCAAGTCCCACACCCCCTCGTCGAACAGCGAGGTGGAGAATTTAACGCGATGCTCTCCGAACCGCGAGTACCTGTTACCTAAACTTTACGGCTCCATCGCCTAGAATTCGCGAATGTTCCACGACCAAAAAAACCCTTAACGCTGAAAGCTGCCACAGTATTGAAATTCTCCAGGCGAGTCTTCATCCCCCCTCGATCGACTCCGAAATGAATTGGCAGCGGTGCGCCCACGGTAGAACAAAAACCCGGGGACCGTTTCGCATCGCCGCGACTCGGTCAATAATTTCGGAAATCATTGTTCTCCGATATTCCACGTCGGGGTTTCCCCTCGTTAAATTTAACACGAGCCGCCATAAGTAACAGTGAAGAGGGTGGAGGGGGGGCTCGACCCACGGCGCCGTGAAAAGAAGGGGGTGCGTAGAAAGGACCACTGCCGCGTCGAGGGGGTTGACACTAAGTAGCATGTCCGTAACAGTGGCCCGAAAAATCCATACGTCCGAGGGCAGGCTAGATTAAAATGAAAAAAAAAAAAAGAAAAAGAAAAGGAAGGAGAAGGAGAAAAAATTCCGCGCCACGCTGGAGGGGTAAAACGATACCAGCTACATACGCGACATTAATGAATGTGCCTTTAGAAACGGCCAGGCGAGAGTGCGAGAGAAAGAGGAGGAGAGAAGGAGAAAGAGGCGCGTAGCACGTGGCTCGATTGCTTTAACGACCGTTTGTACGCGCGCGCTCGTTCACGCACGCTGCGACCTCACGAAAGCTTTCGACGACGGACTGGAGTCGCGCAATAATCGTCCCCGAATTCGTTGCGCGAGCCCTCGGTGGCGGTTCCGACCGGATTTTCGACCCCTGCTCCGCGAAACAGAGGTCCTCTGGCGTGTCCCGATAGATGGTAGAGCATCTGAGACTTGGAAGAATCTTTGGCGTCGAGGGGGTGCTTGGGAATTTCGATGGAGGTAAAGAGGAGCTGGAAGACCTCGATTCTCCTCGGCGCCTCAGTGACCTCGGTTGCACTTTTCAAAACCCATCGGAGGATGAAGACTCCGGGGGAGAAGATTGCTTTGAACCACCCCGGTGTCCGTGGCCGCACGCCGGCGGATCCACGGATATCAGAACCTGCCGGGTCTATAAATACGATTCATAAATCTCGCGAGAGGACGGGCTAGTAATAATTACGAGGAACGAGTAGACAAAGGCGCGAATAATTCCATCGGCAGTACCGAGGGAAGATCGTAAATCCCCTGGCCTCGGAAGGAGGACGGTTCGGGCCACGAGAGTGGCTCGGTGGAATATCTGGAAACGGGGGCTCCTGGCTTCTTCCCTAAAGAAGGAAACGCGTTAATTATAATGACAGTGTAACCGCGTTTATTCTGGTCGCGAACGGCTCCGCGGGCCCCGCCGAGGCGGCGAGATCGGGAAAGAAGACGAGGGGGACAGCCACGGGGCTTGCGTGGAAGAAGGTGCTAAACGGAATAGCACCGAGAGAAACGGGACAGTAGAATGGCGACCATAACGTAATTTTGACAGAAATAACGCCGCCGTGCTCGCTGAGGGGACAATAAGTCCGCGACACTCTCTCTCGCGCGGAGGATCTTAGAATAGTTTAGCGTCGGCTCGTCTCTCGCTCCTCCGCCCGTCCATCCCTCCGTCCTCTTCCTGTGTTCCACCTTCAACCGCGGCTTCCCCGTTTCATCTGCTCGCTTTTGCTGACCCTCTTGGCGCCACGATTTTCATGGTTGCGACTGGATTGATGATTCTACCGTATACGGACGCCGGGGCCATTTCAGTCCGCCCTTTTCCGAGCAAAGTTTCCCCGATCTTCGCCAAGTTCCCGAGGAGACTGTCGATCGCGATAACAGCGGAGAAAAGGGAACCAACTAGTGGTCGCTGGGCATTGAAACCTAACGCACCCGCTGCCGCTGCGACTAGCTTCCATCGAATCAACTCAACCCTTTGCCCCGGGAGGTTCGTGAAAAATATTAAAGCTCAGCGTCGAAATATTCCCACCAATCGCGCTCGGTCCCTCCCTACCCGTGGAGCGCGATGAAATCGCCTGCAACGTCTCTATTCTGGCTCATTAAATCGCATCTGGTCGGTTACTCCTTTGCCGGAGCCGTTTTTCCGGAAACAATGTTGTGACGAGGGCCGTCGAAAAAGGGGTGAACCGCCAAGGAGAGGGGTGGCAGCCCGTTGGGATTCTTTTTTGGTCGGTATTTAGGCCCTCTCGAAACAGAGAAAGAGGAAGGAAAAAGGTTGAATGGACCCTTCGCGATTGCGCGGCGAACGGACTGCGACGCAGCGGGCACTTGACGCATTATCCAAACACGCGATTTTGTGGGTTACGTTAACCCTCGGCTACCCCCCCTTCCGCCCCGCTCAACCACTCACGGTTGATTATCCATGACTGGGCCCTTTGAATAATTACGCCGAACAATCGCGAGTGCCTATTAGAGAAGCTCTGTTTTCTGATAACGGCCGATTACCAGGCAATCCGTCGGGGGCAAGGGATCGAGAATTATGTTACCTTTTCGTCTGGATAGCGCACGACCCAGCTGAAAACGTGTAGGTCGTGCGTCGCCGAGGATTTCGGTGCACACAGGTCAAGCCGTGAAGCGTCGCGTATAAAGGGTTATTCAGCCGGGGCCGCGCGGATTAAATGATAAAAAAGGAGAGAGGGAGGGAGAGAGAGAGAGAGAGAGAGAGAGAGAGCTGGCCCGCTGAAATACGGGGGCCTCCTTTTCACGATCGGGCTTTTTGAAAATTTTAAACTCCCCAGCCGGGGCCCCGTTTCAAGAACCACGAATAAAAGGGTTCGAGGCCTGAAAGCCGCTGCTTCCTCGCACAAGGGTAGGGAAAGGGGGGCCTTCGCGTCGCAGCCTGGTGCGTGTCGTCCCGTGAGTTTCTCATATTTTTTAAGATTCGCTCGCCGAGCCTCGTCACGTTCCTCGTATTCTTCGCTCCTCGCGCGCGACGCCGGTGTTTTTGAAGCCCCGGGTGTGGGTGGCGCTCCCGTTCGCACCCCCGTCGCAGCTTCTAGACCAGCGAGAGAGCAAGTGACTTCCTCGAACACGAACACCCACCTTTGTTCACGCAAGTTCCCCGAGCTTCTTCCATCCCTCGAACGCTCTCGAAAGTTCGTCTCGCGCGACGGGGTCGTCGCATTCTACTCAAGTGCCGGGCAAAGTGTCCGCGGAAGGCGAAGGCGCGGAACTCGCGTCGTAATATGCATCGCTGTATCATTTAACGAGTTCCAAGGCCAGGCCCCGTTCGACAAGCAGCGCGCCGCCGCCGTTTTTGGCACGCTTCCTGAGACGCGGACCGCATAATTAGGCGTCAACAAAATGTCTGACATTCCCGGATACGAAAGAAGAATCATGGACACGGTGTCCCGACGCGTTTATTCTTAATTAATAGTAGCCGATCGAGCCTTGACCTCGTGGCTGTCGCCCTCCTCCCTTTCCCTCTCGTCCGGCCGCGGGGGGTGGGGGGGGGGGGGGGAGGGGTGGGTTTAGAGAGGCTGGCTGTAAATTCGTCCGGATAACAATTTCCTCGGCGCGGACTGCCTAGTCGGAAGGTGGCTCTAACGAGCGGCACAAAACACGCAGCTGCGTTACATAATTACTGCACCACGGACGATAGATTAATAGTCATAACCGAATGTTACGCAACAATATGCGCGAGCGTTCCCGGTTCGGCTAAACCGGATAATTAATTTAAACATCCAGAGCGAGCTGCGAATTTCGTAATTCGAGCACGTGCCGCTGTCGGGGGCCCCTCTCCTCGATTATCAAGGAATTTCCATGTAAGTCGTTGGTTCACGGTGGAACGGAGGAGTTCCTCGGCGTCCTCGCTTCTGATGAATTGCGCGAAACGGGGCCGGGGGAAGATCGAGAGGAGATTGCTCGACGCGGATCGGGAGATTTATCGGAGGAGCTGTTGGAAAGAGCTGGGAGGAAGTTCGTAGTGTTGGGTTGCAGCGTAGATTCGCGGGTTTTGCGTAGTTTCGGGGGGAACATAATACCGAGAGCATAATGCCAGCCTCTCCCTCGCAACCTTTACCATTTCGTCTCTTCTCTCGTCCGCTCCTTTTTGCTCTTGTTTCCCCGGAGCCGCGGCGTGGGGAACCCTTCTTCTCTTTCGCGTACACACGTGCGCATAAAACTTGGCCGGTACCTATCCCCGCCAGCCGCGCCCAGCCGAGGGGGACCCCGAAGAGAAATATTCGACAATTTTTAAACTCGTTTCTGAGCGCATTGAAACGCGCACAGACGGCAAGTAGGCATTTCTCGGAATCAACCGGGGGCCCTTGGTAGGGCAGCAAACGTGGAACGTGGTTTCCTGGCGAGTGGGGGTGGAGCCACGCTATATATCGCTCCCACTCCGTGCTTACGTACTTCGCGGCTATTCGCGAAATTCCTCGGGCGAGGGGCAAACGAACGCGTGGGAATCGAGTGACGAACCTTGACGGACTTTATCGCGAAATTGCAGCGAGAACGGATGGGTTTTACGGATGAAATGGTGGTGGTGGTGCAGGGGTACCTCGAGTAATCACTCGAAACAATGCAGGTTCTCTCATCTAACCACTCTTTGCCTTGGCCATTTTTAACAATACTCATCGCTGAAGACAGTTTCAAATTGTCCCGCGTATTACGTGGTTCATGCGCGACTTCACTTTCACAGCAGCAAGTGTTTCCTCTCTAGAGTTCCTCCTCTTTATTCGGCATCGCGGGTCTCTGGTTTATCGGCCGATGAAGAGCTGACTGATCGACGAAGGGTAATGGCGCAGCTGTTAGGCGATAACGTTTGTGCTGCAGTTTGCTCTGTTACCGACCGGGCGCTCTGCTGAATCAGGGTCCCTTACCGAACGAGATCGGTTAGAGCGGAGGGATAGTAGGGAACTGTTGCGCGGGAGTCGTGTGAAATGCGGCGGGTCTGCGAGGTAAATTCTCACCAGCCCTTTGGGGTTTCTGATTTCAGCATTGCTGAGACAAAGCATGTCTCCAGTTGCGGACACCCTGATCGGTAGCTCGAAAAGCTCCGTGTCCCAGCCGATAATCGATTACTCCCGGTACGTGAGGCGGTACACGTCGGGGCAGGAATGCGGCAGCTCGTATTGTAAGGAGCTCGGTTGCAGGGAGCATTTTCACTGCCTGGACTGCAGTGGTAGGGTGTTTGTGAAGAAGGAAGAGATGATCAGGCATTTCAAGTGGCACAAAAAGAGGGACGAATCTTTGCAGCACGGTTTCATGAGGTACTCGCCGACGGACGACTGCTCGGAGAGGCATCCGGGCCGCGCCTGCCCGCACAATAGAAAACAGACCCACTATCACTGCATCCACGAGAATTGCGACAAGGTTTACATTTCGACGTCCGACGTGCAGATGCACGCCAACTACCACCGCAAGGACTCCGCGATCATACAGGAGGGCTTCCAGAGATTTCGAGCTACCGAGAGCTGCGGCACCGAGCACTGCCCCTTCGTCGGCCAGAGGACCACCCACTTCCACTGCCGGCGACCGGGATGCCGGTTCACCTTCAAGAACAAGGCTGACATGGGTAAGGAAGTCCATACGTTTCTTCTATAATAGTTACCCCGCGTCTAATGCCTCCCTCGAAGAGGATTCGCTGTAGCATCGCCGACTTGTGTCTACAGACAAACACAAGTCCTATCACATCAAGGACGAGCAGCTGTCCCGGGACGGGTTCAAGAAGTTCATGAAGTCCGAGGCGTGCCCCTTCGAGCAGTGCCGTTTCTCACGCGTCTGCAACCACATCCACTGCATACGGCCACACTGCAGCTACGTCCTCCACTCGTCCGGCCAACTCTTCTCCCACAAACGGAAACACGAGCGCCACGAGTCCGAGCTGGCCTACAGGAAGTACAAGCAGATCGGCTCGGTCGGCGGCGCCCGACCGCCTGGAACATGGCCACCCGAGGATCTCAGCGCCCAAAGTCTCTCCCTAAGCCTGAACGGCGAAAGCTCCAACGAAGACAGAGGCTCGCCGTCCTATTACTCCCTGGACGACTCTTTCCAAAGCGCGAGCGACCTCGCGATGGATCTCACCGCGCCAACGACCACGGTCTCCGCCAGCGGAAGCTCCACGGTCACCGTCGACCACCAGCATCAGCAGCAGAGCCAACAGCTCACCGCCACGGAACTGGCGTATCTGTTGCCCGCCGCGGCTGATTGCCCCTGTCACATAGGCAGGGACCATCACCACTGCGGCCTGGATCGCTGTGGAACCGCGTTGAAGGATCCCCGCGAGGTCAGGGAGCACCTGAGGGAGCACGAGACTCAGGAGCGCATCACGGACGCCTTCTTCGAAGAGGGAGGCTGCGACGACAGTTGCCCGTACGCCGACAAAGAGAAGCACTACCACTGCAACTGGGAGAACTGTCGCGAGGTGATCCTCGCCACCGACAAACCTTTCCGTCGCCTGCAGCACTACAAGATCCACGAGTACAGCAGGCAGCTGAACCTCTCCTGCTCATCCCACGCCCTCTCCTCGGACGTGACGTTGACCCACCTGACGAACATCGACGCGATGTTCAGGCGGAAGCGGGGTAGGCCGCCGAAGAACAGGGTGATAGAGATCTGGTCCGGCGGCGACCCGGCCACGCACACCCACGACTCACCCCAGGCGATCTTCACCAGCTTCAAGCTCCCGAAACCCCAGACACCGAGCCTCACGCCGAATCCTCTGCTCGAGGACCGCGAGGGGAGCGTCTCGCCCTCCAACAGCCTCGGCGAACCGGAAGGCTTCTCCACCTACAATCCCGACGGCTGCCCGGACCCAGCCTGCGTGCTCAGAACCACGAGACACCATCACTGCTCCCAGCCCAGGTGCCATTTCTCCACCGACAGACCCGACCAATTGCTGATGCACAGCAAGGACTTCCACGACAACGTCGACATACCGCCTGGGTTCGCCTTTTTCGACAAGATGGTGGACTGTCGGCTGGCAGGCTGTCACAGCAATCGGGTGAACCGCCACTTCCACTGCACCAGACCGAACTGCGGCTACTCCTTCGTCCGATACTCGACCATGGCGCTGCACGAGAAACAGCACACCGGTCACAGCGACGGTAGTAGCAGCCAGGAGTCGTCGATGCAGGAGTGCCAGGCCGCGGTGCAGCCCGTTCACGAGCCCAAGCCGAGGATCCAGGTGAAGAACCCCGCGGAACTGATCGAGAAGCCGGAGGAGAGCCTGGCCGGGGACATGGAGAGCAGAACGATGATGGAGGACAAAGAGTCCGATCTACCGAGCCCGGACGCTAATAAAACCACTGGTAAGTGCCACCCGTCCAAGCGCACGGCACCGCACGCCTGCATAGTGTTGTTTCATAGTTGAGTTCTGTTTGGTAGTTAATTGAGACATCACCGAGAAACAGTCACCCGTATAATGCATGATTTTCTGCACGCTCACGCACCTCAATGTATATTTGGACACAGCACCACCACCACCACCCCCCCCCCCCTTAACCCTTTCGAGACTTGGATGAACCTGTTGAACCGCCAGCGATGGAGGAAAGAAACGTAGACACGCGGTCGTTGAAGGTTTCTTTCGACCACCGCTGTACACTAGGGTGGCTCTTATTTTCGACTTTTGAAGTTTCTTCGCGAAGAAAATGTTGAAAAAAAATTTCACCAAGAGTAAATAAGAGTCAGCCTACTGTACACTGCTTAACGAAGGGGGGTCGAAGTACACCTCCACTGTCACCATTTTTATTTCTCTCTACATTTGCGTTTTGTACATTTGTATTTATTGTTCTCTTTGCGTCTGACGTATCTGTTGTACAAGGTGGTTGTAATTCTAGTATGGGAGGTATATTTGAAGTGTTGGTTGTTTGGTTGATTGTTGCTAGTGGTGAGGGCGGCAGGCACCTATTATCCGGTCAGCGGACCGCCGAGTGAACCTGCACTTCCGGGCGTCGTGCTATCCATGCGAACTTCCGTGCATCAAGGTTCGTGTCTCTATCGACGAGAAATTTTGTCGCCTCGAGATGTGTTTTCTGCTAGTATCTTAGTCACACCGTCGCCATTCGCGCTCGCTTTTCGGTGACCCGAGGGGCTGAACTAAGGCCGATCGTTTCGATTGCAGAGTCCCCGGTGCTGCCGTCCACCAGCTCGGCGACGCCGCACACGCTCTACGGGCCGGAGCAGAGCTGCAGTAGGCCGTTCTGCAAGCTGAAGCGCAAGAACCATTACCACTGCAACGCGTGCAACCAGGCGTTCTCGGAACTGGACCGACTGGTAGCGCACATAGCCAAGCACTCGACGGGCGCCATCCTCAGCCAGCAGCAGCACGACCTGCCCAGCCAGGCGCCCAATCAGCTGCAGCACGACTACCTGGCCCAGCTGTCGCAGAAGCACGACTTCATGGCGCAGAACGCTCAGATGGCGCAGAACATCCAGAACTTCCAGAACCAGATGCAGCGCCAGATGCAGCAGACCCTGGGCCAGATGAGCCAGCAGAGCCAAGCGAAGGAGGTGAAGATAGAGCCCGCGAGATGCGGCTCGGACGTTGGCGTGCAGAACGTTCCGAGCGTGAAGAGGGAGCCTAGTGAACTGTCCAGGGACGACGGGCACAACTCGCTGCTGGACGGCAACGAGAACGGTCAGCTGTCCCAGCCGAGCATGCCGCCGAACGTTCAACAGGCCCCGGTGCCTACGAGCTTCGAGCTGGACCTCAGCCACGGCTTCCACTTCCCCAGCCCAGCAGTGATGGCCGCCATGAACCAGCAGATCGCCCTGATGAACCAAGCCCTGCCGCCGTTCCTCCAGCACGGTGGCATGTACACCGGTGCGCCCGGGCTGATGTTCGCGCCTGGTCTACCTCCGACGAACTTTCTACCTCCTGCCAGGGACGAGAACCCCTTAGCTTCCCTGGCGGCAAACCTGAACTTGAACAAGAGGTCCCTGTCACCGCCGGACAGCAACTCGCCCGAGGCCAAGAAGCAGAGGCTTCACCACTCGATGCGAATGCTGAAGGACGAACCAGTACCGGAGGGATACGTCAGGTTAGTCATATCGTTTCTCCTTGGGGTGGACAGCAGGGATCGAAAAACTTCTGGAACTCTCATTTTTACAAAAATTCTTTTAGAACTTATAGGGTAAAGGACCCAATTACTGACACCTAACCAATTACTGTCACCTTAAGCTATTTTACTTAAAATAACGAATAAATAAACTATAGTATATAATCTACAGTAAAGGTTGAATTACATAATTCTTTTTGTGTATGACTTTACAACGTTTATTTATTCGTTATTTTAAGTAAAATAGCTTAAGGTGACAGTAAATGGTTAGGTGGCAGTAATTGGGTCCTTTACCCTAGGTTTCGTTTAAGAAAATATCTGTTCCTGTGGAATTTTTATTGGAAGAAATGTTACCCACCCTCAGGAACTTCTCTAGAAAGTGTTCTCATGGAACAGAACCTCATTTTAGAACCTATATAATAAAAGTTCCATGGAAACAGTTACATTAGGACATTTATTAAAAAAGGTTCCATAAGATAAAGAAAAGTACTAAACTATTAGGTATATAATTTATTGAACAATATAATATCATATTCTTCGTGTTTATTTAATAAGAGGTAAGAAAATCATAACATAAGTAATTAATAGTTTCATATTATAAGAAGTATTGAACAGAAAAGAAAGTTTGTCAAGAATAATTCATAAATAACATTTTTTTATAACTTACATGAACCAAAATACACCAAAATTCTATATCTGCGTAAAAATTATCTACGTGGCTAAATATTACAAATAAATAACACATTCAGAATATCAATTTAACTGTAATAATTATTTATTATTTTTGTAGTTCTATTCGTCGAATAGTTTTCA
Source organism: Andrena praecox (assembly GCA_963932275.1). Taxonomy (NCBI): domain Eukaryota; kingdom Metazoa; phylum Arthropoda; class Insecta; order Hymenoptera; family Andrenidae; genus Andrena; species Andrena praecox. The sequence continues at coordinate 46,174,010 of OZ010732.1, forward strand.
GTATTTGTTACAACGATTGAGAACTGTTTTAATATTGATGAACAAAATATTTGTTCCAGTTATAGAGAAATTTGTATTTCTACATTTTATAAGTTCCATTCCAAATAGAACTTTTATTTTATCAGTTCTCATGCGAACGTATAATGTGAAAACATCTTTAAAAAAGTCCCACGGTCCACGTTTCAAATAGAACCTATTGAAAAGTTCCAGAACTCTTTGGAACCCTGGTGGAAAGAGCACCTTGCATCCTTCCACCTACGCCACTCTTCGGCATCCCTGTTCACAGGATCCTTGAATAACGTTATCGCTCCTAATTGCAGGTTCAGGTTCAACGAAGACTGCAGGTATCCCCACTGCGGCTACAGAGAGCACCAGACCCACTTCCACTGCATGCGCCAGGACTGCGGCTACTCGTTCTGCGACAAGACCCGCTTCGTCCAGCACACTGCCAGGCACGAGCGACTTGACACCCTGATGGGAGGCGACTTCCAGCAGTACAGAGCGAACGTGCCGTGCGGCAGAGCTCAGTGCGCCTACACCTCGTCCCTGGGCTCGATGCAGAACAAGGCCTCGCACTTCCACTGCCTCAAGTGCGACTTCGTCTGCACGGACACCAACAAGGTGGTCGCCCATCGGCGCCAGCACGCCAAGCTGGACAGCATCGCGGCGGCCGGCTTCCAGAAGTTCACCCCCAGCCAACCCTGCGGCGGCGTCCAGTGCCAGCACTCCGGCAAACAGACTCACTACCACTGTCTGCAGTGCCAGTACGCCGTGCTGGGCCTGGCGCAAATGTCGGCCCACAAGTACAGACACATGGACACATAACGACGCCCAGCGGAGCTGGCCAGCCGTTGGCCGAAGAAAGACATTCTCTGGTCCCCGTAGACGTTCCTCGAGGAAGGGACGGGGGCTGGGTCACGTGATCCTGCCGATCAAGTCTGATACCAAGGACTGAGGAAGAAAAGACATTTTTTCGTACGCTCCCTGTAGACATTCCCCGCGGTACCGCGATTGTCCACGCCCGATATATACGAGACGCTACGTTCCCCAGACGCGCTGGATGATTAGGAGCACCCTGACCGCGCGGTCTAGTCATTAATCTTCAGCCGTTTCTCGACCAGAAGGGATCGATAGCTCGCCTCGGTGTCCCGTTGAGGTCCGAACGAACGATATCACGATGCCGATGGGAACGGAAGCTCCGTTCAATCGGCTCGATGACTTCGTACTTACGACGAGATGTTCATTAAACCGATCGAACCGATCCTTCCGTAGGCTTGGTGGGGTTTCAAGCGCGAATTGTTGATAATCCAACGGCGCGAGCCGTTGGATCCGACGGGGGACAGAGATGACCCGGCATAGAACCGTAGACAATAACGCGGACGACAAGTCTATCGTATAGCTTTAGCGCGAAGAAAAAGACAAGCTGTAATATTTAATAGGAAAAGACCCCTGTACATTTCGTTTCTTTTTTCTTTTTTTCTTTTTTCTGTTTTTCTTTTTTTCGTTCTTTCCTTTGTCTTAGTATCTCGTTCGTGTACCCTCCGCGTGGTGCAAAGAGTAGTCGTCGCGACGACTTAGGTCCTAGAATAGATAGTTAATATATATACGCGAGTGAGAGAGAGCCGCGAGAGAGAGAGGAAAACTGAATTCTTGACGAGCAAGAGGTCCGCCGCGGAAGTCGAGGGGACTTTCGCCGAAACGACATCCGGACGATAGCCTTTCTACCAGTTTCGGGACGAAGGTGCTCTCCGGACCTTCGCCAGCGAGCAAACACGGGAATCGTGCCCGAGCACGACGCGTCGTGTCTAGTCCATCGCGCCATCGGTTGTTTCACAGGCAAAGCAAACAGAACAGTAGCCCGTCTAGCCACGAGTCGCTGCCGGACTAAGTATTCCTGACGAATCTCTAGCCAGCGCAGAGAGGGCTCGAGGACTCGACGAACGATCACTCAACGACGGTGCAACGATGCTTCAACGATCGCCCACGAATACTTTATTGTACTTCTTCTTCTCTTTCTTTCGTTCTATTTTTTTAACGTGGCGTCGCCTTTCGCGCCACAGCTATCGTTCCGCGTGTTCCTTCTCTATCAGTTGGTGGGGAGGGGTCGATCGATCGAATCGAGCCGCAACGAATCGTACTAAAGAATATTCTATACGCTTTCTCGGGAATATACATACGTGCCGCGGCCAGGAGGGTACGCGTTCCGTTAATCGTATTACGAACAGTATTGCTAAACCGAGAGTTAACAAAAAGACTGCCAGCCAAGATGAGACAGAGCGGACGAGGGCAGACCTGCGACGGACATTGGCTTCGAAGGGGGTGTACAGGGAACTGTGAGCAGCAGAATAGGGGAAAGTGGAAGAGGTATATCGCGAGGTGTACTCTGATACTTAAGCAGAAGCTCGAAGGAAGGGATTAACACGTGTGAGTATTTTGTGTGTGACGCCTCGCGAACGACGGGGTGCCCCGCGGTTTCATCCGCGAAGGGGATGCTGTATCTTTCAATCTTCACGCGACCAGAGACGGATCGGGAGTACCTTGAGTCCTTGCGATTAGAATATTTTACTTCTGGCTAGAGTTTCGGTTTTTGAGAATGTAGGAGGTTTAGATGTAGAGTGTAATGGGTTCAAAGGTCTCCAATTGCTTAGAATTTCCAAGGTCTCCTATAGATCCGTCTCTGGCTGTGAATATTTCAACTTTTCGACACCGTTTGCAATTCTTCCCGCGCAAAGGCCTGCACTCGTACCTTTCATCCCCCCAGAGACTCACCTCTCCTCGACCGTAACTGGATAGTATAGGAAGAATTTAACCAAGCGACCAAGTTCAAATTTTAATCTTTATTTTAAATATGCTTTGCACGAAGCGTGACGAAATTTTATGAGAGGACAAACTTGCGTGTAGTGGTATCAGAAATATAAAAATCCTTATCGCTATTCACTGTAACGTCGGAGTGGCTTCCCTCGAGTAGGACGATCGACAGAAGGCCCGATTTCGCAGAGAACCGTATTTTATCGAGGACAACGATTCAATGATGTAGCTTTTAGTACCGTCTGTAAAACTGTCGTTCCCCAGATGACATAGGGGATAGTGTGTGCGCGTGGGCGCTTGCGCGACACGCTAGGGTGCCTTTAGAGTTTCCCCCGAACTTGTAGCACCGTGCCTTAGCAACGATAACCTTGCAACGTGCAGATTTCTCCACGAATAATGAGTCCTCTTTCACCGAACGGGACGAGAGAGGGACACGCCCGACGTGAACACGATTGTAGGAAGCTATAGTGCCTTAAAAACCTGCGTCGAATCAATGAGAAATACAGAGACTCGGTGGCCGTGGTCTGTTCCTCCATCTCCATCGTCGGTTTCCAAGAAGCTCCTTTTAATTCAAGGAAACAGCGTCCAAAACTCTCTGCAGTCCAAGGTTCGACCACGGCGACTGAAAAGACCCAGCGAATCCAAGTGTCTGTACGCTTTACCAGCGTCTCGTAAGAAGTACACCGCGTAGAGACGGAAAGAAGCTCTTCCACTGTATCGGGGGGGACGCGCGTTCTTTTAATCACCCATCGTAAAGACAAGGCTCGGATTGCTGTAAACGAAGTTGCAGGAGTGGTTGCTGGGTAGGTGGTTGACTGGTGACCCAGAAACCGAATACGGTCGACCTCCATTAAGGTAGGCGTCCTTTTTCCCGCAAAAGCTGCGACCTGCTCGCGCGTCGCGTGAAATCGGAACGGGGGAGATTGAACGATTACAAAGAGCGTCCATTTTTGTGAATCGTGCTGTTTGGAAGGAAGAAGTCTCGCGGGTCTCTCAACAATCCATGTTCCTTTTCTTCTTGGTAATTCGACTCTATGAAAGTTTCCCGATGGAAATGGAAAGCTCTCAGTCTGTACAGCACGAGAGAGTAAAGTAAGTCGATTATCAGCAGACAGTAGTAACGAGTCTCTCACTGTCAGTGGATGAGCTTCTTCGATCAGTCAGAGAAATTTCCCTCGATAGGTCAGCATCGTTCCATTACAGAGTGGTAGCGAAATCAACTGGCCGCTGAGGACCACCACCCTCCACCCTTATCCGCCACGAATGTCGATACCATTCGGATCATTCGCGTAATCACCTCGGTGAAAGTGAGGCGTTAAAGCTCCTCGTTCGGGAGGCAGAAGACGCACGCTTGTGCAAAACTAGACGGTGGAGGTATCCTGGAGCGGCCACTTGATTTCGTGGCGACTGTAGCGAATACAACTACGTCGATTAGTCATCGATCCTGTCCCCGTGGCCGGAGGAAAAATCCTCCCTTCTGGAGAGAAAGCCCGATCGACCGATTCCTCGATCCTGGTGTCCGGTGTCGTTGGTCCCGGTCGGAGCGAAAACCGACACCGTCGCCGGGTGGAAACGCGACGCTCGCGCGAAAAGAGGCGAGAAAAACGAAGGAACTGTCGCCAGCTCGTGGCCTGGGGGGACAGGCGAAGGTGGTGGAGGTGGTGGATGTGATGGAGGCTGTTTGAGAGAGGCGAGCCATTATAAACGAGTGCCATAAAACCGCGATATGTCAAATCTCGAGCCTGCTGTATGCTTTTACCGTTTAAGTCCCGTGTGCAGGGGGAGGGAGGACGACCTGTAGAATATTTATTTTAGCCCCGTTTACGTGGGGGTGGCTGGGTGGGCGAGGTCTCGGAGCCGGAAGCGGGCGAGATCGCGGCAGGATGGAGCGTCCGGTGGGGCGAATCAACCTCGAAAGGTCGAAAAGTATTGCATGTGAGATGGGAAAACAGAGGGACACATGCTCGCGAGTGTTCCGAGCAGCGACGATGAACTGAGGTTGCCTTATAACTATCGAGCCTACACTATACATACAAATATAAATATATAAATATATATATATATATATATGAATATAGAAATATATTATTGCGTGGTCGTCCACGACGATCGAGGTACATATTGTTCGAACATGCGAGAGAGAGAGAGAGAGAGAGAGAGAATGCATTGGAGTGTGTGTGGATGTATACCAGTAGAAAGACGTACTATTACTTGAAGATGTTAGAGAGAATCTATCGTATCGTCATTAGCACATATTATATAATTTTATCTATTATTATTAATTATTATTAATTATTGATTAATATTCTCTATTATTATTATTATATTATGAATGAGTATCGGAACCACACATCTTATGTAGCTGTGATTTTGCTTTCGAACAAGTAAAGATTAAAAATATTTATAGCAATTGGAAGGTGCTTTGTTCTTCTGCTTCTTCGTCCATTCATCATCGTCACCATCACCTTCTTCTTTTGTACGCTGGCTTCATTGAGTCGAATCCTCTGGGTGTTCAGTGTACGCTCGACCACCGTCCAGCTAACGTCGCGGAGGTGATATAGCGGAATCTTTAAGTATCAGAATCACTGGTATGTATGATCAATGGTGATCGATTCATTTTAGATTCTAGAAGATCATTCATCGTTCATTGTATTTCTAGAGAAATATCTCGACTCGCTTCTGGTCGTTTACAAGCGACCAGTTGCTTGTTTAAATATTTTTCCAAGCTACTTGGTCCGAAGAACGAGTTACGTAAGAAAAGTTTGAGGATATAAAAAGGGGTCATCGTTCGGTGATAGTCTTTCCACTTCGAGTAGCAAAGTGCAAGAAGCAACGCTCCGATACTAGACCGATAAACTTAATCTTCTTAGTAGACAGATCTTTCAGATCTTTCGATATACATAGATCGCTGCCAGAGATCAGTAGCTATATCTAAAGTCCGAGGTAACAAGAGCAAAGTATAAAATTCAGTTGACTCTGTCCAATTGAAATTAGAAACTTTGTTTGTCCCAGTCAAAACGTACACACTCCATCGCGATTCTTATCGTTAGCATAAAAATAGTGGTACCTAGAATTTTCCATTGCTCGAACTGAAACTTTCCACCCACTGACCAGGGGAATCCTATTTTTTCAGCTAAAAACAGAGCAAAATTTTGGATTCTTTTTAAGAAACTAGCCATTCGATTCATCTGAAATTTGGACCATGTTTTTATGCATCTTTGAAAAAGTTGCAGCTTTTTTTTTTATTAATCTTTAATAGTAAATATAGGAGTTATGCATGGTCGACAATCACGCAGCGCGAAATTAACGCCATCTGAATTCTTCGCTTCGCCGTGGCCTCTGATTAATTCTCGCAGCTTTCGTTTCATCGAAAAGGGAAAATAAATCTGAAGTGTGTACTCAGGAGCGAGGCAAGCCACAGGCAGGCCAAAAATCGGTGAACAAACTCAATAAATTCTTGGTGAGGAACGAGGAACCACTGAGCAACGAGAATCGCTATAAAAACAATTTTATTATTCAGTAAACGTTTCGTTCCCTGCGTCGACATTTTTATATTTAGTCTCTGCTCGCTGCCAGGCGCACGCTCTTTCAGCATTCGAATGATAAACGCGAAAAGAAGAAGGAGAGGAGAACGAAAACCGAGAACACGATCATCTGTCGTCGATTTATCAATGTTTCGCTGAACGATTGAAATTCGCTCTTTAAGAAGGAAATTGGTTAGACAGGCAGTGGCGCGTAGAAAGATAATTGGTGGAAATGGAACGTAACTTCCCACGAAATTGATATTTTAAACGGAGGAAGTACTGGAAAAATTTAGCAACAAGTTGCATCGGGAAACCTTTTCTAGTAAATAATTGGGCCGAGAATTGGAAGCTCGATAACAGAACACAAGTGTCTCGATTCATAATTGAGCTGTTCGATACGCTAATTTAGTAGACGGATAATGGTCGCTCGATTAATGCAGCTGCCAAAGTATTGTTGCATCGTCTCCGTGGAATTTTGCGGCAATTACTGTCGTCGTAAAGTGTCGAAGGGAGATGTAACGTAATCATCACGCAACACGAGCATGTCACTTCGTTCTATACCTACTCTACCCGCGCAAAAAAGTTAATTGCACATTCAATGAGTCGACTACTATTTGGACACGCGACGCTCGAGTGGCGAGGCGCTTACGCTAAGTGCCTGGGGTCTTCAACTATTAATTAGCAAGCACGCACGTTACGCGAAGCTGAGGTAACGCCGTTTTGCAGTAAACATTATCGACTTACTGCACGTCAAGAAGACGGGGGTAACTTGACAGTTACCAAGAAGAAAAGTGAAAGTCATGCGATCTCATGAACAATGTAACCAAGTCAGATCCCATAGCAGGAGCGGTAAGCAATCTCCCAGCGATAGACGAACCAAAATTTTCCATCATTCGCTCCTCAGCCACAACAAATCAATCCTCCAGCCAAACAGAAGCATAAGAAAACACAGGAACCTCTCACAATCGCAAACATCCTCCGTTCTTACGCAACACTCGGATCCAAAGGCCAGAGCCGCGGACCAGCCTCTACCGAGCCTCTCGGCTCACCCCGCCGATGTTTGCTCGCAGATCAGCGAGCAGAGTCGCCTAAAGCCTCCCCGGTGCAACAACTCGCTGGTAAGTCGCTGGACTCGTTGGCAAAAGCGAGAAACGCGTTGGAAGCGGAAAACGGATCTCTCACGTTTCATCCAGCGATACCTGGCCGAGCGCGTGGGTTTTTGGATGAGGGCTCGAGGGCGCACGTGATCGTCACGTGGCGACGCTTCCCATTGGCCCATTGCCGGGGTTAGATCACGTGCGTGGGTTGTGACCACCGAAAACGGCCCCAGCACCCTCCCCCGTCCTAAACTTTCCGCTCGTTCCCACTCGTTCCCGCTTGGTTCCCGCTCATTCCCGCCCGGCACGGTATCCTGGACAGTTGCTCGGCCGCCACGTCCACCCAGCACTCCGAAGCTTCCCCTCTTATCACGTGATGTAACGGTGAGTACTTGCACAGATACGATTAATAGTTTCGGAGATTGATCGAGGCCATTGTTTACGTTCGGGTGGCCCAGCACGCGACTTGGCCTCGTGACACCGAGTGCGCGTACACGTCGCCTCTGATCGCTTATCGAGGCTTGCTTCCCGATAATACGGGACGGGAACTGCATCGAGCTGGACGATTGAGTAATACGAACGATAAGCGGTGGGACTTTCGATGATTTCTTAATAATTGTCCTTGGGTGAAATGCTTGCGACGGACGGTCGAGGGTGGGCGTTTTATGGAGTGTCTGTAGGAACGTGTTCCTTGTAAACGCGCGGAGAAGGTGTTATTAAGTATTAATTATAGTGTACGTAATTGGAAGCATCGTGTCATAGACTAGTTAGTAGACTAATAAGTTGCAAGACTGCGCTATATAATTGCTCGCGGAAAATCCATAATTCATCGAACAAAGTGAGCGCACACCTTCGGCGTTGTGTGTACAAATTCCCATTGATGTTCCGAGCGCAAGTGGAAAAGGAAAGGAAAGGTTTAACGTGCGTTAGAAGTGGAACGCTAAATGGTCGAGCGCGGCCGCGAAATTTCGTCTTCTGATGGAAGGAATGCATGATATCAGTGGAGGTACGAGGGTCTGCGGTAGAGGGAGAGAGAAAGGTAGTGTGCGCGATACGAATAGAGATACATTGCGTGCCACTAACTTTGGTTATGCGTCCCCGGTACAGGAGCAGGAGAGTATAATCAAAGTTAGTGGCATGCCGTATCTTTGTCCTTGTTGCACGCGCTAGAGTTCTCTCTCGCACTGCTGGGCTGTGCCACCTCCACTAGTGTCATGTATTCCTATTAGTTTCGAAGATTTTCAGCTCCAATTCCGACATATCGTCGGTATTACAGGACGCTACGGTGCAGACGACTTGAATAATAACTCGCTTAGGTAAATGTACCAATGACTAGCCATGTACCAATGACTAGCCATGTACCAATGCATGGCCACTGATGCAGATATTAATTATTATTAAGCTATGTATATCAATCAGGCACAATTTATTGATTAATTTGTGTTGTGTAATCCTTAGACTTCATACCCTAAAAATGATTTTGATAAATATTATGTTTAAAACACTTAAAAAATTGTTTGAAATCTCAGAGTAAAGACGCACGACGAATTTTGCTAGATTCTTCAGAATTTGCTAAGGAGAAAGCGATGTTTCTTAAGCATATAATTATTGTAATATTGGGTTTCTTTATATGAACGAATAACTTATGGAATCCTAAGAGTATTTGAAGCAAGTAATTAACGCGGTATTACGCATTTAGATTCTATTCTATGTAAAAAATACGTGGCTATATATCGGTACATAATATTCTTGTCTGACCCAATAACTAACCAAGCGTCCATGCATAGGGCAAGTCGCGATTTAGTATACTCAAAGACTTGTACTAGTGTATAACCAGGAGTATTTTTTGATAGTATAAAGTGTTTTCATTAGGTATAAGTTGAAACTAATAGATAAAGGGTAAATAAAATTATTGGTGTAATATTTAAAAAAGTAAGTATATACATTCGTTCAATATTTTCCGCGTTTTCTATTGTCTATAGTACGTAAGCTCAAAATTTGAATTACGCTTTAAGTAATATACATATAATAATATTGTTAATTACGTTGTAAAATAGAAAAATGAAAGAAGAACAAAGCAAAATGAAAAGGAAAGTGTCAAAAAAAATTATAATCAAAACGACGTTAATAATGCACTTGAACAAGTGTTAAATGGTATGAGTAAGTACACGTGAGGCAGCTATACAATACAAAGTACCAAGAAGTACTTTATATGTCAAGTTAATCTGTTAATCTGTTAGTATTTCTTATTTTCTTAACGACGCTTAGAATAAATAACAATTCTTTTGGTATTACAATCAATTCTGACTGGTTATAAATGTCATGGCTATGTACTGGGACAGTGAATTTTAGACACTGGGCCAATCGCCTTTTTACTGGTCATGTATTGGTACAAACGTATTCATTGAATTTTTTGTTTATTTATATGCCAGGAATATAAAAATGAATGCATGACAATTTTTTTTAAATAAAGGAAGATCCAATCTACCTATTAAATACAAAAAAAGCTTAGGATAGCATTAGTTTTTTTACGTGATATTGGCAATATATTCTTCTGGTGGCCTTAGCTGGCCAGTCATTGGTACATTTACCTTAATCATTTAGGCGCGGAATAATACAAAATATCATAGCACAGAACTATCACGCAATATAATTCTGTGTCACACGCTCGGGGGGCTTGCAAGCCCCCTTACCATTTTCGTCACACACCCAACGTTATCGATTCAGAGTGGAATCCGAAAGCAATCCTACAAGCGGTTAGAAATGAAACTAAATATGATGAAAATTGCTACGAAAAATACAAACGTCCGAGCTTAGTTCCGAATTTGTTTAAAAAATACAGTAAGTTTGTAAGTAATCAGGAATACCTCGATCTCCCTGTACATGAAACCCTTAGCCTACTAAACCAAAGAGATGGATGGAAAGAAAGTCCCATCGATCTCTTCGGTTGTTTAGATATAGAATCTAGGGAACTGCCAAGCAATCACTGGATTAAAATAAATTCAGCAGAGAAGGAAAGACAGAAGGTAAGCATGAAACGAGCATTCGATGGGGCAGTTCCTACCACCCTAATGTCCGAGTCGAAAGGGAAAAGCGCTCGTGGCCTCCCAGGCGATTTCTGTTGCTCCGAGCGACTCGTCAGGAGCAAACGCTTGACCTGATGATATAGAGACCTTTCACAGGTGCCGTCGCCGCATAGACGGCGAACGGCCGCCGTGACGTGTGAAAGGTCTCTATATGATCTTCGTTCCTTTTACCGTATAAACGGTGCCGTGCCGTGCCGTGCCGTGCCGTGCCGTGAATGTGTGAAACAGACCTTTGGGTGGCGACACGAACATCCGTAAGGTGATATTTCGTATTTTCATTAAGAAATACGTCTATTATAATAACATAAACCTTTTTTTCCATTTCCAATAGTATAACATTGTGTTATCTTACATATTTCACCAACATTTTTTTATTTCATGATGGTTTTACAAATTAAATTAGGAGAAAACTTTGCCGCTATTCCTTAAGCCTCTTATGCGTCCAGGTATTGGTACATTTGCCGACAATACGGCAGTGCTATCCTCGGAATTGGGGCTGAAAATCGCCAGCGTTAATAGGAATACATGACTCTAGTGGAGGTGGCACGGCCGAGCTGTACGAGAGAAAGAGAGAGAGAGAGAGAGAGAGAGAGAGAGAGAGAGAGAGAGAGAGAGAGAGAGAAGAACGCTAATGCGTGTGACAACGACAGGGCTATCTCTGGCGTGCCAATAACTTTGATTATACTCTCCTGATCCAGTACCAGGGACACATAACCCAAGTTAGTGGCACGCACCAGCTCGGCCGTGCCACCTCCACTAGCATCATGTACTCCTACTGCTTTAGGAGATTTTCAGCCCCCATTTCGAGCATATCCCAGCCGTGTTGTCATTAGCACAGCACGCTGCAGCATTCATGCAACTTATCTCTTTGAAAAATTGCGGAATATTACAAGTACCTATAGGAATAATCGCACAAGGGATTGCGGGCATCGATGTGACTTATTAACTGACACTCTCCGCTAACTGTTTTTAATTCTACTTCATTGACCATTTACAAGTTCAATTTTCTGTTTCGCTGTAAGCATAGACACCTACGTAAAACGAGAAGCGCGACACAGCTTGTAGGTTTAATAACCACTTCGATACGACAGAGAACTGGGCGCGCAATTAATTAAATACATATACGATAGCGTCGCTCGGCGGGGAGACGTTGTTTTGTACACTTGCTCAACACGTGCCAGAAAAAATTACACAACTTTGAGGAATCGGTTCGTTAAAACTGAAGGAAGCTTGCGGTATTTCACGACGCACAAATGCCACTTGCCACTTCTCAGTTTCGCGGAATTGTATATCAATCTGCAAGTTTATCTGAATTGGAAGGAATTTTCAAGGTAACGGCCCTGAACCCCTCCCGCCCAATACGATTCGTTTGTTTCTGTCACCCCTCGTGTGATAAAACGCAGTTGCAATTTGTGACTCACCGTGAAAAATTTATCATTGATCGTACAACAGACAGTAAGGTCGCGGCAACAGACGCGGTATCGCTGTACAATCGAGAGGAGAACGCAAATAAACGCGCTTATCGCTGCTTATCAACGGTCGCGGAAAAGTTGCAAATGAGCGGAGAGGCGAATACTCAGAGACTCGCTTATTGAACGCTCGAGCTTTCCAAGTATTCCATTAACCCTTCGTTGACACACCTCTCTTTTCGATCAACTTTGACATACCTGGGTGGTTCACACCCAGAACAATTTTTGAACGACTGCCATTCACATCTGAAGAATCCAATCGTTATGGAAAAAATCATGGGTCAATTTCAAGGTCTCTAAAATGTATTCTAATAGTTTTTTATTGAAATTTTATCACAGTTTTTGTAAAAAAAAATCTAGATTACCATGTGTCGAGAAAACACGAAGAAAATCTTCAATAAATTGTAACTTTTACAAATTCAAATATTAGAAGCTAAAAATCTACAGAGCTATTATCCAGATATAATATTTGGAGAAAAAAAATTGTTTGTAAGTCGGCTTTGGAAAAAAGGTATTTATTTTGCATATAAAAGGCACAGAGTGTTAAAATCAGCTTATGGGTGGTTCCCACCCAGAGTGTCAACGAAGGGTTTAATACCTTGGAACCCGCCTGTCAGCGATTAGTGGCGGGATTACTTTTGAATGGGGATAGAAAGGGAAAGAAAAAAGCGGAAGCAGAAGCTACTTTTTAAAGGCTTTCTTTAATGCGTCGTAGAAAAAGTATGGTACATCAATAAATTAATCCCACAAAATAATACACGAGATTCGCAAAATTCCACTTTACACTTCCACTTAATCGCGAGCCTGGGACGCGTGGCAGCTATCGAATCGCCATCTCTCCACCCATGAACCCGTCAAACGGGCAAATGCTGGAGACTTGGTGCAATCAGTGGCCAAAACAGCCATTCAGATAACGTCCAAGCGTTTGTCGGATTTCGTAGCGGGTGGAGGGGCGGCTGGATGACTAATAACGCAACAGCGTGCTGGATTCTCTCGTTTGCACGCGTAATCGTGCGCAGTGGGTGTTGACGAGTGGCGCGAAAAATAGAAGATACTGGCGGGAAGGCACATCAGTTCCAAAGTGTATCCTTCCATTATCGTCTAGCGATCGTGCTGGCGTTATTAGCCTCGCAGTGACCGACGTCCCTCAAAGAATCGGAACCGCAGACGGTCGACGTCCAGGGTGCAACTAAACAATCGTATTAGGTATGTCTAGAAACTCGCGAACCATGGATCACCTTCGAACTCGATCTTTGCTCGAGGCCCCGCTAAGCTGTTTGAATAGAAAATTTGCAATTATTTAGAGTGGAATGTGCAGTGACGAGATACCTGCAGCAGGGTTTTCCCGAGTGTCCAAGGCTTGCCTGCGCGGGCTTCGGATCCCGGTTGCAAGTCCGCAGAATGGGTGTGGTATTTTCGGAGTAGGTACCCGCGCTGAATCACCGGGATTGAAACTGTGAAAGGGGATAAGCCACTCTCCGAGGGAACTTCTGAGGATTATACAGTATTGTCTCGATTGGGGTTCCGGGGTTTCTTTGTTTGAATGTAGGTAAAAGTGTTCTTCGAGGAAGAATAGGTACCTATGTATGTTGGAGCTGCAATAGAAGCTATTAGAGTTGGGGTGGTCGGTTTAAAAAAACCGGTTTTATTTATAAATTTGTAAAATTCAAAAACCGGTTTTAAATTTAAAAAACCGATTTTATATAAATACTAGAATTAATATGCAGAAATGAATTAATAATTTAATTGAAAACGTTAACATTTTGACTTGAAATCGCTTCGGACACAAGCATATTGTAGTAGGTAACAGTTTACTGTAAAACTAATCTTCATGAGTTCATATTCTTCGGAAAAAAATACTAAAGGAATAAAGATATATAATTTGGTAACATCTTTTAAAATATTTATATTTTGTACGGATTTTAGTTATTATAATTTTTTTCATTTGGTTTTTTATAGATAGAGTATATTTTATTTTGTTATATTTTCGTAATTCCATAGTATTAAGGAAACTGAGATTTTTTAAAATAAGTACAAATATTTATTTACTATTTTAATTATATTTTTTTGTGAAAATTCGAAAACCGGTTTAACCGGTTTTTTGGGAATAGTGGAATTCGAAACCCGGTTTTTTGAAAAGTCGGTTTTTGTATAAACCCTAATTAGAGTGTCGATCAGATGGTGATAAAATTGTTCGTCAATCAATCCTTGCTTAAAAATATCTTTGGTGTGTTTATAGTGGAGCTGTGATAATAGTACAGTTTCAGTCGTTTAAGGTTTCGCAAAGATGAACCATTTGAACATGGGTGATTCTGAAGAAGAATTATTACTATCTTCAAATTCCGCAAAATGCTACATCGGTGATTTGTATCTTTCTGATCCCATAAAGCAGATCTGATAAACACTTTGCTTATTGATACGTCTATATCCATCGCCAATAAGAGATTATCTACGACGAGAACAGCGATAATAGCGGCGAAAGAGCAATATTTGCTTCTCGACGCTTTATTAAAAGAAGTGTTTGAATTATCGTAGTTAAATACAGCGTAGGTCTTCATAGATTCCTTAAGATATGGCTAAGGAAAGTATAGTACATCTTAAGATGATAATTATCATAGTACTAGGTTTTTCAGTGCAAACAAAGCAGTTATAAAATCTTAAGAATATTTATGATAAATAGAAAACAAAAATTTACACATTTAAATTGTTTTTCAAATAAAAATTTACGTGGTTATGTATTGGTACGTGATAATCTCAGTTGCCCAATAACTAGACAGCCGGTTAGTTATTGGGCAAGACCCCATTTTAAGTGCTCATTCCGGTGTCCTAGTAACTAGCCGCGGCACATGTTCCACATTTATGCGTTGTTTTCACATTTTTTATGGCCATTTTCCGTACCAATTAAGGTAAGTAATTATTTAATATAAACATTATTTGTAACGCTGTTGTATTAGATTCTATATTTTTTCAGTTTTATACATTTCGTTAATTTACCTCATAACCTCAAATATTTCTATACTAATTACTAATAAAATGGGCAAGGACAAAAAGAGAAAAAATAAACTAAAGACAGCTTATATGAAAAAATATGATCAAAAAGATGTAAACAATGCATTAAAAGAAGTGGAAAAGGGGGTTTCCACACGAAAAGCTGCCGAGATGTTTAGAGTACCCAGAAGTACTTTGTACGCTAAACAAACCAACAAAATTCCAATTGAGGGTATTCGGGGACCAAGTCCATATTTAACAGCCCAAGAAGAAAAAAATATCGTAGATTGGATATTCTATTGCGGTCAACGAGGTTTCCCTATTACAAAACCTCTACTTTTGCAATGCGTGCAAAAACTTATAACTGTATTAGGAAGACAAACTCCTTTTAAGGACAATAAACCAGGCCGGCACTGGTGGGAAAGTTTTCTTCAGAGACATCCAGATGTGACCCTAAGAATGGCTCAAAATTTAACAATGAACCGAGCATTGGCGACTGAGGATGTTTTAAAGAATTGGTTCAGCGAAGTTGAAATACATTTGAAGAAATTAAACCTACATAATATACACTCATCTAGGGTGTTTAACTTAGACGAAAGTGCCTTTTTCTTAGTTCCAAAAGCTGATACTGTATTGGCTCGTAAAGGATCAAAATCAGTGTACAAAGTTGTAAATGGTAATGAGAAAGAAAGCATAACTGTATTATTTACAGTAAATGCTGAGGGCAGTATGTTACCACCCATGATCCTTTTTTGGTATGAAAGGACACCAGCGAACGTCATAAATAGTTTGCCTTCAGGCTGGATTGCTGGGAACACCGAGAGGGGGTGGATGACAGCAGATAGTTTTTATAACTATATAAGTACAAAATTCCATCCATGGCTTACAGAACACAACATTGAGTTTCCAGTTGTTTTATACGTAGATGGTCATGCATCACATGTGACCTTGGCTGTGTCACAATTTTGTAAAGCGAACCAGATAGAGCTCATTGCATTATATCCTAATGCAACGCACATACTACAACCACTTGATGTGGCAGTGTTTCATCCAATAAAATCTAAGTGGAAGAAAGCTGTTGATCAATGGAGGATTGATCATGGAGCACAAAAGTTAAAAAGAGAAAATTTTGCTCCAGTTTTAAAACTGACTTTGGATTCAATGCCCAATTTGGCAACTATTATTAAACATGGCTTTCAGACTTGTGGTCTTTCACCATTTTCTTCAGATGCTGTTGATTTTAATGTTTTAAATAAAAAGAAGAACAAAGTTACAGAGTGTAGTGTGCATGTAGATCAAGATTTAAAAGATAGAAATAGTGAACAAGAGGAAGCCAAGAAACATTTCAAGTACTTGGAAAATCGATTGAGTAGAGATGATATTCATGATTTTGAAAATGCTTTCTCTAGTGGAAGTTTGAAGATTTCTAACAGTGGCAATGAGGGTCTTTTTAAGTACTGGCTGGACCTGAAGACACTTGCTGGTGAAACTTTAAATACTTTTCATTAAACATTTTAAATGAAAAAGTTCATGTTATTCAATACTATGAAAGTTGTATAATTACTATTATAATAACTAAATATTTGATCAAATTATATTTTTGTATTCTGTTAAATATGTTATCAGCTATTAACATTGTAATTACTTTGCTATTCATAAATGTAGCAGAGAATGTTAGTAATAACGTGAGTCTAAGTGATAACTCTGGACTGGACGAAAGTGAAGCCTTGATTGAGATTGTAGACTCAATGCCTTGTATACCTATAGAATTAGATATAGATTTAGATGTTAGCAATATGGAAGTAGTGTTAATGCCAGAAGAAAATGATGAAAACAGTTCAACACTGATAACAGAAACTCATATAAACAGTTCAATGATTTGTGAACCACAAGGAACCTTTGTCGAACCGATAGAGGCTGATCTAGATCCTTTTGAAGATTGCGATCCATGTGACTCCTTCAAAGGTTTATAACTACATATTGCTAAACTATTTTATACTATTTTTTGTTGTTGTTCAATAAACAATTCTAAATGTCAATGCAATTGAAATTATGTAAATGTGACAGGTGACAAGGTGGCTGAAATTGACAAGCACAATGACAAAGTGTTTGAAGAACTCAAAGACAATTTAGAATTTAGTAACCAAATTTGGAATATAAGTGCAGTTGAAGGTAATGTGACCAATTATTTATGAAAAATAAAAATAGGGTTTAAAATGAATTCAATTTTTTCAAATATTCAGGAAGTACAGAATCTCAAAATAATGGCAATGAGAGAAATCAAACTGATTCTGAAGTACTTGACCTTAGTGTGAAGAAAGTAGCAAACCTTTTTAAACAATCAGATGAAACTATTGTACAAGATACTGTTCTTACAGAGATTCACAACTGCATGATTAATAACACTCAAAGTAATATAAAATATTAAATATAACTTTTATGCTTTTCAATATCTTTTTTACAAATAATTTTGAATAACAACACTGTTTTTATAGATATTGATGCTGAGTGTAGAAAAGATGAAAGAAGAGAAAATATCTCATCACCTTTCAAAACAGCTCTAATTTGGCCTGCGCAGATTTTAAAACAAAAAAAAAAGAAGCCAATTAAAATGGTTTCCACCTTGTTGACATCAGAAGAGTGGCAGCAACATTATTTGCGAATACAGCAAGAAAAATTAAGAAAGCAGAAGGAAGTGGAAGACAGAAAAAAGCATAGAGAAGAAGTAAAGAAAAGAAAAGCGGAAGAGAAGGAAGCTAAAATGGCAGTAGCTAAAGAAAAGAAAAAGTTGGAAGAAGAGATTAAAAGATTAATAACAAAGAAAAAAACACTGCAAAAATAAATTCATTAACTACTTATCACAATTGTGTAAACAAAGTTTCTGTTTAACATATTAAACCAAACTATTATGTTAATAAAAAAAAGAAATCATTTCTTAACCTGAAAAACCTTCTTTTAAGACTATTTTTTAACCTTTTGAACATCTCTTTATTCAATATACTCGTGTTTTTAACTTTCCTAACATTTTTTATTTACTTTCTTCTTATTTTCGCTTTGCAAAATAAAATTTCGTTCATTAATATTATTTTTAGTATGCTATAAAAGTCATGGCCAGGTACTGGGACATCAAAATTTGGACACTAGGACAATCGCATTTGGCTGGTCATGTATTGGTACATCATGTCTGCTTACGTTTTTAATTGATTTAAATTTAATATCGCAAAAATATCGTTCCTTTTTTACATTATTTGATGTAAAATATAATACCTTTCAAAATGCAAAAGTTTTTTTCAGTATAAACTTGATTTTGTTCCTCTAATTTAAGATACTTTTTCTTCCAACCTTAACTGGCCAGGTATTGGTACATTTACCTTATTTTAAACGAAAAATTTAGTCCCATAATTTTTAATATAAGAGACTGACTAACCAAATAATGAAGCAGTATAATCATTCTTCTTACTTTATATAAGTTTAGCTTAATAAAAAATAAAATGTTCATCAGTGGCCAAGTAATGGGACGTGGCCAGTCATTGGTACATTTACCTTAGGTATCGTTGGTCATCTAGCACTAAGCGTAGCTTTTTTCGCTGCGTCAATGTAAACACTTCCATTATAAAACTATAGAATGTATTTCTACGCTTCGCTCTAATCGCTCCAACATAAACGTACCCTAATACAGTCGTGAGCTCGTGAACAGTCCATTAGCTGCATTAATAGAACGAACCCATCTTTAGTCTTAGAAAGCCCAAATGGAATGTTTGATCTTTGATATCCAAAATCGTGGACGCTTGCAGAACGATTTATTCTAAATAAAGCTAAAGCTAAAAGATGCCTGTGAAGGAAGAAAATACCATAGGATATTTCAATCAAGCTTCGTATATCCATCAGCAGTAAAGACGACCACGACTCTCGCGTTTCAATCGACGACGTCCACCTGACCGTTCTGCTTACTCTGCTCGTCCAGGAATACCCAGCTCCGCGTGAATTGCAAATTTCTCGGATAGATATTTGCCCCCGCAGGGCCGGGGCCCAGCTACTCGGTGTCCCCTGGTATTTGACTTCCATTGGAAACGAGCCACGCGAAGCGCAAACGCAAGCAAGCCTTTACTCATTGTCAGCTGCAAGTGCAAACGAAAGAAAGCAAACAGACAAGCTGCGCTTCATTTCCATCGGGCATCGGTGCGGATCCGCGCGCAGACGCCCGAGCAATCTCGCCAAGGTCCGCGCATCTCTTACCTCGCTTCGAACGCTCGAATCGTTTTCGAATCAGCTGCGAGAGAACGCTCGAGCGAGTCACGCGTCGAAGCTGGAGAGAATCGACGGAAAGTGTCCCGGAGCGGACGCTCAGCGAATTGCCGCTGGAACCAGGCTGCGGACGTCCAATTTTTCGCTCGCCCACGCGTTCAGCAGGCGGCCGAAGAGGAAAAGGCGAAGATAAGGCTGGTGTAATCTAATCGTCGCTTGGACCAACGTCCATTGAGATTGGCTCGGTAGGAAATTAGAAAATCGCCGTGTCTGAGGGGTTTCCCGGGCGTGCCCGTCTCCCCGATCACGTGAGCACCGCGTGACGGAGCCTGTGGATTCCTCGCGGAGCGTGTGGTCTGTCCATGGGATCCCAGTATAGCCACCAACCCTTTTTTTTTATTCCTCCGCTGCCTGGAGTCCGGAGCTTTGCTCGTTTCGATTACGCCAGGGATCAATGAATCGTTACATAAGATCGCCATCGGCTATCAGGATCGACGACGCGCTGGAACCACCAACCGGAACTGATAGGGGACTTTTCGCAATTTAGTCACCGATTATTCGCTCCGTCATCTCTGCGCCGGTTGTGGTCGCTGTTACTTCTGGGACGTAGTAGACCAATTGGAAAGTTATGGCTCTGGAACGTAGCTTCTTCAGTTGGTACAAGCCCTTTGACGAGAAAGTCGGTAGATAAGGATTTTTCGGTCGGAGGAAGTTCGGGTTTGTTTGCCTTAGCATGTGGCGTAGGCAGAAATAAATCCTACACTGTTATTTAGTTCTTTTGATACAGAATTCTATTGGTCATCGCTTTTCTCATTACAGGTTCAAAGTGACATCGCAATTGACCCACTTCTTCGCTAACTTGATTACGCTTCGGATATAGGGTGTTATTAATGACACGTAACAGTTTGATACGCAAAAAGTTTGGAAATTGCATGATTCATACTTGTCAGATAATGAGGGACAGGACAGGGGACAAGGAGGATGATTAGTAACGAAGATATATGACGGTTTTTATATATATAAAAAAAAAAGTGGTATTAACGACCCATGCCTAGCAATTAATCGCGACCAACTTTTACATGCAGATTTATCGAATTCTGACACGGAATGGCTGTGATATTTTTCAATGGCACGTCAATCGGACAGTTTAAATTTCAGCATTTCGATAAACGTGTTTTCGCTGAACGTTGGACTCGCTTGGACACCGTCCTCCGATACCCAGATCGCAATTGGGATTCTGCGCGCTGCAACGCCACATTCGGCCCCGAGGACACGCGCTAAATCGCAGAATTCGACCAGCATGTCCGTCGCGATCACGTGTCCCCGTTGCCGAATTCGTTTCACGTACAGCTCTACGAAACAGTCAGGTCGATGGAACTTAAGTCGGACTCGGGTTACAAGCTAGCTCCCACACACATCATTTCTACGCTTCACTTTCGTCGTTTAATGCCAGCGCCGAAAACTCTTGCAGTCCCGTAGCTTTCTCCAACTCGCTTCCAGTATGATTAATTTGAATACGAGCCCGCATATCACTCTAATCCGCAGCCAAGAGAAATATAATTCAGCTACATACCAGGCTCTGCTTTTATCAGTGCTCTATTAACTGAGAACTCTGTTCCTAAATCGCATGAAAACAACCGTCTATTACAACACACTTAACCGAACGTTCGTCAACCCCAAGTAAATCCAGGCTCCCATCAACAACATGCATTAAGCATTCCCAGTAGCTTGGCCCGGCACGAAACAGTGCGGCTGTCCTAGCGAAGGAAATTATCGATGGAGGCGTCGCGTCGGGTCCAAAGGGCCCCCAGTTTCGACAGATCACGAGGGAGCCTCGTGACCTACGTGTCTGGCCTCACGTTTCCGTTATTCGGCCCTTTTCGCTCCATCAACGACGCTGTTCGCGTTCCACGTGAAGACGCTAGGCAATTGGCCCGGCTACCCTTGGAGCCCAGACCGTCGACCAATCCGCTGTCTGTTGCGGTACGTTTGGAGCAGAGGAACCGCGAGGTCGCCACTCGAGCCTCGGGGCTGCGTCGAATTCTGCGCCGACACCAGGCCGCCAGTCGTTGTTTGTGTTTAGCTGGCGAAGGTGGTTAGTCGGACTCCAAGCCTCCGAGGAGAAACGAGGGACGAGGGATCGTGGGACCAGCGTCGGTGGTTTATCGATTACCGAGGAGAGTCGCCCTGTGTACCGAAGGATGGGCATATTCCGCGAGTTTCCGATCGTTTTCAATCTGTACAAGAAGTATAGCTAAGTAGGCAGTGGAGGAAGGACAGCGTATATGGGTGCCAGTCGCGGCTCCATCCGCAGCGTTCACGTGAACACGGCCACCGTCCCCCCAAGGTGAGTCAACACGGGTGACCATGCCAGAATCTTTCTGCTCCTCCTGCTAAACCGGGGATCCATCACATAAAAAACATAACACAGCTTAGCTTAGCCTTTGGTGTAAACGGCTGCGTAAGGATGTACTTATCGAAGCTAATTTTAAAAAACTTAGCACAGCATAGTTTCGTTTAGCTTTCAGGTGGATTTCCAGCCTTAGCCCCGCTCCTATCTGCGAGCCGCTCGCGGGTCAATTGCTTTCATGGCCGATCCATACGTGCTTCCGCTAATTAATTAGCCGGCGCGCGACGCGCACACCGGCCCCTCCTAGGTATTGTTTTACCTGGACGGCCTAATCATCATTCCCGGAATATTAGCAGAATATTAATGGTGGCAAGGAGTTTGCGCATTTAAATTGTACATTAGAGCTCGCGCTGTTCGTCGCACGCGATTATCATAAGTTCAGGGGGACGTTACTTCCGCTCTAGTGTTACTTGGCGTTGAATACATTTCGTCTTTGGTGGGAATGTATGCAGATTTGTTTACGCCTGCCGACTGACGCGGGCCACTGTGTTCAGTTGGCTTGAAAGTGCCTCAAGGAGCAAGCAAGGAGTTCTCTGTCCGTTAAAGGCGAGTACTTGTTTTTCTGCGTCGTCGTAGTTTACGAAGAAACGTTCCAGTGAACGTGAAGATTGTGTAGAAGAGCTGTAACGCAGTCTAGCCAGACCTGACCCCGTGGAATCCATACGACCGTGTCTTATCGGGCTAGAAGTAAGTCTCTTCTTGCAGTAGATATGTTGCGCGGGATAGGGAAGTTTGTGGACGTTTTTCTCGCGGCTGCTCCGAGAGGTCTATGAACAATACATGCATCTTACTAATTCTCAGTTAAGACAGCTCAGGCTCGCGGTGAAGCAAACTGTCCAGCTCTTGAAGACCCACCTAAGACTTCCTAAGCCTATTCCAAACTAGTTTCTACGTCAATGCTGCCTCTAAATTGGCTGCATCTCCCGACCTTCTCCCCGACTTTAATAAATACGTGTATATCCACGCGACGAGCCCCTCCGCGGTATGCCAATTGATCACAGCTAGCTAGACCCTCTCCAAACAGCGCACGCACATGGACCTGCTCTGAAAGCCAGGTTCCCCGAGCCGCGCAGCCTCCACCGCCGCTCTACCTACGACGCACTAATTCGCAAGCAGCGACGAGAGACAAGGGGAGCGCGACAGGGGAGCATTTACGATCAACTCAACCGGTCTGCGAACGTGTCACAAAGTCCGTGCGCCGTTGGGTCGGCCGCGCTCCGAGCCCTCCATTTTTCCGTCCATTCTGCGCCACTCGCGCATCTCCCGTCGCCGTCTCCCTCGCTCGGGTCTAGCCAAGGTCCCGCGAGCCATTGTCCCTGTACGTCTCGCACTCCAAATAAACGCAGCGGCTCGCGACGACATTGCTCAAGATCGCCTGAAAATGCCAGCGCAGCGTTGATTAATCTCGGGTCGCATGGGCTATCACGCGGTGGTGGCTTTTTTTACCATGTTGCTTCGCCAACGCGAAACTCGACCTGATCAGTGCTGATCGTAGCGTTTGCACGGAATCCTCGAACCGACGCTGCCAACTCGTCGATTGCACCTCGCCGATCAAGGTCGCCGATCCGCCCTTATTCTACTTGCTGTCTGCTCTGCCACCGCTTCCACCGCATCTCTCGCTGAAACGACTGTTTATCTTTCAGGAGGCAGCAATAGCGGCGCACAGAGGGCCGAACCTTGACCCAGACACTCGGCGATCAGCGCGCGCAACCGAAGGAGGAATATCCGAGGGGGCCAGCTTAGGATCACCAGGCTCATCGAGGCTGGACAACGCGACAGCGGCGTTGGCGAGAATGTCGAATGCGGCGGCTATGATTGAGACGGAGGACATCGTCGGGAAAGCCACTCTAGTCGGAGACGTTCCCAACATGCTGAAAGGTGGGGTCTCTGTTTTTACTCGCAGCGCACGTCGCGAGCCGATAAGCCGATACGGCTGCTCGGGGGCGACGACGTAACGGTGGCCGCTCGTACGGCCGATTGCTCTTAACACCTCGAATTAAGATAAGCCCTGTTGTCAACAGATGGTGGCCACAGCGGACCGCCGACGCTGTTTCGTCACGCGTCCATGCAGAGGATCCGCCACTGCTGCCAGAACCTGAACCTATTCCCCTACCTGCTCTACTCGTTCGACAACTCCAAGTCCCACCCGATCGCGCGCAAGGTCCACCTCTGCTTCGACCAGCTGCTGCAGACCACCACGTCGAGGATCCTGCTGCTGCAGAAGAGCTTCCGAAGGTCGCTGATACGCGGCATCCATTCAGAGGAGTCGCAGGAGCAGGAGTCGGCCAAGCTCGAGGAGCCGTGCAGGTCGAGATTCCGAGCGTTCGGCAGGCAGAAGCGCAAGGAGAACCCGCTGTTCCTCATCCTAGCCGTTTATTTCGCGCCGCTGCTGCTGGCCTGCCAGTTGATCGGTCTGTTCAGCCTGATGGTGTTCGGAAAGTATACGCCGGGCTTCATATTCCTGTTCGCCGCCCTCCTGTTCCTCGGCTGCATCTCCCTGAAGATCTTCTTCCACGAGAGCATGACGCATATGGAGAAGTGCGAGAAGAAGAAGGAGCAATGATCCGTTCTAGACCGCACCCGTTCACCCCAGCTTCCGCCATTCTGCGATCAGATCGTTCGTCATCGGCTAGACAGTGGAGCAGACAAGGTGTCGAGAGCCTTCGCCCCCGTGGCCGGTCCTCCCCGAACGCTTGAACCGTTTGAAATAGAGTATCGATAGCTTCTCGATAGCTTCTCGGTAGTTCACGTCAGATCCTCGCAATGTTTCATTAAACGCGTCGCTCTTGTACTTGCTTGGACGCAATAGCCCGCGAAACGTTCTTTTTTTTTCACGGGGGATAGGAGACGATGACGCGCGAACGTGGCACGTGATAGATTCTAAGGAAAGCCCGCGAACACTTAGCGCGCCAGCATAATTCTAACGTTCTCCGTTGTGTGTCTTTCTTTTCCTACGGAATTCCGAGAATTACTATTAGTTCCCCTCAGCCCCGTTGCGCAACCGAGCCGCGATTTAGAATGTCGTCTGTATACAGCGACCGCGTAGCACCTTATCCTCTGCAGCAGAAGACTGAGCATTGTTTTAACACGTTTTGTACATAGAGAGAAAGGTAGGAGGATGCGATGTAAGTCGTATAAGAAAGGAATATATTATATATATACGAGAGAAAAACGTTTATTCTCTATATCACACAGAGGGAGAGAGAAGGAGAGGGAGAGAAAAGAAAGAGTCGTTTTTATCGCTCTTGGAAAGACTTGGTGCGTCCACTGAACAAGTTAGGCTAAAATCTGTGATGAAGTGGATCCAAGTGTATTTTTCACGGCCACTTGCTGTCCCACTTACTTAAGTACGATAAGGATACATGTGTAATACGTCGTTTTTTTTTTAAAATACATGTTACTTACACAACACCATCACAATTCTGTGCATTCCTTTGCGTAGTATCACTCTACGAACTCTACCAGCGATCGAGCAGAATTAGAAGGAACAGTGCGCAGTACATTGTCACATTCATTAAGATATTATATCCGTGCGTCCCAGCGCTGTTCGCCCGTGGTCCCATATTCGCCGCGTACCCTATCACACGGGCGACGTAGTTCTGCTCGTGCACGCTGTGAAATAGATGAGCGAACGGACCTGGAGAATGAACGAGTGAATAATTGCACGTGTACCGCGATAAATTTCTCATTGCCGTGAGTCACCAGCGCTTAAATACTTATATTATACCTATCGCATAGACGGCAACGTCACCGCCGCCGTGATAAGCCTCGTCAGATACGATCGCAGCGTGCTGACTGTACGCGAAGTCCGTCGTGTTCGCCCTGGAAGGATCCACCCTCACCGCGGAATCATTCTTAACGGTGTACGCCATATTGTTCGGGCCACCAGTACTATAAGTGAGCGTGGTATAGGGAATCCCATCGAATTTCGACTTCTGAGCGACCCCTGAAATCGTAATTACCTGTCAGACTCCATCGAGCCGGGAGTGGATGACGCGGAACGTCCTACCGAGAATGTTAGCGCCCCTGTCGCTGTACCCGTTGAAGCTCATCGAGTGCGTGTGATCGCTGGTCACGATAACCAGGGTGTCTTCGGTGTTAATCATCCTCAGGGTCGCGTTGATAGCGTCCGACAGCCTGACAGTCTCGAGCAACGCCTGAGCAGCGTGGCCACGGTGATGGGCGAAGTCGATTAGACCACCCTCTACCTGAAAGCATCGCTCGACGTGGTTTCGACGAAGGAGCAGTCTTTATGATTCAGCGAAACTGCCATTACCACTAGGAGGTAACCGTGCTTCGATCTCTGTAAGATTTTCAACGCGGCGACCGTCATTTCCTCGAGGCTCGGCTGCCCTTTAGGCCCCTTGTCCCTGTTCCAGTCCATGCTAATGTGACCGTTAGCAAAGACCCCCAGCAGGTAGTCCACTTTGTCAGTGTCCACGTTGGACAATTGTTCGGTATTTTGAACGACGCGGGAGGAGGCTTTCCTGGATGCCTTGTCCTTCCTCCATTCTTCGATCAGGTCTCGACCGTCCCGGCGGTAGCAAGCCCAAGTGTCTATGGGGTCGGACGCTCCAGCTGACGCGTTCGACCTCATCACTTGCCTGCCACCTCCCATGATCACCTAAACGGGACCCTCCCATTAACTTCCACCTTCCCTCGCACCTCACGATACCAGAAAACGACCGTAGAGTGTTTCATTACCTTGATATCCCGACCCGGCAAGTCCTCCACCAGTTGCCTGGCGATGTCTTTGCAGCGAGCCGCGCCCGCTGGCATCTTCGCCTCGCACTCCCATCTCCTGTCGGCGGTGTGCGCGTACAAGGGCGCGGGGGTCGCGTGGGTCACCCTGGTGGTCGTCACGAATCCTGTAAGGCCGCGTGACTTTCAATCAGAGATGGGTGAAATTTTTATTTAAATAAAATTTCGAATAACGAATAAAAGTTAAAAAAATTACGACGAACAAATTCTCGCCGAATACAAAACTTAGCTTTATTCGTCAAATAATCTAAAGTTCAAGTAACTTTCATTTGATCCGTTGTTTAAATAATGTTTAATTTAGTTAATGCCCAACTCTGCTTTCAATATTCCCGCCAGGATTCGCGCGCGCGCGCGCGAGGCAATAGCCAATAGACGCGCCGCTCACCTGTGTCTTTACCAACAGCCTGCGCCCACGAGATGATCGAATCCACGTGGTGGTCGGCATTCAAGCTGGCAGGGCAGTCCCCGAGCGGTACGTTCCCATCCACACCCACCACCTCGTAATTCGTCTTTACCCCGCCGAATAGAGCAGTTGCCGTGGACGCCGAGTCTGGCACTTGCTTGTTCACGTTGTACGTCTGGGGGTGGAGATTGCACGGGTTAGCGGGGCTCCGCAGAGATTTTGTAAGTAAAAAGGCACGGCACCCGGCACCTTGAGTAGGGTGGGCCGAAAAAATCAAATTTTCGAAACTCGAAACAGCCTAGTGCGGAAAAGTTGCGTCTGGGGAAGACAAATGGAGGCAAAAAATTTTTTTGAAATCGGTCAATATTTGACCGGGCCCAAACGGGGTCAAAGTTTTTAATTTTTTACCAAGTTTGACGACTTCTGTATATCTTCATAAAATTTGCATATTTCACTGTTGAGCATTAGAAAATATTATTTAAGCACACAAACACGAGAAATAGTGTTTTATATATTGTCGCGAAGCGAAATATCTATGTGTTTCTAGTTTTAGAGGTAACGCGGTTTTAGTGAAAAAGGAACGTATTTCATTCATTCAACAGCCATTTTGATCTGTAACATTCAACAGCCATTTCTTATAGATTTTTGTGCGCTGAAAACGAGTCAGCAAACCGTTTGCCGCCATCACCCTCTGTTTACGAGAAATTCGATTTTGAAAAAAAAATGTAAATTTTCAACTTTGGACAACATTCGAGCTCAAACAGTAATAGTTATTCGGTTGCTTATTCCGTCAAATTATTCTATGAACCCTCGCGAATACAACGATATAAGTTATTATCGCATTATTAACATTTAAATATATTTAAACAACGATCAAATGGGAAAAGAACACCCGAAATGCACCCATTTTTATAGATACTGTTTGAACTCAAAACATGTTCAAAGTTGAAAATTTGCAATTTTTTTCAAAATCGAATTTCTCGAAAACATTGGGTGATGGCGACAAACGGTTTGCGGACTCGTGTTCAGCGCAAAAAAATCTATAAGAAATGGCTGTTGAATGTTACAGATCAAAATGGCTGTTGAATGAATGAAATACGTTCCTTTTTCACTAAAACCGCGTTACGTCTAAAAATAGAAACACCTAGATACTTCGGTTCGCGACAATATATAAAACACTATTTCACGTGTTTGTGTGCTTAAATAATATTTTCTAATGCTCAACAGTGAAATATGCAAATTTTATGAAGATATACAGAAGTCGTCAAACTTGGTAAAAAATTAAAAACTTCGAACCCGTTTGGGCCCGGTCAAATATTGACCGATTTCAAAAAAATTGTTTTGCCTCCATTTGTCTTCCCCAGACGCAACTTTTCCGCACTAGGCTGTTTCGAGTTTCGAAAATTTGATTTTTTCGGCCCACCCTAACCTTGAGTATCCCTATGTGAGGGAACTTCTCCCAGGCTAGATGGCTGGTCTCGCCGGCGCGGTAGATCCTGCTGGCGGTTATGGTGTCGGGACTCATGCCATCGCCTACGAAGACGATCACGTTCTTGGCCCTGTTCGTGTTCCACTGGTACGACAGAGCTTCCTCTAGCTCCTTCTTTCCTAAATCGCGCCAGTACTTCCTGTCTGCGGGACAAACGATTAAGCGTCAGACCGTTGCCAGCCACTGATAGACCGTGGCTCCTTTAGTATCGGTACTCGGTGAGTATGGAGGTTCATATGCTTAACTACTTAAGTGATAAGCAAATGTAGCGAACTCGGTAACGAGACGATAAGAATTCGTAGACCAGGCTTCTTGCCACGTTTATGGATAGAGTGTTCGGTAGACCGTTGCTCGCCGAAGAAGATGAAGCAGCGATGCAAGAGTTTTCATGAAAATGGATGAAGGAAGAGGTGTGGAAACTAAGGGGAGAGGAGAAGAGCGCTGAGACTACGTTATCGTCCGAGAGCGCTGACGGTTTCATTGATGATTACAGAGAGTCGCTGACGACCACGAGACGTGCATGAGTTGATGGATTTAGTATACCTTCGGTGATCGTGGCGGTAGCGAGTCCAATCAGAAGGCAGCCAACGTGTAATGTGGGCAACTTCATTTTTAATGTGTGCCTCGTGCAACTTCTGCTCTTCACGCTGTGTGTATCCTGCCTGCCACGGACAGATGTGGCAGTTCTTAAACGACTATTGCTGGAACGAGACTGAAAGGAAGACTGAGGCTCTGTGAATAGCTAGCGTGCGTCAGCTGTTAACGCAACCCGTGGCAGAGCAGTCCTTGTTGAATCGATAAGGAAAGCCTCTGTTGTATCTTTCATAACTCATGTAACTTATGAAGCTTGGACTAGTTTGAAGCTACCATGCCACTATCGTGTTGCACACAACATTGTCTAGCGTCTATTTGGTATAGTGTACTACCACAACGCTGCTAGTAAATACAGTTAATATTAATATAGTAATGCAGCATTTTCATAATCCTCGATTTGTTTTATCTGATAAAAGTTCCTTCCTATCGGCACAATTTATTATCAAGATTTAGATCAAGCTGCAGCTACAATGGCGGACGAAAGAAAGTTTACAGCTTTTAAAATCGCATAACTCTTTTAGAATTGGCCCAAACGAAATGAGTTTTTTTTTTTAGAAACTAGAAGGATTGGTTTGCTAAGTGGCGTATTTCGTCGTTTTGAAAAAAATGCAATTGGTCGGAATAGCAAAAAAATATAGTAAATGTCGCTTTTTTTAACTTTTTTTGTGAGCCTGTAATGAAAATTCCAAAAACCCGTTTGTAGATTGAAGTAAGCTGTATACAAGCCTAAAATTTCATTAAAATCGGTTTAACGTTGCTCTCAGCTATAATAATCGCTTAAAGATCGCAAAATAAGGTCGAAAAACGCTGATTTCGGGAATTGCGCGATTTTCCTGCCGACCTTACTGCCGGTGTTACAGGGTCGATCACGAGCATCCATTTTTCCTTTATTATTTATTTTATTATTATTAATACCTGAATACTTACCACATTGTGCACGATCGCAAGGCAACTAAGTAGTTCTGAATCATGAAGGGTGAAGTGTAAGTATGAAGTGTGGTAGGTGAAGTATGAAGTGTGTATTATAATTTATGAGTACGATTATGTTCGACGAAGTGTGATTTATATTCGGCGAAGTGTGAATTATATTCGATGAAGCGTGAACTCTAAACGACGATGTCTGAATTATATTCGGCGAAGTGTGAATTATATTCGATGAAACGTGAATTCTATTCGATGAAGTGTGAATTATATTTGATGATGTGTGAGTTGCGAACTATATGGCGTGGACTGTGAAGCGTATGTTACATATCTATATTATAAAGAGCTAATTATGAAGACTGTGGTATAAATTATAAACTACAAATTGGGAAGTGCTAGTTACGAGGCGTGGACTGTGAGCTACGAGATTCTATGCACTATGTTTGTGTGTAGTTTTAAATGAAGTAGGAAAATCAATGACTGAATTAAGAATTCTGATAATGGATCTGGATAGGTGGCGTGAGATCAAACGGGTTTAACTAACATTCATTGTAACGTTTTATTTGATTTCTGTTCATATTCACTGTCTGTTCGTACAGATCGTAACACATCGCGTAATACAATTTTCTCGTAGAAGAATCTCCACCTCCCCTCGTGTGTTCGACTTGAAACGGAACTACGAAAAATAGACTCGATAAAATCAACCGTTCCTTTCCTTCCACCTTCCATCCCTCGCCTTCCCTTCGGCGCTTATTTCCCAGATAATGAGAGAACATCTCCCTTTCTCCGAGATGCAAACGTACCACCTCGCTTTCAATCCTCTTCGAGCTTCTCATAAGTTTTTCGTCCAAGGAGCCACGGAAGAAGCCAGATCCCGCTGCGTTATCACATCCCCGACGCGCCTAATGATTCATAATCGCAACGATGATTACTATCAACAATGTAGAGTATAAGATTTATAAATTTTGATTCTCCAACGCGGAACAGGGCTTCTTGGCTCGCGCGACCCTTCGACGCTAGACTCCTCTTTGGCCTGACTCACCGTCCAACGAAACAAATTCTCTACCGTTAAAAAATCGTGTTCCTCAGAAAGAAAATTAGGCGTCAGGTTGTCTGATGGTTCTACCTTTGGCCAATCAGGAGCTACATCGCAACGAAAGAAACTCTTTACAGACAACGCGAACATGTGCTGAACCTCGAGTCATCCTTATCAGACGGCTCGTTATCAAACGATCGTACAAACGTTACGCGAGTATTACGCTGGAACGCGACACGATCACTTGTGCCTATAGCAGCGGCCATCTATTACGGCTATTCCAGATCACTGTATCGTTGCCAGAGCCTTACTTCCGAAGGAAATCGATCAGAGAGATGGAAGAGGTCGACCTCGCGATACAGTGGCATCGAATAGCCTAGCTGGCCGCGTCTCTATTTTGGGAAAAAACATCGCTATCGTAGAACTCTCGCTGTGACAATTGGCCTAATTTATAAACTCTCTACAAATCTCTCTTAGACGATAAAGTACAATAAAGTTGTCCTGTGTACGCATTAAACGCGATGCACGCGCGTCGCGCTCTTCTCCCTTCGCCTATACTTTCATCTCGTCGCCGCTTAAATCGCGTATTTATTGCCAACAGTTTGTGTCTTTGGTATCTCAGTTTCCGCCCTCTTCTCCGTACGCACTTACCCTCTGCTCATAACCGCGCTGTGAGCCATCGTACCTTTGTAGTCTTCCCAGCGAGGCTTTCCTGAATGCTCATTGGACTGTCCTCTTAATCCTTTGCCATATCGAGATGCAATCATTACCAGTCAAGGGTTTCCGAATTAAATCATGCCTGCATCCAACGTTATTCCGACTGTTTCCAGTCGTAGCACCCCATTTCCCGAGGATATGACGACGCATTAACAGTAAAGTACCTTTCAAAGTTACTGGAAACACTTGCACATCAATGGCATCATCAAATTCTCAAGAAGATGCAAGCAAAGCTGATAGTACGCCTTCGCAATGTTCTACGCAGGCACGATCAGCACGTGAACGCCTCGATTATAGTCGAATTGCAAGAAATTGGCCACTGAAGGCTGTCTTCTCACGTGCGCTTCCAACAAAGACTTCTAAACGCTAGTTTATAGACACAACCGTGCGCACTGTTTTGCGTATCTGAAACTCGAACGCGATAAATTGCACTTCGAAGTCTTTCCGCGAGCGCGTTCGTGGCTTTGGCGACGGAGTGCACTTGATCCACTTTTCTGAGGCGAGATTCTGAGTATTGAGATCTTAAGCAGCCAATTTCCAGCTGTCAGACTACAAGAATAGTAGGAACGGCGGAAGCCTCGAGTCTCCTCGTTTGTTCGTATCTTTCCTACATTCTCCAATTCCGTCGAGTTTCGCGAATCCCAACGAAAATATCCACTTGCACCGGCGATGCACATACGTACACGATAAAATTGACTTTACGATGGCAGAAAACACTCGACGGTTTTCCTTCTCTCTCTCGCTCTGTGATCTCTTCTCCTAGCCACTCGCTCGATATCGATTCACCCTTCTGTTACACTCTCTCTCTCTCTCTCTCTCCCTGTCTCTCCCATTTGGATCCGAGAAAGTCTCGCGAATGCAACGAAATGATTCGAGGCCGTTCAGCTCTGTACGCGCGAGGATTCTCTTGACATTCACCCCTCAGCTTTGGGGGTTCTTTTCTCGAGCGTCGAGAAGAACCCTCGAGCGATCCTTAGACAAATTTCTGGCCGCTCTTGAGCCCTCGAACCTCTATTCTTAGTAAGAATTCCAAGCAACTTAGCCCTTCCCAAGATCCACCTTTGCGAATATCCAAACGGTGCCTCAGCGCCTCGAAACTCTGAATTTCAAAGCCAGCCCGAATGCCACGGAGAACCTTCGGCGCTATGACACCTCGGTCACGAAACGTGGACGATGCCTGAGCTCGTTACAGATGAAACTAACGTAACAGGTAATAATTGACAGTCTACATTACACGCTAATTAGCGGCGTCGTTGGGTCAGCTTCATCCGCGGCCCACGATCCCCGAAGCCCCCGGACTGGTTCCGGCCGAGGGGGTGAAGTGGACGCAAGGACGCCAATTAAAATGTACTAATCGCTACTGATATGTGCGCGATGTTCACCTCGGACATAAGAAAGTATCGCCCTGTCCAGTTCCTTCGCGGAGCTCCGCGGGGAAAAATGAAGCCACTTTCTAGCGGGGTTTCGCCCTGAAATCTGCGTAACGAGCCCATTCGAAGCGGAGCGGAATTCGAGACTTTCTCGGCTAGGTAACTGTTTCGCGACATTCTCTGCTCAGCCCTGGAAACACGACGCGTCCTTTGACAACGTAACTCTCCCTCCTATCTCCGATCGTTTAAAAAATAAATATTACCGGCAGTGCGTAAATTAGGTCAAGTTGGAGGAGGACGAACGACGAGCGTTTCGAACAGAGAGACACGCAAACGGGGGTTGGAAAAAGCTTGTGGGTAGGCTGGGGGATCAATCGAGAAAATGTTCCCTCGCGAGATATCGTTCGTCTGCCAAATCTATTTTGTCCATTCTCCCTTTCCCACTCTGTTCCTGTCCTTCGCCCCTGTTTTGATATCGCGTCTTTCTCTACGTCATTGTCGCGCGCTGTAAAAAAATTGCTTTTTGATTTCTGGCTGCTCGAGCTGGCTGAAGAGCGACGCTGGTCGAAAGACGTCCAAAGGAATCGTTCTGAAACAGCACCGTCAGTTTGTCTAATAATATCAAATATCGATCAACCATTAATTCTACCGAGCTAATTGTTTTATCCAGCATCGCTCACCGGGCCGAGGGGTCGGTAAAGGGACTGGGCGGGAGCGGGGGTTGAACAGCTTCAAGGAGGTCTAACAGTGGATTAATAATCGTTAATCGTATACTCGTGAGATATTCATCCACTCTGCTCTTCCAACGATTCTCACAGTTTCTATGCGCACGTTCTCTCCGCGGCTGCGTCGACACTGTTGACAGTGCCCCGCGACACTTCTGGGGCCGCTGTTCTCAGGAGCGTGCGGGGTAGAATCTAGGGTTAGTAATAGTTCGGCATCTAGCCTCTCGAGCTGTGTCTCGAGAGATAGATAAAAGAGGACTAAACGAATCGGTTGTCGAAGGACGTTGCCCTCCGTCCCTATCTCATCGCCATGCACTTGAAAACTATCGAAAACTCGTCAAAGAGCCCGACCACCCTTCTTCGATTAGGCTACCATCGTGTACGGGCTCTGCCCTCGTGCGTAGTACACGTACGCGTGAAGGGGGGGGGGGGGGGTGAAATTAGTTGGCAGGGGGGGAAATGAAAGCGAAAGAAATGTCTCTGCTTTGTCGATAAGATCCGCTAAAATTACGTGGTACCGATGAGTTTGTTATCCGTCGACTCGGAGAAGATCCCGCGAAATATCGAGTTTGATTTACTCTGACGTCGGCGCGCTGCTCTGCTCTTCTTTCCCTGCCTCTTCGTTTGCCTGGGGAATGACGAACGAGATCGGGGATTCCTAGCGGAGAAGCGACGGCTAGTTTGAGTCGACTGGAGGAACAGGATTATCGATCGCGTGGAACGATCGCGACGGGCGGGGATGGGTTCGCGTGTTCGGGAACCCGCTGATGATCGGCCTACGTCCTCAAGAAGTATTGTCTGTAAAGCAGAGTCGAGGGGATAGGTCTCGGATGGTCTCCCGTCCCCCTTTAACCACTAAAACGAACAGACACGTTATATACGAACCGATGGTGTGACCTATAAAAAAGTAAGAAGAAACGTCTCGGGAGTGAAAAAGTGAGCGCTCGGTTATGAGGGGTGGGCCTGGGGGCGGGGTGGGGGGGGGGGTGGCGTTAAAGATTACATGATAATGAAATAAAATAGCAACGTTGCGCTACGCTCTCGAGTCTCTTCCTATCGATTAGTATTATTAGTCCGCGATAACTCGATATGACAGGTTGCTAAGTTTGGCCGCTTCTAGGTTTTCTTAGGTATAACTTCTCTATCACCGCTATACGTTCGCGTCCCTCGGGACCCTCTGCCTGTTCAAGATGCGTCGCGAGCGCGTTGCCTCGCCTCTTATAAAACGTTAAAATGCCTTACCCTAATTGTCCGTCAACCGAAGAAACACAGAGATCCTGTCTCCCCTGGAACGAGACCGCTACTTTCCGAGCCAGGGTGGCGCCGAGCGGCGCCCTGGGGCTCGGACGGCTCGAGAGGGCGAGGGAAGAAGACTACCGGGGATTACAAAACGCGCGCGTGAATGTTTGATTTGAACGACAACCGGGCTCGCAGTTCATCTTGAACGGATCCCGAGGTCGGTGAGATCAAGTGTATCCAAAATCCTTCGTTTCCCCATCGGGATCGCGAGTCGTCCAGGCTTTTCGGATACCTTATTGATCGCCCTGAACATCTACAGTTGTCCCTACACGACAGAAGACTACTTTTCTTCCCTGAGGAGGGCTTCCTCTGCCTCCTTTCGCCTCGCCTTCGCCTCCTTCTTGGCCCTCTTCTTCTCCTCCTTGGCCAGCTTCTTCGCCTCCTTCTGCCTGCTCTTCTCAGCCTTCTCCTCCTCCTTCTGGCGAGCCTTCTCCGCCTTCTCCCGCTCCTTCTCCCTCTCCTTCTCCTTCTTTGACTTCTGCACCTCCTGGACCACGGACAGCTTGGGCGCCGACTGCGGCCTCTTCATCGACGACCTCACCGACGGCGAGGGCGTCGAGGTGGCACCGCTGGTCGAGCCCCTCGGGCTCGGCGATGTCTCCAGTTGGGTCACGATCTTTTGAGCACACCTGTAACACGGGCCATGCGTGAAAAATTCGCTTACAATTAGATTAGAAACCTAGAAATCGGTGGATCATTAATTACCGTATCCTCGTGGAGGCTTTCCCAGCACGATAATCCCTCTGGAATTCCTTGATCGGTGGCAATCTACGCTCCCTGTTCTCCCTCATCACTTCCTCTTCCTCGACCACCTGCTGAACAGGATCCTGGTACTCCTGGGCACAGATACGGCGGATAGTCAGTGAATCGGGCAACTTATCTTACTACCAAAACACTTCTCCAGTCATATCCAACAGACCTGAATCCTGATCTTCATGGACTGCGTCTGCGAACGTCTCAAAGTGGCGCCAGAAGGTTGCCTCACCCTCAACGGCTTCCCGAGGCTGGAACTTCCTGTGCTACCCGCCGAAGACGAACTCGAAGAAGATACGGAAGACACTCCTGATCGAACAGACGCAAAACGACATCAGACACCGCCATCCCGTATGAAAATTCTACTCGCTTGATCGCGCAGCCGTTTCCAGGCTTCTACGAACCAGATATAGAGGATGAGCCACTGGCCATGGAATACAGGGAGGCAGAGGCAGGCACATTCCCGGCGACCCATCTGCCACCAGGTCCGGACACCCCAATGGACACTCCGGTGCCCATATTGTACTCCGACGCACTTTGCGGCAGGACCCAGGACTTCCCTGACATCGAGTACTACGGAAAACGTATATCGCGACCGTAATTCGCAGCGTCGTTGGTTACCCGAGCGATACCTACATTGACCTTCTGCTTTGAGCGTCCGATAAAAGTGTATCGGACGATAGGAACAGAGTTTTCGCGTTCAAAGCGGCACCGAATCGCCTCTAGCGTTATCGAAAAAAATAAACTAGGGAACTGGAAGCTATCGGGCTGAACGGATTACTCGCGGGTGGTTTCTCGCGAGTTCGAGAGCTTCGCGGGATGGATTGCGGAGGAACGCGAGAAGAGTGCGCTGCGTATTCCGGGGGCATTTATGAAAAGCGTTCGCGAGCGGTCGCTGAAAGGCGTCAGGGGCTCTCCAGGTTCGCTCCAATTAACGGCAATTTCGCGTGGCCGCGGCCGAATCGGCCAACATGAAGAGCCGTGCACTTCGAGGCGAAGCAGAGATTCTTGAAATTTCTCCGAGAACCGGTGCTCCGAAACGGTCACGTCCGAAGAGGGCGCGAGAAGAGCGTTCCTCGCGGTTGAAGGGGGCGCAACCGGGGGGGCGGTGAATGCATGTAGGTCGGCGAAAGATACCGGAAGCAGTTGGCGCGGACATTAAAAGACCAAGCCGCGTAGGTAATTATCTGCGCTACTTACGTCTCGCGGGATGAGGGTCTGCTTCAGACGCAGGATCTTTGCTCTGCATATGACGCATCTCAGCGGCAGAAGCCTCTGCGAGACGGCCATTTGGATCGTTTTCACGAAGCAGCGTCTGTGGAACAGCGAGAACAAAACCGTGACGAGTATTCCGATGACCAGGCGGGACAGTACGTGCACACTACTCTCGGAGGTATTGCTTGTGCAGCATGCTTGGGGATAGGCTTAAAGTCTACGGCGTGCAAACTTGCCCTGATAGCTCGGAGGGTGTCAGAGGGTGGGGCGTGTGCGAAACCACCACCGACAAGACAAGCGTTTTACCTGCAAACCACTCGATGGCCACAGGGGACCGTTTGCATCGTGGCTCTGGCGTTGACGCAGATCACGCACTGCAAGAAAAACGGCAAACGGTAATCGAGATTTAATCCCGCCGGCGAGCGGAACGTTTCAGATTAATTCATCGGGAGGGGGAAGTGTTTCACGCCTGCTGACTTCGGTGGAAAGGTCAAAGGTAAAATGAATTCTCTTTGGGTGTTCGTGGATGGCCGGCAGAGGGTTCCCGGGGTTGAACGAACATTTTTCGACGCTTACGCCTTTCAAAGGGGACGGTTTACATAACCCAAATAGAGATGAGAATGTGGTGGGTGAATTCTGACCGGGTCCCAGGGAAAAATGATCGATTCGGGGGTGAAAGATACGCAAGAACGTCACGCCACGGCTTTCCTGCCAATAGATTTATTTAATTATCTAACAAACTACAAAGAAAAATGATCCACTCTGCGGTAGCTTATGGTCCTCTAACCCATGCCAGGCATAGCTCCACCTAAACAGAAATATACCACGTTCAGACACAAAGTCTCAGTTACCAGGAATCGTCCCCTAAACGTGATATTCACCCATCATGTTTCCGGCGGTCTTAGCCATGTCCCCCATGGCCTTGGTCATGGTTTGCATCCCATTAGCCATGGCTTCACCAAAGCCACCCCCCATGCCTCCGCCAGAGCCACCCGCGCCTCCGCCGCCTCCACCTCCCTGCTCACCATCAGACTGTTGACCGCGGGCGAATCTCTTTGTCCTCATTTGAGAATTATCGTCCCCAGATGACGCGGAATCCATATTCGGCGGTGGTCCACAAGGTGGCTGTCCATCGGGTGGAGGTGGAGGTGGCATTCCATTGGGTCCCATTGGAGGTGGTGGGCATTTTGGAGGCTCATCTTGCGGGCTACGTTTCTCTTTCAACGTGGGCGGTGTTTCGGTAGACCCGTTCCGAGAATCGGATTCTGACGAAGCTTCGGTGACCTCGAACTAATTTAAGTGGTTTTTAGATGATGTCTGCCGACAGGTCCAACTATGTTTTGTTCGTCCCCTGTTATGGTTCAGAGCTTTTCTCTCGAAAAGTTGGAGAACCAATGGAAACCAGTTGGACCATAGTGCGTAAAGATCGTCAGCATGAAGAGAATATAGGAGGAAGAATGGTTTTCTTTTGCTTACGGTGAGCACCAAAATGGCGGCGACGCCGGCGACGAGTAGCAGACGCTTCATGGTTCCTGATGCCTCGACACTATTCCCCTTGTTTCGGAATCGAGGGAATAAATAGCGAGCACTGGCCGTTGCAGGGAAAGGGAAAGAGAGACAAAAAGCATGAGATAGACGGCGCACGTGTCGCACGCGAAAAGGACTCGCTGAAGAGGAAATCATCTCCTGGCGTCATTATCGGCTCCACCGATATTGTCGCCCATTGTTCTCCGCGCAGCATATTTTTCCTTCTTGTTTTCCTTGTTTTTCTTTCACTCGCTCGGCACGAACAACAGCGGAAATGACGAACGGAACCCGAGCCACCGGCTGGCGTTGAAACGGCTCGAAGAACATACGGAAGAACATTGCTGTTTCTAGTTTAAAATTGGCGACGATTTCCTCGCGTCGTTTTGGATCTTATCGCCCGTCCAATTATTTACTTAATTCCAGTTTAATAACCGCGATTCTTATCGCCTACGGAAACCAATAATTTGTCCCGCGACAACAATTGCGCCCAGCAGGACCCCATTAAAATTACGCAATCGTTCCATGTCTTATTAACACGCTACTATTCCAAGTACATTTAACAGAAAATATTTCATACTTCCAAAGTGTCCCTTCAGCGTCCCCTATTCTCGCCCTTTCGCCACTGAAAGCTCCCCGTACCCCAAGGATAATTCTGGAGAGAGATGAAAATAACTGAATGTCGGGTTTGATTGAAAACAAGCGTCATTAAGGGGTTAGGACTAGAGCTCTTACTTTTTGACCCGTCGGGTACCCGGGTACCCGGACATTACCCGGGATAACTTCAAGCAATTGAATATAGTATTGTCTGTGATTGTCTGTGGTATAGTCTGATGTTAGCCAAAAATGATCGAACAATACCACATTCAATGGCTTGAAGTTGTTTCGGGTAGACGGGTACCCGACGGGTCAAAAAGTAAGAGCTCTAGTTAGGACACAGTAACGAGCCCAGAAAGCAGACGATTTTTAGACGACGATCATAAGAAAAGTAAACAATCGATTAATATAAGGTTTTGTGTTTTAGTTCACTATATTATGAACTATAAGAAAAGCATATAATATTTACAAAATAGCATTAGTACGCCGTGCATTTAAAATGTCCATTTTTTTTCGGATGACCAACTGGTGGGCCGGATTCCGGCAAATCGGATGAACAGTAACAAAAATCCCAAAAAAGTCATAAACTATAATATATTTCCTAGGCATTGACGATCCAACATTTTAAATTTTTTAATTATAGTACAAAATATAAACAAAAACATCATACACTTTTGTCGAAATTTGATCATTATTTTTCAAACATCGACCATTTTGTAAATTTTCGCAAAAATTTAAATGTTGGATCGTCAATGCCTAGGAAATATATTATAGTTTATAACATTTTTGGGGTTTTTGTTACAGTTCATCCGATTTGTCGGAATCCGGCCCACCAATTGGTCATCCGGAAAAAAAGGACATTTTAAATGGAGACATTGTACGGCGTACAATCTGCTAGTTCATAATATAGTGAACTAAAACACAAAACCTTATAATAATCGATTGTTTACTTTTCTTATTATCGTCGTTTAAAAATCGTCTGCTCTCTTGGCCCGTTACTGTGTCCTAACCCCTTAAGGTGATTAAAGCACGAGCTCGTCGTTAATGACGCAATCCGGAAGTCGGTCGCGTTTCAGGCCTCGAGGATCGTCCAAAGTGTCGTGCGTGATTCGCGCGACGAGTGTGCCCGCTGGCCCCAACGTTTGCTCGCGCGGACCCAAGGTAATAGACGTAACCGAATTATGCGCCGGCTTGATCGAAATATTAATAGTTCGCCGAGGGTGGACGAGCACGTCAGGAGTCGCAGGCTGGCCGCTTTGTCAGCCTCGTTAATCGACTTTCGCGAGCCATCGAGCGGCTCGTTCACACGGAAATTGCAACTTTTCCGGGCTAGCGATCGTCTTTCGAACGGCAGAGAGGCCTCTGCGCGCCGCATCCGGTTTTCAGCGTCGAAAAACTTTCTGTGCAACCCGCTGTGCACGAAGTGTATTGGTACGTGCAGCTTTCTAGGTCAGTGTACCCCTCTCAGTCCTCCGCTTTTTTTTCAGTGTGATCGTGTAAAAATAGCCTTCCGCGGCTAAAATAATGCGAA
The DNA here is from genome assembly GCA_963932275.1 of Andrena praecox. Lineage (NCBI taxonomy): Eukaryota > Metazoa > Arthropoda > Insecta > Hymenoptera > Andrenidae > Andrena > Andrena praecox. The sequence continues at coordinate 46,214,572 of OZ010732.1, forward strand.
CCGTTTTCTCGAGCACGTAGCACGTGATCGAGGAAAGCTTCGGATGTGTTTTTTGGGAGGGGCCAACGCGTGTGGTAATTCGAGAAGCCTGTTACGAGAGACAGTTTGTTGATCACGAGGCTGGGACTTTGAGACGTTTGAGTGACGCGAAGGCGAGGCGAGGGAGGTTTCTCTCATTCCGCCCTCTCCACTCACGGGGGAAACGAGAAAATCACATTGCCCCGCCAATCATCGGTCCTCCTTGGTGAAATTACGAATTAGGCTTGATTACGTCTTGTCCCCCCGTAGCGAGGGAGAAAGTAACGAGATTACCAGCGTGGAAGCTCGAAGAGAAAAGCGGAGGACACGGCGGAGAGGACGGCTGACCTTTATCCTCCAGCAGCCGCTGCGTTAGGGTCCTCCTGGGGTGTCGATTGGATCAGGGACTGCTCCAACTTTCCCCAGGAAATTTCTATCGTTCCACTGGTGGGATTAAGGGACATCCCCGCCGGCATTTCTCGTCGAATCGGAATATTTGATTTGGGGGGTTAATTCGGCCAAGTGGATCCCTTTGAAACCGATTATTTCGAAGGGGCCGGGGTTTACGCGGTTCCTCACTTACCTCATCCTCCTGCGAGGAGGCCAGCTCTGGCTCGTTCTCCTCCAGCTTCGTCAACAGCTTGTCCTGAAACGAGAAAAAAATCTCTCATAGAATCAACGCGAAAGAGCCTCGATGCTGGATTTTAACAGCAACCCCTAACGAGAATGATATCCCGGTCGATTCACGGCCGAGCATTTTACTTCCCTCGCGCAGATCGATTTTTTCTGGGGAGACAGACAAGTTGAATGCCGGATCGTTTTCGCGGAAGGTTGAGTATAGAGCTATTCTTTTGGCCCGGGTATCCGGGTACCCGGGTACTCGGGTACCCGGTGAGACCCCGGGTAGACAAAAATTACCCGGCTACCCGGGTACCCGTAGAATACCCGACTACCCGGGTACCCGTGCGATACCCGGGTAAATGATCATCGATTTGACAGCCGATCGTCTTTCGACTTCCGATCATTTTCGGCTAACCTCAGTAATGAACGGAATAAACGTCAAGCAATTGAATGTGTGTGTGCACGTTAAGATTATGAATATTATGATAAAATGTTTAATTGCTTGAAGTTTATTCCGTTCATTACTGATGTTAGCCGAAAATGATCGAAAGTCGAAAGACGATCGGCTGTCAAATCGAAATTCTCAACTATCTCATCACATCTAATTTACTCGGGTATCTCATGGATACCCGGGTAATTTTTGTCTACCCGGGTAGCCGGGTAATTTTTGTTTACCCGGGTAGTCGGGTATCTCACGAGTACCCGGCGGGTCGGGTAGTAAGAGCTCTAGTTGAGTAACAGCGATATAGTAGCCACTCGGCAATTGTTCCCGGTGCTATTTTTGCGGCCGTGCGTACTAGGAAACGATCGATATATTATTCCCTGCCCACCACCCCCGTTTTCACCCTCTAAGAGCCTCTTTCCAGGAACTCGCGGCTCGACCGCCCGTCTGCCAAAGAAGCGCGAGCGCCCTGTCTCCAGTTCCTTCTCATTTTTCAGACACGCTGGCCGAGAGGCCCTCGACCGAGACATCTTCGAATCGATGCGAGCCCACTCCACTAAACCACTTCTCGGTGCTTCGATTCATTGTTTCGTCAACTCCGCTCCGTGGTATTTCAAGCGAAACTGCCGTGTCCTGGCTGGGGACATTTAAAACACTCGAAGGGTTCAATGCCGGAGGACAGGGGGCGAAAGGGGTAGAATCTGGCGAAGCTGTTGGCACGTGGTTCGTCGGCAAGAGCGATGGCGACGCGCGATGGGGATGATCGGTGGTGTACGCAGCTGGAAATTGGCCGGCCGTGATTCGCGATGGTCCACCGTTCGGTGCGTCAGCGTGAAAAGTTGCTGTACCAATGCTGTGCACCGTGGTGGGGATATTTTGCGCATCATCCCCCTAATATCTGGAAAGCACCCTGACCCAGATACACGGTGCGCGTGGAACAACCGGACGGTCCTCTGGCAGGATCATCCGACATCGAGTGAAAACGCCACGTTCATTGTTTTCCTGCGGGCGCCGCGATAGCCGGCGCCGAAAAACGAGCACCGGGACTCTGGGGATGAACCGCGCATTTGTACCGTTACAGGGGATCGAGCATGTATAACCTGTCCGTTCTGGAGATTAAGCTTGTTAGTGGAACGTTTACCTTGGATCACTACTTTCAGAGGGATCAACAATCTTCTCTTTTACATATGAGCCATTCAGAACAAAAACGGACTAACCCGCGTGAAAAAAAAAGTAATTTTTCCTATTTTATAGGGGAGAGTCTTGCAGTACCGACCAGCTTGCAGTACCGACCAAAGCTAGTTCTCGCTTCTTCCGGCAGATATGCGCCTTTTATTTGAATAAACAAATAAAAATCACAATTCTGTATAACCTATTTCGGGGTCGTATCGTGTACGCCATTGCGCTTGATGTTATGAGACATTAAACGTATTCGTCAATATTCCATAGGTTAAAAGTTATTTTGCAAAGCCGATTTTTTGTTTCTCGTGTAAGTAAATGATTATGCTCTATGATGTGTACTGTCTCTAGTCTATTAAGTTTAATAAAACGCCCTAGTTTTACAATATTTTTTGGTACATAATATATCATGATCTAAAATGTTCCCACGTGTTTGTCGTGCAGTACCGACCATCCGACTGTCGTGCAGTACCGACCAACAGACTATCAACCAGTAGAGATCAAATTTTTCTTATCTGTAAGTTCAATCTGATAGCAACTGAGATTAATTTATAAGACGTTCCTTTAGTCTTCCTTCTTCCTGTGTTATTTGCAAGGAATCATTTGACGAAGATTGGATGCAGTGTATCGAATGTGAAGGTTGGGCACACGTCGAATGCACAAATCAGGAAAATATTAATTATTTTATTTGCGATGTGTGTACTAATAAAATTTGAAAAAATCTTCTATTGTAACAATTAAATGTCTTTTTATTAACATTGTTAGTCATTTAGACTTAAAAATCTTCTAATTTAACAGTTGGTCGGTACTGGGCGACACTTTTTCGTTTCCTAGAAATTACAACTTTTTTACTTTTGCGAATTATCAATTCTTATTATTAAATTTCACAAAAATAATTTCCCTCCTCTTATTAAGTACCATCTATACTACAAACATGTTTTTGAATTTTTGATTTTTATCGACTCTAGCCGAAGATATAACCAAAAAACTGAGAGCGGTCGGTACTGCAAGACTCTCCCCTATTCGCAATTCTTTCTGGATGGAGTCTTGCGATATCTCGCTTATTTTTACGCCGGTATTGAGGCGACTATAGAAAAGCAATACTATTGTTGTTCTGTCCAATAATTCCCCGTGCATGGACGGTGTAAAATCGTAATTGATCGAGCTCCTGAAAATTCTGTACTCGGACGGTTAATGGAATTACGGGCAGTGGAAATTGCGCAATTACCATTCGATACAGCGTCGATCGCAAATGAATTTGCAGTCGTTCCTAACGAAGCCAAGAAGGTCATCGAGCATTCAGTTAGTTGCTTGATTTCCTGCTTCCAATTTCCCGAGTGATTGTCGTAGTTCGCATTTAGAGATTAATCTGCCCGACTGGCCATCGAAAGCGAATCTCTAGAAAACATGTTGAGCGACCTGTTCGGCTCGAGGTTAGGCGGGATTTATCGATACTCCGTGGGAATTTTCGATACCAACGATCCAAGACTTTTAGATCGGAATATTCTAAGTTCTAGGAAAAGGAGCTCGGCAGCGACTGGCGTCATGCTCGGGATCCTGCGAGCAGCCGTTCAGATGCCGGCTTTCAATTTCTGCCAGTTTGCTCCAGCACCTATCGTTGATAGGAATCGCGTCCTTCCTCCCGGTCTCTTCGCCCGAGTGTCTCGTTTTCGTGGAGAAATGGTGGTGCCGCTGTTCCTGGTCTCCGCATTGTGCCGTATAATTGTAATCAGACGAGGTAATACAGCCATACGTTCATGGCTCCAAGCTATTAACGAACGGTCCTTCGGTACAGTGAAAAGTCTCGTGGGTGACATTTAGCAATCTTTATTGCCTCTCTTAATCGTCGCGTCTGTTACTTACCGGTCACGGAAAGCCGGAATTTCGAGGATAATTATGCCCCGGGTCCACGGCCAGCGAAATTACCCGGCGATAAAAAGAACGACTTGAAATGTGGGCGCCGCGGCGGCAGAAACGCGCGGAGGAAACGTTCTTCCTTCTTAATTAAAAGAGTTGTTTTCGTGACGGGGCGCGTGCTCGTTGCGAGGCGAGTGAATAACAGCGGCACTTGAATTTCGGGGCTTTGCTTTTAACCGGGCCTGCTTTTCACTGCACATACTGAAAGGAATTTACCGGCCGTGGAAACTCCAGGTCCTTTTGTGAGACACGGAATAACGGTAATTCCGTTAGAAAAATGTGATTGCAGTGCGGTAACGTCTGCCCGGACGTTTAAAAAATTAATTACCGAGCGTGGAAATCGTAGTGGTATTTATATATGTAGTAAGCACCGCGGTTTGACTCGATCTCGATTCGGGCTACGCTGTATTTTCTCGCGGATTCTGTACTTTCACTCCGAGCAACATATAGTAACTAGGTGAACGTAACCACGGATGCCGAAGATCCAGCGCGAATTGGGTTAACATTAATCGACCACACTAATCAGTGCGTGCCGCGCATCGGATTTCTCGAGCAAGATCATTGAGAGCCTCGTTTCCTTTAATATCTCCGTCGCTAATTAAACCATCGCGAGTGGATGAATTCTTACGGTGATCGTGGTTCCGTAGAACGTCCACTGAATCGCGCAGCATCTTACTGGGTCGTTTGAGGCTGATTAGAGAACGCTTTCACGTAGCTGTGACCGTGTTAGCGTTGCACCAGTCACGGAGAATGATTTCTCGCCGCCACAGAATCACGGCTATCGAGTGGGTCGGCTGCATTAGGTTAAAAGCACTAGCGGTGATCGATATTGCAAAAGCAGCCCGGAACGGCTCCGTTTCGCTCGGCTTTTCGCGCCTTGATTTATTCTCCAGCGGCAACAATGCCCGAGGTTAATTAACTCGTTCTGGATGCTCAGTCGTTTTATCTATCGCGACCGCAGGCTGCGACGGAGTGGAAAAATGATCCTCCGTTGAAAGTTACTTTTTAAGCAAACTGCGAAGTAAATGTATGGTCCCCCGCGAAATCAGATCTGGCATTGGTAACGCGAAGCACGACAGCTAGCGCAAGTCTCAGCTATGAAATCTAGAGTGGGCAGTGTGTTAAGTAATATATTTAGAAGGTAGCTGCTAACCAGCAGCTATCATTGGAGTCTCCAGTGAGTCAGAGCTAACAGAAGGCTAGTCATCCGACAATGGAAGCCAGCCAGGGTGAGTTAGCTATCACCCAAGCCTCACCCGAGTGCAATTCGTGTTTCAGCTAGCTATCCTTCTAGTTCAAACTACGGTAGGCGTTAGTTAGACCAAGTTAGATGCCAATCAAGGCTGTTGGATGGTCAGTGACCAAATTAGATCCAAGTAGGCGTGAGCTGGGCTTCGATTACTCGCTGTTAGGCTGCGTCCGAGCTGAACAATCACCTACATACATAACTCCGCGGCGCGAGGAGGCTTCAATAAAAGAATTTAATCAGCGAACGCGACGCGATGCTGCGCGCAGCAGACGCGGCGACTCGCGCTGCAGCGTTTCCTTCTCCGCCATTCTCCTCTGAAATTACAAACTGTCTCCCCAGCAAGTGGCGGGGGATCAATTTTACCGCGCCATAAACGCTGTTGCTGATTTACGTTCCGTTCGCGCGCAGAATTCCGGTCTGGGACGTTTTACGGCCCCTATTGAACTATTAAACCGCATTGCACCTGCCGCGTCGCAATGTGCCTCGCCTCAAGAGCCCGTTGCGCCGAATAGAGCGTCCGAAAAACGCCGGCTCGATTACATTGACGGGGAAAGGCGCAGAGGCGGGATACCAGCTAGCGGCCAGGAGGGAAAGGAACGCGGAACCCGATCGAGGCGAGTTTTTATCGCGTACCCGGCTAGGCGAGCCGCAGTTTCCCAGTGCGTTGCATATGCTAGCAGCAGGAGGGAAAAGCCTCCGACGGGGGCGACGCGTATCGCGAGCGATCGGCGAACGCACGCGATATCACGTGTCCCGTCCTCAGGTTCAATGACGACGACCTCGGCGATTGGTCGAGGCCGAGCGTCGCCATGCTTCAATCGTGCACACGAGGCAACCGTTTCCTTTCTGTCGACAGGGGATAGTCCCATCCACTTCTCGCTGCTCCCGGCGGGCAACTGCTTCTACTGCTGTCCCATTAACGAGGATCGAGACATCAGCTTCTACCTGTACACCAGGTACGAGTAAGATTACGGTTTCGTAGTTTCGATAGAGAGCCTGATGCTGATAGTTCTCGTGATGCTTGAACTGTCAGGCGGAACCCGACCTACGCCAGCGAGCTGAGCATCCTGGATCCGCACTCGCTGAGGCGCAGCTACTTCGACCCCAGGCACCCAACCGTCATTTACGTCCACGGCTACAGCGAAAGTGCATTCGAGGGAAGCGCCGCCGCGATTCGAAAAGGTACTGTCTCTCATTCCTATGCATTACTTTCTTATGTGAATGCCATTTCATGGCGTATTGCGAGGCTGGAGTCTGCGCTTCTACGAGAGGAACGATAGCACCGTGCTTGTTTCTGAATTTCTCTTCGGACGAAGGGCATCTGTCGTGCTTAATCGACAGCGTCGAGTGTAATATGATGGAAGATCCAGCTTTCAGTGGTAGCCGCGTAGAACACGAGCATACTGTATCCGATTTGCAACTCGTGATACTTTCAGTCCCACGCTCAGACAGGAATTGATGGTACCTGGCCGTGGGCATTAGCAGCTACAGGAATCACCAAGCTACTCTGAGGCATTCTGACAGAATGATAAATAGTGAACCCTTTCGACGTTCCCTCCGCGAGAGGAAACTTCTGCGCTCAGACCTTGGTCCATATTTTGCATCCTTCCTCGCTGATGGCACTCATTTCTGTCACGTCGGTTCTGAGTCTTAAGAAGCGCGTTGCGATTAGCGCGCATCGAATGTCTGTTGGGCATTATCCCAATAAAAATTTATCTCTGATCCCACGTTTTGCCACAGAAATTTTCAAGCGTTCTTTTCATAGCCCACGCATGAGAATACTCTATTCGCTTTTGCAGTCTACCTCCGACGAGGGTACTTCAACGTGATCCTAGTGGACTGGTCGATGCTAGGAGGCCTGCCATGGTACGTGACAGCGGTTCGGAACACAAGAGTGGTTGGGCCCCACGTCGCCCGGTTGGTGAGATTCCTGGACGCCCAGGGAGCCGTGCCGATGTCCAAGCTGCACGTGATCGGCTTCAGTCTGGGCGCCGAAATCGCTGGATTCATGGGGAAAGCTCTAGCCCCACGGAAAGTAAATTTCAAACACCGTGCAGATGTCTACAAGCTAAACTCCCATTGTCAGCGGAACGATTGCATTTGCAGGTCGCACGGGTCACCGGTCTCGACGCTGCGTACCCGCTTTACATGAACACTGGCAGAGACGGGCACCTGACGGCAGCCGACGCGATGTTCGTCGACGTGATCCACACAGACGGTGGACGTCTGGGCTTCCCCAATCCCCTGGGCCACGTCGACTTCTACCCAAACGGCGGCAGACCGATTCAACCCGGCTGCAATCTGAAGAGCGTAATTCGTAGGAGCCTGTCGCGACTCATCAACCAGTACAGTACGTTCGCAAACTCATCGGGAGTTAATTCGGAGCGATCGAAGTAGATGACTCGATGTCCCTCTGACCAATTGCTCGCCGGATGTTTAGTTGTCTGCGGGCACAATCGGGCCTGGATGCTGTACGTGGAATCCGTGGCAAACCCTTCGGGCTTCCCTGCCAGCCGCTGTCCAAGATGGCACCCTCGTATTCGAGCCAGTTGCACGTGGACCCCTGACGTTCTAATGGGATTCGCGTTGGACGTTCGCGTCAGGGGCAAGTTCTACCTAAGAACCAACGCTGAGACACCTTTCGCCAGAAACATGACTGGATACATAGGGAAATGACACCAGGAAGCTTTAGTTTGGATGAACCAAACGAGCAAAGAGGAAGGTTGTTACTCTTTTCGGGAAAGGGTAAATTAGAAGCCTCGATTTTCTCAGACCAATTCTCTTCTTTTGGCAGATGGTGTCACGGAAACTCCTGCGATTGTTCGTCTCCAAACTCCACGACGCTCGCTACCAAGCCTCCTCCGCGAGCAGAATTTTCTTGGCAAGGCAAGCGCTACCGTTAACACGACGTGGGAAGATACCGAACAGTTGGATTTACCGTTCTGCGATTCAAGAACCTGCCAGCTTTGGTCGGTGCACGAGGAAGATCCGCGTATTGTTTCGTTCGGTGTGATAATAAATCCGAGGTACATAATTAACGACGAAAACCCCAGTTTATCGCCAGATCTGCTTCGTTCACGGTCGATGGTAACGAGCCCGCGAGAGGGAGCCTCGGAAGGACGTGCGATTTTCGTGGCGCTTCCGATGCACCTTGGCTGTCCTCGAAATATGGAAATTCCAAGGGCAAGTACTTTCTTGTTTCCCATTTTAGACACTCGATAAGGGTAGCTCGGAAGGATCCCGCCGGGCGAGGGTAATTGCGTTAAACATTTCATAAGCCAGAGCACGGCGAACAGAGAGACCCGGTGACCGATAAAACTGGTGGAAAAAAAAAAGCGGAAGCTGGCTCATCTCCAATAGTCCGTGGTGCTTTTATTTTGCAGTGATTTTGCTGGATGACTGGGGGACCCGGAGCACCGTGAATCCAACGCTGCTGGCCAATGCGGGCGAAGGAGATTTTAGGGCTGCCTCAGCAGTGACACCTTCCAAGAGAAGGGTATAGAAACGCCCCCTAATCAGAGCGATCGTCGCGTCTAAGTTCACGAATTTGAAAGCAACAGGGATCCACGATAGGGAGGAATCATTCGTCAAGTATTTTCCTAGAACGGACGGAAAGTATTCGACGAAACATCCGCGGACCCACGCTGCCGTTGGCGCTAGAGACTTTTCAATCCGCCCCGGCGACAAAGACATTTCTACGAAGCTCCAGCTACCTTTTCCTTTTCCCCTTTGTCTCCCTTTGCCAGCGGATAGCTTCCAATCCATAACGCTCGGACGGGCATCCGCGCAAGACAATGCTTCTCCCCTTTTTTTACCTTCACGAGCTTTTTCCACGTTCGCCTGTTTGTCCCCGTCGCGAGTAGACTCTTTCATCCGAAAAAGCTCGAAGGACTCTGTCACACTTGCACCTCCCAGTTCCCCCCCTGGCATCGACTTCCGGAGCGATTGAAAGCGCGAGCACACGAAGCGATCCGTCGAAATGCACGTGTCCTATTCCACGAAGGAGTCCGAGGCGCGAGTGGCTAGATGACCCTTGAGAGGTCGATAACAGTGGCGGCAGAGATCCGTGGTTCGATGAATGTGACGCGCCTCGGTCTGAAACAATCGTCGGGAAGTTCGCGGCTGGTAGGGCGAAGTAGGGCTCTCTTAAATTGAAAGGGATCCAAAACGAAGCTCGAGTACGATCTCGAGCAGTGTTAAGAGCGTTAGCACCCGGACGATCAAGTGGATTCGAGGACATTCCGTGCGCAATAGGGAATGCACTGTTTGAGGATCAATAGGATGATTTATGTAAAGTGGGAACAGCTAGTCTGACCCCTGTTCCAGGCCCTCTGACCTTTCGCTGTCGCGCCAGCTTTCCCGAAACTTGCTCCTTCGGCCCGCGGCAGGGTGTTTCTACTGCCGCGAGTCGGTGAGCGAAGGGCGAGGGATTTTCCCCTGCAAGCCGGGCGGAGCGCGCGAAATCTGATAATCTCGACGAGAGCCCCGGGACACTCGGTCAGTCAACCCGGCACGTCCACTGAAAAATTCAACACTAACAGGTCGATAACGATCGACGACCTATGGCCAGGGTTATAGATGACCCTAGTCTTGAAAGACTGCAGGCCTGTAGAGGCGTGAGCGTGCAGCACGCGCCACATTTCTCCGTACTCGCCCCAGAAGAGTCCCGCGAGTGTCGTTGCCAACTGGGTTCCCTTAGAAAAAGCCTCGATGCTTTCGGGGTGAAAAACAGCCCCGACTGCCGATTATTCTCCCTCGCGGGGATTAATAACGCTTTAATGGAACTTCTAATGCAGATCGTTAAAATTCCGCGCGAGCTCGAGGCAGTGGAGAGTTTTTGCAAGCCTGCCCCGCCAACAGGCAAGAGAAATGACGGTATTCCTTCGCATAATTCTGTTCGCGGAATCGTTTCGCCCGCTTTCGGATTAAGTAAACTTCGCTTTCGAAGTCCTTACGGGTCCGTAAGTGTTTAAAGCTTTAAAAGTCCACTTGAAATTTCGAAGTTGATCGCGCGGACCTGCGGCGAATGTCGCGATAGATCCTCGAGTGGCGAGGGCGACGGGATAAGAAGCCAAGCGGTGCCTCTGAAATTCAATTCGCTGCAAGCTGCGTTCGCTTTGAAAGGGAGTACGATAAAGATACGTTATTTATGGGACGGTCTGATGGGTTAAACGTCACTAGAATCTGTGGGGAATATCCTCTGGTGGGTTCTGTGCTGGCAGTTCGCGCTTCATCACGCTACGATGCATTTCACCTCCTCTAAAGGAAAATCCCCTGGAGAACTGAGTCCTGTGCACGCTCGATTCGGCCGCGATCTTTTGGCCATTTAATTTCGGCAACGGAGAGTTTGGAGGTCCTTTGGAGCGGCGTATTCTCGCGGAAAGAAATAGGTAACGCTCGGTGAAAGATGTTCGGTGACGGGGGCAGAAGTGAGAGAAAGGAAGTCCCTCGGTGAATTAAGCCGAATGGGACAATTATAACCTTATTGGCTTTGTCATCGCTGTCGCTGGGAACTGACAGCGTGAAATCAATGGGATGGGAGGGCGTCTGGTCCGTGAGGTGTCTCTGTTGCATTGAAATCGAGACCGCGGTCCCAGCATCGGCGAAGGTGCATTGTCTTGCACGGAAATATAGGAAGCGAGGCACAAAATGTCTCCGACTCCGCCGGCTCCCATTTGACTCCGCTATCGATTTCCCTTTGTTCCCGCGGCTCAGATTATAGACACGTCAGAAGCACGCGGCCCTAACCGCCGTTCCACCCTCGTTACATTATTTTCTGCGTGTGCACGCTGCTTGTCGGGGAAGGTCGTGCCAAAGGGTTGTTCTCCCCTTTCTGTCCCTGTCTGCACCGCCTCCCTCACGTGCTGCACGCCACGCACTCTGCAACCGTGCGGATACCGATCGACTGACGCATTTCTGAGTACGAGGGGCTGAATCGCTCTGTGCACGAAAGTCGCTACGGACGATGCTTTGGCTCTGTCGAGCCTAAGATAATACTACAACAGACGAGGAGCCGAAGGTTTTCGAGTATCATCGAGGGGTGAGATTTAAAATAATCGCGCGAAGGATAAGGTGGCGGGATTAGAATACTCGAGTGACGTCGGGAAAGTTTTGAGCGTGTTTGGAAACGTCTGTCCATAGCTGGCGCGGATCGATACATTAGAAGAAGAACATTCTATTATTGCAAAGCTCTATGCACGTAGCTCGAAAGGTGTGTAAGAAGGCAGCTAGTATCGGGTGATTCACCTCCCCTACGGGAATCGGACATTTTCAGCCAGGGCTATAAATACCCCCAGCATCGCGTAATTCCAGCGCGAATATTCTTGCACCGTTCGGGAACGATCCCCGAATTAAAATCTTGCCAACAGCTTACCCAGGGGTCCAGGGGAGGTTTAGGCGGTCGGGAATGGCGCGGGATAAATACCCCGGGCGCGGTTTCTTTCCTCCCGCGGAATTGGGGTGTGTGTGGAGAGTCGAGTGGGCTTTCAGTGACGTCACGTGATTATTTCCACGAAGGAAAAGCCACGACGCGGCCCGGGAGTGACGCTCGAGGCATTAACGCCTCATTAACGCCCTCCACGAATGACGCGATCCTCCGTCACGTGCCGGCACTCGTTTCCACATCTCTTGTTTCGCTCTTCCCCGTGTCCATTGTCGCCGCTGGTTGCTTTCACGAACCGCTGGTCACGAAACTCTTCCGCGTCCCGTGCAGCTCGAGCGAAGCACTACGGATGCGCTAGAACGACTTCGGGTGACTTACGGGTCAGTCATCGGAGACTTGTTAGGTTCTCCGAGCACTCCGCTGCTCGTTTCCTATGAGAAACTGTAGTAAGCGAGCCTTGGGGGAGCGTAAACGTCGGGGTGTCTAGACACGGGGCGTTTTATTGAGAGGAACTGCCTTGTGGAACTAACTTACGCTACATTTTCCATGTATTACAGAACTCCGGATGATCGTCAGGATTTCCTCCGAGATCCTCGGATTCCTCTGGACACGGGGGCTTTACGCGCGCCCTCCTGTCCCGCAATTTCGGGGGCAGTCTATGTATGGAAGCTCATTAGGCCTCAAGGTACCCTCAAGTATCGTGGCCATTCTATTTTTGCTGTATTCCGCAGTTTGTCTAGAATCTCGCCGGCGGGTAATTAAGCCCTTTGTTCCCGCCATTCCGGCGTCCCACCTTCGATCCCTTCCATTCCATTTCCGCCCCCGTTTCGGGGCATCAGCCGCAGAAATTAAATTCACTCGTCTGGACGAGCCGTGCCATTTAGCCGGCGATGATTCCTGGAATGGCTCGATTTCATCCGTGGATCATTGTTCCGCGGGGCGCGCTCGTTTCGAGTTGCAGCTTCCGCTTCCACGGGCCGCGGGGAGATTCGAGATATTCGAGGGAGTGGAGAAATCGGCGAACGACGAGGACTCGTTTCCTCGGTCAGGCCGCTTCTCTCCGTGCTTCTTCGCACTTCCAGCCCATTCTGCCGTTGCATTCTCGGCCGCGCCGTGCCATTACAGGAAATTATACGCGATACAGTATCATCCGCGCCTGCACAGCGCGGGACAGACAATAGCAGCCGGGATCCACTCCACGGGAAGTTGCGCGGCAGCCATTAATGGCAACAGAGCCGGAGAACGGGGGAGGAAGAGGAGCGCCCCGACGAAAGATCCGAATTATGCCCTCCAGCCAGAACGAACCTCCATTGTGCCACGCGTTCCTCTTTATCGAGCCGATTCCACCGTTTCCCTGGAAAATTCTCGGCGTGCCTCGAGTGCAGCGGGGCTCGATGCCCCTCGCATCCAACGTTTACGGGGCCCTTCCTCTTTTTTCTTCCTCCGCAATTGCTGGGCTTCAGGAACGACTTAAAACCATCCAGAAGAATGGCGAGGAAAAGCAGGGGTATTGTGACATTCGCAGAATTGTATCGGATTTAATGTTTGTTTTTAAGATTATAAATAATGATATCTGCTCTTCGATCTTAGAGTTATTTGGTGAGAGACACCAACGTGGATTCGATACGATCGGAGGATTACGGAGGTAACGAAATTAACGGTGATTATGTGGCGGGCGAATTCAAAATGGTCCAGATTTGCCGGAGTTAAATAACAAATTGGATATCCGCCTGGCGTAGATTAAGTAGGGCTAAGGTGCAGATTAGGTCATGCTCAGAAATCGTACGATTTCTAATCGATCCGCGGTCAGCCTTCGTTGGCGAGCTCGTGATTTTCCTTGGTATTTTTAGAAGGCAGGTTTCTTTCACCGTTTTGTCTGTACTTTTTATCGACTCGTCGCCAATTTTCAAGCGTTAGGTAATACAGAGACTATTAAAGGGACTGCTGGGTTGCGCAAGAAGCGTGGGACTGCTTGTTGCGACGTTCGAAGCGAGTAACGCTTTCAAATTAAATAATCCGATTTCGTGGGCGTTCGCGAGTGATTCAAGATCGTTTCCACCTACGCGGAAATTAGCTAACTCTCCCACATTTTCTATCAGTGCGCAAAGAACGCACAAGGAACCGCTTCTGCTCGTTACCAAAGAACTATAACTCGTTGACCCTACTCGTATACAGGGGTGTAATTATTTAAAGCGTGTCTACGATACTCGTTAATTCAACTTATCGCGCAGGACGTGACCCGCGCGACCACCAACGCCTGCATCCACCCAGAATAATGGCACTTTGATGGTCGTTGCGCGTCAACCCAATACCTGAACCACCCTTATCATTTTCCCTGCAACAGCGGGGCACGCAGATAAACGAATATCTCTTACAACAACGTCGTTAACTTCGGAGGCCACTTCTACGTCCAAGTGTACGCTTAAGGGTCTCCCCTCAGAGCTGAAGGGCTAAGCCCGACCGTAATTAGATCCATAAAATACAGAACAACGCCCCAATTCCACCGCCATACCACAATTATCATCCTCGTATATAAGCTTCCATCTAAAACAGCGCAGGACTTCGACGCGCATGAGTTTCATCCGCTCGAGCGTTCGTTTGAATTACAGATCCTCCGCTCGACTCGAGTAACTCTCGATAGTCGACGGAATATCGAGGCAGCTGCACACGGCTCCGCCAACGGGGGAGGAAGCGGCTCAGACACAATTTCCGCGATACTGTTCCTGAGACATCGATATTTTATGATCGACACGGGCTACCAGCAACAACTCCGCCCCTGGCGATATTAAATTTTCAAACGTTCGTACCAAGCTCCAGAGAAGCTTGACGAAGTGTCTTGAAGGAGCTGCTTTCGAAAAACAGATACCGCGACGGCAATCGATTAGACAGATAATCCCCCCAAGACCAGTGTTCTGGGAAAGTGGACAAGCTTCGTTTAATCCAACGGAAGCGGAAAGCTGCATCGATCGGCATTTCTAAGGTCTGCGCATTATGGGGGTTGATGCGGTCGACCTAATGGTATTATCAACCCTTAATGCCGGGCCACCGGGGTCGTTGGCCGAACAGACGCCGCTCGATCCACTGCGTCTTCCCTAATTAAGCCAGTTTCATTCAAGAAAACTAAAAAAAAAAAACAGCAGCTTGCCCTGTGAAAACGACAACTGGCGTATATTGGGTGTTACGTCAGTTCATTGTTACACAGAGGGAGTTCACTGGCATCGCCCGCCGGTGTTATCTATTACCAGGTGCGAGGTCACGTTAGCGCGGCTTTTAAAACAAATTTAATTACGCGCCGGCGAAATTTTACGATCTTTCTCGAACCACGCTAGGGGGTTCCACGCGCGGAGCAACTGAGCGTTGATTCGTGTACGATAAGGGCTACAATGTTCCTCGCGAGCTGTTCGTCGAAAGTACGCAGGCTAGTGAGTAAAGAAAACTCGCGTCTTATCGTCAGCCGTCCGTCGTCGGGCTGAGAATTTTCGAGCAACTCGTTCGGTCGATGAAGGAAATGCTCCTGCTACGTGGCAGCGGCACATGGCCAGGCTAGACGAAGGGCGTTAAGGTTCACAAACACCGGGCAATCGCGATCTTAACGCGGAGTTAGCGTGCACCCTATCTCCCGCGACGTCTAGCTATCGCTGACTTACGAATTCCTTCGAGGCAGCGAGAAGGACTTGACTTCACGGCAACTTTTACCCACCACTTGTGCGTGCACGTGGGCTATTGCCAAGGTTCTGGCTCCACGGCAGAACCGTGGGCTTTCGCGGAATATATTAAAGCTCACGCTAGTGCGCAGAATACTGCTTCGGAATCTGAAATGCACGGGCACCGCGAACGAGCAGGAGGACACTTGAAAATCGCACTCCCAAGCCGGTCAATTTGCGTGCAAATTAGCCAACGCCTGTCTGCGCATGCAAGGCCGAATCTACTTGCTCCTCGTCGGACTTGTGCCTTCGACCGTTTCCTCGCACGCGAGAGCATTAGCGCTGCTTCAGAAACGGGATGGTCGAGATTATCGTTGATATTCTGGATAAACTAACGATACTTTCGTAGCCGTTAATGACTGCTACTGCTTGTTATTAACGGTTGCAATCGACGGGGTCGCGATACGGTCTAAAAATCCCAAGGCTCTGGCCCGTCGTTTACCGGCACGCGACTTCGCCGCGGGTCCACCACTCGATTCCAGGGAATTTCGTGATCGAACTGCCTCGATGAAACAGACCTGGGTGTGGTGCGCCTGGGAAGTGTGCTGGTGATCGACGGTGCAGGGTGAAAAGCGCCACGAAACGACTGCGAGGATTCGAGGACTGGTCTTCTATTCTGAATTTATGCCCCGCGAGCTTGGACCGTTTGCTCGCGGAAGTAAGTGATATCGGTGATGAAGGAAGACTTCTCTGTCGTCTAAATCATACACAGGGGATCGAGCAGAAAGGAATTTGGCGGTTCTGGGTAATCGAATATCGGAGTCACAGGAATATTCCCATCATATCCCTGTTTTCGGTGTACGATAGGGGGTGAATCGAGGGATCGTAAATCAGAGGGGCGACGGTAGCTAAATGGATCCGAGAAATTTCAGCTGGTGGGGCGAAGCACGAATGTTGGCCATAGCAACTGCGCCGAGTATCCAGGCTATCCGATCGTCGATCCACCATCGGCCGTGAATACTGCTCCTTGGCAGGCTTCCTGACAGGGACACTTTTTCCATTTTCCTTTTACGCGGACCCTGCCAAATCTGCTGCTGACCCACTGCTGCAGCACGGGGTGATCTTTGAAGGTGACCTTCGGGTCACATCTACACGAATCTCGGACATCGAAGGGAAGAAGTACGCAGTCAAAGGAATTGCCCAAGGGAATGTCGGAATTTGCAAACTACTCGTTAAGAGTATGGAGAACTCGCGTGGGAAACAGGGTGCCTTAAGTTTCCTCGATTGTTTATGGCCTGAGAGGGGGCAGTGAGAGTTGTGGGCCAAGGAAGTTGACAAAATCCTTTGTAATGGGCTGCAAAGTTGGAACAGTTACTAGCAGGACCACCGCATAACGGTCACGGTGAAGGAAGTGGAAGTTAACATCGAAAACGTTTGTTATTTCCCTCGAAGAATTAACGATATTGAGTTTCTGATACGCTATCAGCATCGGCGTACGATTCAAGCTGGAGAGAGTATCTTGCTAATGGGGAGCTGGCTAAGTCAGCCCGTCGGGGGTACAGAAATCAATACGTATTCAGAGTTTCTAACCGTAAATCTTCGGTACACGAGTCGTTCGGAGAAGCAACATTAAAATGCCCTTGCCCGACATTAAAAGAATTCCAGTTGAGGGAACGACTGCTATATTAATTCTTGATCAACGCTGAACATAAATGTCACTACCTTAGTCTCTCTTAACATCTACTTGCCTCCATAGGTTTCCCCAATCCCTAAGTTACCCTAGTAGCATTTATTTGTTGGGAGTTTGTTGGGCCAATGACGTGTTATCCGTTGGCCAACTGTTGAAGTGTCGCGCTATTTTTAAATGGGCCAACGATTGTAACCAACGTAGGCCCAACGTCACTTAACACGAAGGCCCAACCGAAGGTTTCTTTCCATAGGCCCAACTGGGCCTAACTGAAGGCTTCTTTCCAAAAGACGTCTTAAAAACGTCCAGAAGGCGTCTTAAAGAACTTCAAAAGACGTCGTAAATACGTCTTCTTCAGGTCTGGTTTAGGAAAAAAAAAAAATTCGCGGTGAGGAGAATCAAACTCAAGCTTTCCGCTTACAAAGCAACCGCTGTTCGCAGCTGACCAACACACTTCCTTGTAAACACTTATAATTTCTAGTTACATAACTAGTATTAATTGTTTATGAAAACTGTGCAGTGACGCGAAATATTCTACAAAATATCATCATCCAACCTTTAGACTCATTCTTTAAAATTTCACATTTGTCTTAAGACAGACGTCCTCATTACGTATTTATAAATAAGAAAAGAAAAATCACAACAGGTTTTTTGATGTAGCAAATTTTCTGACGTTTGTAAGACGACATTTAATCATCGTTGTAAATTTTTTGTTAATTAACCAACCATAGTAATTGTAGGCCCAACATTGGATATTCGTAGGCAAACTGTCGTAACTTTTTGTTAATTAACCAACCACAATAATAGTAGGCCCAACATTAAATATTCGTTGGCAAACTGTCGTAACTTTTTGTTAATTAACCAACCATAACAATTGTAGGCCCAACATTGAATATTTGTTGGCAAACTGTTGTAAATTTTTTGCCATGGGCCCTGTGTTGGGAATTTGTAGGCACAAACGCTAACTATATCCCAACTAATTCCCAACTGTTGGCAACCGTTGGCCAACCAAAAATGCTACTAGGATATCCATCGAAAACTAAATACACGTTCGTCGTAATGCATTCTCAAATCTCGAGTGCCAAAAGAGTGCACCAAAGGGTAGGAATAGTGAACTGAGAGACCCGATGAAGGGAAGACACTCGGCGAGGCTCGGAGTATACAGTAATAAATGGTTTTAGCCTTTAGGAGGTTACACAGTGTCTTTCCAGTGAACGGTGATCGCGTTAACCTCGGGTAATTGATCCCTTCTTCTCCCTCTGCCTCGCGCAGCTTTTCTAGCTCGCCCTGCCACAACCCTTCGCGTCTGTTTCCCTTGGATATCGTATCTGGAGCTATCGCCCCATCCTAGCTACCGTCTCCAGATAATCGTAGCCATCGTTGCATCCGAGGAGCTCGCGAGCACCACGCCACGTCCGCTCCGATAAGACCTCCCCTTTGTGGCGATGGATACGAACGATTAGGGAAGGGCTCGATTAAAATTTCCACCACCGACCCGGTATTTCGGTGAAGCGTCGCCTACGAGCGTGTCAAGTGTCCATCGATCTCAGCAGCGCGGGGCGGGGACGAAAATGTGACGAGTTTGGGTGACTGATCCGTTCAATTGGATTCCACTTAGGTGGCATAGGTCAGACTGATTTCTGCGTGGGAGTGAAAGTATCGGAAAGTCACAACAGGTGGGACAGGCTACTCGTAGCATCTCCCTATCTTGGGCTTTATGCAGACATTTCGCCTTAAAAGAAGACCTCTGCTCTCTGTATGAAGTGTCTATCTGCAAGACTCCCTCGCTAATAGTCTGAAACGGAAGCTTAAGCTGCCTACTAGCCACGGCCGTTCAAGTACTCACGATTTTATGATGAAGATGCTGGAGCTCCCTCTCGGTGACTCTCCTCCGCCACAGCTCACGCTGCTCTCGTCTGTACTGGCTGTACTTGTAGAACAGGTACATGCCAGGAAGCGCCAGGACAACCAGAGGCTTCATCAAGCCAGCCCTTCCGCTTCCGCCGCGAACTCGAGGCTCTGGCGGCTCGTCCAGGTCCTCCAGTTGTCCTGCACCCTCGGCCACAGCCGGCACAGCGGGCATCTTTGATCACCTGCAACAGAACCTCCGGGTTACTCGAATATCGGTAACAAGTTTCGTTTGGAGAATAATTCGCAACCGCAAACCGCGAGCGCAGCGACAGAAGGAATCCCGGCTGATCAATTAATGGGATCGCACCGATTAATCCCGCCGCAAGACAATGGTCTGCGCCGGTGTATTGCGCTTCATCGGGGACATTGAAACGGCACAATTGCCCGGAACGCGTCTGACACAGAAACGGTAGCCTCCGAGTCTCATAATGGATCATTTGTTCGCAGCAATTAATCGATCTTAAGCCGCGCGACCAGCCCCCGTTCGCGATTTAAACTTCCTGCCGCGGCGAAGCCTGAGAAGAGCCACTCTTAACCGTAAAACTGGAACGTCGCAGCGGAAATCCACGCGGAGGATCCAGTGGCTCGGCGCCGGGGTGCGGATAAAAGCAAGCGCGGGCGAGTCGAAAGACCGCGGATAACCGTTTGCTCGTTGGCGCGAAGAATTTCAGCGTTCTGACAGAGGCGGACGGGTGAACGGCGAATTTTAGGTCACCAAGAGACGTCGACTATTGGGTATTGGTTTTCCATCAAACCGTTTTTTACGATTCCTCGTCTGTGCGGCGGCCGAGTATTCGGGGCGAGGCGGAGGCCTGCTTTTCTTCCTCATTTCTCGATATTTATAATCCTCGTTAATGTCGCGCCGGAATATCTGCAACGAAATAGCTTTCCGCTGCAGACGAGTGGGAGGGAAACGGTATCACAGGCCTCGGCTTTTGTCCGATACCAATTACTCTTGCTCGCGGGAAAGGCAACCGAGGAAATTTCGCGGTTAAAATGCACGCCAACATTCGTATATGTGCTGTGTCGCGCAATTTCACAGAGCCACGGGCTTCAAAGCACGTCTGGGGATGTCACGTTCGGCCGATCAGATGATATCAACGCGGTGACCACTGTATGGATGCACCCTTTCGAAAGAGCCAATCTTTAAAAGTAGTCTCGTTCACAGGACCTGCATTCTCGAGGAAGCTCGCGTTACCCCAATCCAGGAATTAGCGCAGCCCTACCGATCTGTTTCTGGGTTCCCAAGGAAAGGTGGTTTGTCAAGATGGCCCGGTTAATGACGGACCGTCCTGCGAGGCTCCGTGACTTCAATGAAATTTCGTAATCCACTTGCCGGTCGTTCACCAGCTATATTTAATTCAACCGTCTATTTGCCGTGCTATTCTTAACCGGCTGCTCTAGAAATACGCCCGCTTTATATCGCTGCCCGCGGCTGGGTCGTGCACCCTCCGCTCGTTGCAGATGCAGTTGCTTCTCCGCGTTGCGACGGGGCTGATCCGATTACTCTGCAAACGGCACGGCCAATCGAGCGTCAGCCTCGCGGTGTCGTTAATTATTTGGCGGCTGGAGGATTGTAGTTTTTGAGCCACGGCTGGAACAGTAGGCGCGAAGAGACTTGGGGATGGCCCGGGTGTTCTGAGAGCTACCTGAGAGCCACGGACACGTGAGCCGTTTCTGTGGGCGAGTTTCGCGGGGATGGAAACGAACCGACACGAAGGAAATTTATGCAAATACAGGAGGATCAGCCTGGAATGGATGCAAAACGTTTCGACGCGTCTACGTTTGCGAATGGGGATTAGAGTATGTAAGTTTGAGGTTGAAAGAACAGAGCTTCTGTTCTTGGCACGACTGAAGGCTCGCAGCTCTTCCGGCGATAAGGGAAATCTAGAGCAATCCACGTTTGGGTCGAGGATGCCTCTTAGCATTGGTGAAAAGATTGTTTGTCCCGCTTTCTGTGGCTCAATAGGATCTTTATGGGAATCAATAGGGATCACTTCTGTTAAATACCTCGGCCAAGTATTTGTAGAGAGATTTACGACTCTGTTCCCGGTAGTCAAGAGATCTGCATTGCAAATCGCTGTTTTATCGAGTAATTGGGCGATATCGCGGTCAAGATGATGATGCATCGATGCGAAGCGTCCCATCGCTTGGATTCAACAGCTTTCGTAAAACAGATATCTAATGCACCGAGCCTCGTTTCACCGTCTGATGTATTAACTGGACAAGCGGCAAGAGAATCGTCGCGCTGGTAAGACAGAAACAAGCAGTTTCGGTATGAATTCTGGATAAAAGACACCGTAGCAATCCTGCGAAGTGCGTAGACGATGCACGTACTCGTGCACGCGTTATCACCTTGGGGGGTAATATATTATCGGAAATGAATCAATATATCGACTCGTTGTACGCCCCGTACTCGACACTATGAAAACATACACCACCTCGGGGGATTCGCTGTGTTTCTGCCAAGGGCAAGGTCGCCCCTATTAGCTTTTTCACCTGCAGGAACCTTTGAACATCTAGAAATTGCAGTGACCATTAGATATTCCCGTACTTGGCGAGGAAATCGGCGAATGACGAAGGAATCCCTCGCGCCCTACTACGAACGTTCGAATTCCAGAAACATGGAAGCACGCTGAGCATCGAAATTGGGACGCACGGAGCGAGAAGGACCACAGTCGAGTTATTGCCGTTAGAGGTGTCGAGGCGAGAGTGGAGGAACGGTAGCGGAGTGAAATTATTACGCTGCCATCGCGAGGACTATCGCGCCGATCTAATATTACACGTACGTATGCGTTTCGCCTTGACACGTCGTAATGGCGGTCGGCAAGAACAAGGACACCCGCCGCGGCAGGATAACATCGTGCTGGATAGGCTACGGCCAAGTACACGTCCTGCCGGGCTTCTATTTTTACGCCGTTTTCTGTTGTTCAGTAACGTTCGATTGCCGTGTTGCACGATTAGGATCGATCTGCCCGCTCTTTCTGAGGAAAGTCCTCACGTGACTCCGCGCCAGGCCCGATGCCGTGACACAGAGTACGCCGCCAGCTCGATGTTAATCGTTTCGATTTTCCGGCGAGCGTCGATTCAGATCACCTTTAAGGACGCGAGACCACTCGAATAAAATTCACGGTTGCTTCGCCGACTGCGTATGGATCGCCGAGCGTGTGGCGCTCTTTTTGAAACTGCGTGACTTTCGAGGGGAATAGCATTGCAACCGTGATCAGTACAAACGGGCGGAATAAATGGACAGATCGTCCCACTGCGACGTTCAGCTTCGTTAAATTATCCGAGTGAACGTTGTGTGTCGCGGTGAGAGGATTATTTACATGGCCTACGTCGAATTGTCCCGGCGTTTCACTGGTCCCACGATAAATCAGAACGTTTTACGGAATTTTCTAACACAGATATTCGAGGGTGATTTATATCAGAATTAGGGTGCCCCAAACGAGGAATCTACGGTTTCTAGTTACCAACTACTTGCTATCGGTTAAGCGTGCGTTCACGTTCGCCGAACATTTGCCCGAGAGGTCCCGGCGACACTTTTCCAGCAATTCATGGACAATCATGCAACGAGTAACACCTCAAAGAACGAATCGACCACGTACGTATGTATACACGCGCTGCCATTTAAGCAAACCACCAGGCGACAACACCTCGAAACGTTAAAACTGCATTCTCCTCGATCGCCAAGCGTGTCGATCGCTCCCATGAATTATACAGAATCAGAGCACAGGCGTCTCGCGCAGCAGAGTCCTCTCATCCAAGTGCATTCATTCCCAAGGTTAACCGAGTAGCGCCCCTCCGTCGCCCTATCCCAACAACCCCACAGCTCGGAACTAGGGATCTAGTAAACACTACGGCGATCGCGGTTGCACTTACGTTGCTGGCTGTCCGAGCGTGATCGCGCGTGCTTGCCAGGTCGAGGCAGGGGAGCGGGCACCTCGGGGGGGCAGAGGTCGACGGGAACGTGGAAAAAGCACGAATGAAATCGGCCTGGGCCGGCGACACGAGCGTCCCTCGTGCGCTCAGCTCAGCTGAAGCATCGCCGAGCCGCGCAAGTAGTGTTGGCGGTATTGTACCGGCGGCTGCACTGCGCGTCTGCAGCTAGGCAACCCGCACCAGGACTCCCCGCTCGCGTCACGTCGTGGCAAGTCGGCAGCCCTCGACCGGGGTCGGCGGCGATCGCCGCCGCCCGCTCGACCTCGATGCTTTTTGGCGGCTACGTGGGGTACACCGGCGCACGTACGCGCGCAGGCTTGCAGCTACACAGGGGCCAGAGCCCCTACTGCGCACGTACCGGCGTGCAGGCTTGTATCTACCCCGAGACCGTAGTTTCGGGACCAGCCATACGTGGGCGAGCGTAACGGTGCAGGGTTGTAGCAATCCTTGGGGGTCCAGGATCGTAGATCGCTTGGTGGAAGGCCGGGGGGGCTGGCATGTTTAAGGGGCGCTTCAAAGGCGGACGGTCTATTCGACTTGCTCGCGAGGTATGATCTTCCTGAGGGTTCAATGGCGATCTTGGGTCGCACTGTTGTAAGCTATAGAGATTTGGCTATGGGTAATGTGCTGGGCTGATATGCAGTAAATGGAAGGGAATGGGAATCTTGACGATGCGTTGTCTTCAGCGATGGGGGGTTCGGCCGTGGGATAGAGCGAGGTTGGCTTTTAATAAAATGTGCGGCGAGGGACCTGAAGGGTACAAGCATCCAAACGAGTCTCTCATTACCCAGGCCACCGATATGCCTAAAACCTCAACTCCACTGTTTTTACTTTCTGCTAGCCTGAAAACGTCAACTACATTGCTTCGTTACAAGACTCGGCGCATGCATTCACGTGCCCCGTCCTCCAGGTCGGAAACGGTCGGCTGAGGGGCACCGAGGATCAATCGTCCGTGGTTGTACGAGCACCGCCGTGCACCCGGCTCGTGTGCCGCGTGACGCAATGCGTGTAGCTCCGTACAACCAGCGATCGAAGGCAGCTCTGTCAGCGTAGTGGCTGGGTAGCCAACTGAGGGTAGTATACGGACAACCGTTGGTGATTTCTGTGGACGATGCTGCGCTACCCGCTGCCAGAGGAGGATCGATAAAGGGAGGAGGGATGGACGCGCCAGCCGGGAAGAAACGAGAGAATCTGCGCGCTCTCTCCCCCTTTCTCTCCGGGGCACGCTCTCCCCTCACCCACAACGCACGACTGTTTGGTAGATCCGCTGATGTCGGTCTATCCCCCCACATCCCTCTTCCGCCTAGGCCTCCCCCTTCCGTCCCGTCTCACCCCTTTTCTACTACCCTATCTCCCTACGTTCCCCCTTTTTTTTTTTCTCTCTGTGCCTCTGGAATACCGGCCTCGTCCCTCTTGGGACGTGCTGGTCTGATATTAGGGTTAGTGAACTTTGGATCGACATAGATAACCGTCCCCGAGTCCCTTTAGCGCCGGACTGATGACTCTCCGCTAATGAAACCCGCGATTCTCGTTCTACTTGATACATGGCAGTCTATTTACCGGCTTCTTTCATTCAATGCTGGGCTCGTTTCTTTCAGCGAGTGCCCTTCCCTTTCGACCCGCCCGCCAACAAATTTGGGTTAATTCGTTCCGCGTTTGTAATTAAGAGCTGGACGCTCCCGGTGATCGCCGATGAGGCAGCTTCTATGTATATGGGCCACACGGCCGGGAATATCGAGTATCCCTCTTAAATAATTCAGCAACAATTTATCAAGGACCACCTGCTCGCAGTCAGCCTTGAAAACTTGCGGGGAAAATAAATGATTCTGCCCGCGGAGAGCGGGCGGCGTACAGTGTGCACGATTCAGAGGCACATCTCTGTGTGTAGGTACCGCAACTCCGAAATCCTGGAGGACTTTAAACACGGTCGAACAAATTGGACGCTTTCCCCGTCGAACGCTCGACGTATCTCGCCTTTCATTGTATTATACTTGCCGCGGGCTTTGCCCATTAAATCGTCTTCGAGCGGAATGAAACTGTAAACGCGAGCCGTGTTATTTGCACGAATAGGAGGGAAAGGTCAGAGTAGATACACCCTCGCGCGTCGGTCCACGGGCACTCGATAAGGTCAGAAAATACTGTGGCATTTCCTGGCCCTCCCTCGCAATCGCTTGCGTTACATCCAGCTGCAGCGCGTGGGATTGCTCGGAATCGATGCGTCTTTTAATCGCACGCGTCCACAGATTGACCCATGGGTAGCGAACGAAACGGAGGCTGGGGAAAAAGCCGTGGATAATGGCGCATTATGAGCGCGCCACCAAGGATCCCTTTGGTTTGTGTGTCGCGGCGATTCAATGCACGCCCGTAACGAGTTCGGGCTTCTGACGTCCCCTCGAAATAACGAGGCCCCTGAACAAAAGTGCAGAGGTTCTTGTACGCCTGGGCTAGTGGCGAAAGAGTGCCGTTACGTAATAATATCTCTGAAAATTCAACGTGTTACCGCTGCCTTCCGCGAGGGCGCCAGAAACGGGCAATTTAATCCTCTCTAGCGCAAGGACCTCTCGACGGTACACTACCCCCTTCTCTTCCCCTCTAACTCTGGCGTACCAACGCTAGAAACACTTTGTTCCTCGCCGCGGCGGCTCTGTCGCGCGCAAATCCGTCAGGCCGCGACTAGTTCGGGGCCATTTGTCAAATTCCAGGCGTCTCGGTAAACGCGGCACGATCGATTTACGAGAGGGAAATACAATACATCCTTGAATCGCAGCCAGCAGCCCCCAAAGCAGAGCCATTTTTCGTGACGTTTGACCCGCTTTTATTGGGCGAGCGTGACGTCACCGCGGGGAATGTCAGATCAATGGTCTCCAGGGGTTGCTGCCACTGCTTTTCCACCTTAACATCCTTCATGCTCGCTGAAATCTACTTTCCACACGAACACGTGCACGCTGACGGCCCACGCGCGGCCCTCCGTCGCGCCTGAGGCTGCGGCAAACAATCGCGATGACGACAGCCGTGGATTGCCCCGCAACCTTTGTTACGTCGAGGATTTTCCACGCTGCGTCGCTCGCAACCCATCGTTCAATCTAATTAACACCTTAACGTTAGGTTTCAACCTTGCTCCGATGGAGCCACGGAATCGTCAGCATGGAACTCTACGATGCTTGAAGCTCATAGACCCCCAGTTGTATCTGGTTTCGACCAGTAACAGCTTCACGCTGGCAACGCAAAGCTCCTGCAGTCCTTCAGATATCTTCGACGAGGAAAATCGGGCCTCTTCATCGGGTACCGATGTGAGTTTCGGGTCGACGCCCTCGGCACCAGTGCTCGAACCTTCTGTCAGCGTGTGCACGAGAGTCAGGACGAAGAAGCTTCCTCTCGATCTGCACGCGAGTTGAAGGGAGACGACGAGGGGCTTCGGGGGTTGGTCGATGACACGCTTGCAGAGAAACACCGTGGCTCTCCGGGGAGGGATGAGCGCCACTGGCGTGACGTCACAGAAAGTTCAATGACGTCATAGCGCCGTTCGATACACCAGGATCCCGATGGTGGGGGCTGGTTCACCGAGACAAGAGCAAAGAAGAGCACGACCCCGGTCGGGGGAGGAAGCGTGGAACGAAGCTGTGCAACGTCAGACGAGGGAGAAGCGGCGTGGAACGAGAGACTTTTCACGCCGTTGCAAATGAATACCACTACCACTCTCGCCTCGCGTATCAAAGAACCAGGCTGACAATTTCGGCCGAGCTGCCCGAATACATCTTCCTTGCATTCAATTTTTTAATATCTCTGAATACCCCCGGACAACAGCTGCAACCCCCTTTTACCACGAATGACGTTTTACTTTCGGTACGGGCCCAGTGTCCGGGAGAAATGTTAACACGAAGCTGACAGCGGCTTCCAGTGGATGGACTCGATTAACACAGAATTCTAGTAAATGAGCGATGTTTCTAGTGATACTGAGAATATCTGACTCTAGCTGATACGAATCGGTAGCTCGTAAAATCTATTAAAGCCTACAAGCAACGTGCATTTACATTTCTATCGGATTGAATGAATATTTTATCCTCCGACGGCGGACTCTATGAATACCCCGAGTTTCACAATCAGACGTACCTACATGCGCAGGCACGTTTGAATGGAGAGACAGCGACGAAAGCTGCCAATTATCGCGGTGATCGGCGTCAGGTAGAGGAGGTTATTCCTCCAGGAAGAGTTGGCCGCGATAAATCAATGGAAGTTTGCGGAGGGCTTGCAGAAGCACGTGCATGTGCAGTAGGGAGAAACGGTATAGGGGCGCAGCGGGCAAGTACCGTGTCGGGTGATTCTGGAGCACGAAGAAGAGGCGCGTCGAGTGGATAGCGAGCCCCGAAGAGGTAGGCGGCTCGCCTCTGAACGAGGATTCCCCCCGCGACAGTAACATATATCGAGGTCGCCCCAAAAGACTCGGCCACCGAGCCGGAATCTCTCTATCTTTCATCCCGCGGATTCGTCCGAAAGAAGCCACCCTGAAGGATCCTCTTCACCGTCGCGCGTCTTCCGCCTAAACCGCAACGCCGTGCCCCGTTTCAAGGTTTCCTCGGGCCAGCCCGTGAAACGAGGCACCTTTCCACCTGGAGCCTCAACGGACACGCCGAAAACATTCCGCCATCCCCCGGGGTGCAACCAGCTAGCAAACTTGAAGGGTCGGAAAGATATTTAGCGTCCTAGAAGGGGGTAATGTTTTCTTCGATGCAGACCCGAGCTTCGTTTAAACTTTAAGGGAGTGTTTTGTGGAAATTAGAGAGGGTGGTTATCAGTGCTCCTCGTCGGAGCTTTTGACTCTAATTATAGGACCGTTGGGGGTCCCGTTTTCCGGGATGAAGGGGTCCACGAGATCTCCAGCGACCTGTTTGTCCGCTCTTAGGGATGCAAGTCAGGGTAGCCGCATTGCGCCACCCCCACTATCAGTCAGGCCTGCTTATAAAAGGTACGCCTGTAATTTTCGTCCCGCCGGCTGGCGCGCTCTGCGGTTTCCGGCTGGCCAAGACGGAATACCGGAAGCCCCGTTGGTCTCGTCGTCACGCTCTTCTTGACCGTTAAATCGCGTTATGCAACGATGTTGCGCGAGCACCGCCGCTTCCCGTTACTCGCGCCGCTCGTCCTTCCAGCCGGGAGCAATGGCAGTCCGGTGGAAATGCATCAGCGAAATTTCTTCGATACTCACCGGCCCGGCCACTCGTCGGCCAGCCTCGTGTTCAACCAGTGGGCTCGTTTCAGGCGACGATAAATCTATCGGAGACGCATTTTTTCCCGCGGCATCACGAGTGGTTAATTTCCGCGTTTAATTACGGCCCAAGATGAATGGGCATTTCCCGAGCTCTCGGGAATCGATCGCCTTTCCGTTGGAACAATGTCTGGGCCGAGCTATTTGGAAATTAGATGGAGGCCAACAAGAGAATTTCGTAGGAATGCCTCCATTAATCAGCGCAGGCAACGTTTCGGGGGCGTTTGAAATTCGTAGGAGGCGTAATTTATAAGGCAACGGGTTCGAAGTTGGGAGGGGGCGGGGGCGTATGTAGAACGAATTGGGGGAGCATGTGGGTGTGAGGAATAACGAATGTTATACTTGGGAGCTAGAGTTTTCATCGTTAAAGGATTCGAATTTCGCACATTAAACATCCTGTCGATACTCTTTGAATCTCACTTAAAAATCAATTTAGGCTTTGCAAGCATTCATAAGTTGAGCGATTTTTTATACCGCCCCTGAAGAATGCAACTGTGTCTTCGAATTCCTACCTTACTAACGGTTGGTAGAATTCCCTAGCGCTCCATAGGTACTGCAGAAAGTCACTACGCTGGAAATATAACCAGATGGAAGAGAACTGTCGAGCCATCTGTGACCGACATAGTAGAACCTATATTCCCTCCGTTTCTGCCACGCTCGGTAGGTAGGCAATTTTAGAAGCACTTCGAAAATATCCCAAAACGTCCGATTTTTTTTATTAGAAAAGTAATGGCCTAGGACCTTTTCGAGCAGAGCAGCCAAAGCAAAGTCACTTTGCAACCACACCCTCCGCATAAATCTAAGCGAAGTAGAAACGAAAGCAGCATTGTCTTGAAATTCCTACGTTGATTGCAAGCCAATTAGTCGACGGGATGATTCATCGTTCAGTTCTTTTTTTCGAGTGTCAGCGCGGCTGAATTTGTCCGTGACGAGTCGCGTGGGTTCAACCATCCGGCGGAGAGGATTGCGCCACCACCTCCTGCCTCTGTATTAAATCTTTTCCGCATAAACTAAACGATGATTTGTGGCCCGCTGATTAATGAGCAACGTTAGGCACGTTTCGCCGGTGTCAGAGTTCAGCGACACTATTGAGTTTGCATCAGCGACTTCGTTTGACGACTGTCGCGTCTGCTGCTGCGATGCTTAACGAACCCAGTCCCTCGACGGGAGAGCCATTGAAAAACAAGGTTCCCTCGATTGTACCTAGAAGTGAATCAGTGCATAGACCACTCGAGATACTCCTCCACTAATCCCCAAATTCGCGCAATTTCACCCTCCGCGTCTCACCGAAATTGGCGAAGATTGCCCGCGATGGGACCTAAAATCCAATTGTTAACGTGGAAAAGCGCCTGTTCGCATTCCGACCCCCGTAAGCCAGCGATCCTCTATCGCGGCGTTACGAGCCAGCAGTGAAAGCAGTAACAGTAACGACCGTGTAATCGCCATGTTGAAGAAGCGCATCCCGCGATTGCGATCACAGTCCTGGTTAGAAAAATGTAGCTCCACCGTTTCCAGCGTCGAATTTCGCCGTAGCCAGAAACGGACTTAACGGAAGGCTATCTGCGATCGGTCCAGTTTAGTTCTATGGCTTTCCAGCTATTGACTGTGTTGTGGCTAGCTTTTGCAACGCGGTGACTCAACGTCGGTAGAAATAAGTGCACTACCAGGAAGAAGTCGGGCTAGGCCGTGTCAGCTTATCAAGGAAGCATTCTGTCGCTCGCCAGGATGTTACAAAGTCCCTTAGATAGGCTGACGAAATTCCCTGAAACTGGTCGATCCTATCTGACCGGTCGGAAAATCTGGAATGGAACGCCTGTTGCGAGCGATCGCTGGCGCGACAAGGCCCGACTCGATGGATCGACGGTGGCGAACGGGTTAAGCATCCGCGATTTGCAATTCATGCAACCCGCTCCAGTTTCCGCGTTACGTAACCAGCCAGGTGATGTCCAGCTATCGAAAATCGCGGGAAAGTCGCGAGAGCGACCTAACGAGTGCGCAGACGACGCGTAAGCTGTCTAAATTTGGACTGCTCGTCGGGACGTTGCCTGCTGATAGGACGTTTATGAATTCCAGCTTCTGTTAGGGGAAATTCGCCAGTCTCGGCCACTTAGGCACGAGTGTCGGGGAAATGACCCACCTATTAGAGCATAGTTTGGTCATTTAGACACGATGGCGCTTGAAGAAAGCAAGCTGGGGAATCAGTGAGCAGTTGCTTCTATCCAAGTCAATGGTATCATACATGCCCCTGAAATGCATTTAATATCCTCCATTTTTAAATTATGAAACAGGTGTGGAGATATTTGTGACAGTGACAAAACACTTAGGTTTTCTCTTTATACCTAATAGTATACTATAACTTATTAATTTTAGATTTAGGTCTTAGGAGATAAGGAGATAAAGAGCCAGAAGACTCAAAATATCCACTGAAATCCACGTTTCAAATCTTGAATTCTCCACTACATAACACTCCTCCATCCTCGTCATTGGACACTTCAGCGTTGAAAACCTCGAAAGCGCATTTCGCGGAACAATATCAACGGAACTGGCGTTGAATTTCGAAATTATTAATTGACGCATTATAATTGATCCACAAAGTTACCCTGGCGTGACGAACCGCACGCGTTTCCTCAATGGTGAAAGTAAAAGTTGCCCGACACTTTACCCACGACTGAAAACCGCACGTTTCAATCGCGACTTATCAGCCCGCACGTTGAACGTGTGCCGCGGATAAGAATCACGCGACAGTGGGACACCCATGGCTCTCCCTGACCTTTTCCGTGAAAACGAAAAGTTTCTCCTGCCATCGGGACCCGCACGATTTTTATCCAGAGTCACGGCATGCATCCCCGCGCGCCGAGGGGCCTCGTGAACTATGCAACAGCCGACAATCGGACTCGCGGCGACCGTTTCAATTCCGCAGCTTCTTTCCCGCCAACCGACGAGCTTTCCTACTGGCTCATAATTAATTGGATCGTGCATGCGCGTATCCACATTATCCACGTTCATCCGCGTCTGCGTCGACAGTTCGGAAACGCTGAGCCCTCTGCACGGGGGTACATTGCGAAACTGCGCCGATTGGCGAATCGTCCACTGCTGTTTCGACGTTTTCTGTTGTTGTAATCAGGCGTTGCTCTGTATTAATTTAGCCGGGCATAGAATCGTGTCAGTGGAAGGCGCGTGGACTTTACGTTTCGTTGGAAAATAGGGGGAATTCAGGCTTGGCTGGATCCTAGGCGGACGCTGGGCTGAACTGAGGTGGCAAGTCACGTTTGAAGTAGACACAGGGTTCGAAGACGACCCGCGGCTACTTTTGGCCGAGACTCCGCAGCAGCAGGCAGCGACGGGAAATTTTATTTCCGACTGAAAAACACTCGTTTTGCCGCGGCAGGAATCGGAGCAGCAGTTGCCAGTGGCAGCCTCACGTTGGATATTTTTGGCACCGACTCTTTTCCCTTTTTTCTTCCCCTTTCGCGCCTCGCTTCGGCCAGCCGCTTCGTCACGGCAACCGCATTTTTCCTCGTGCACCGCGCCGCGTGGGAGATAAAAATACCATTTCTCTTTTTTTAAAATATCTTCGTTCCTCCCGCTCCCTTGATCCACGGACTGGTCGAGCCTCGATATCGGCGCTTCTGCTCGCGAGCGGGCTGCGAATACTGATATCGAATCGCGGGCGACATTCGAGAGGTGTCCATCGCGTTGCACCATTGTCGACGCAATGCAACCTCGATATGGATCGGTGCATTGTCCAATTATTTCTGCCGTGCCTGATCGCACTTCGTTTAATAGTATTTGTTCGTTGAACGGATGAATCGAAACATCAGTACCTAGGTATTAGATCACACGACAAAATCTAGAGACGCGGCAGCGTCTCGACGCCAAGTACAGGAAAGACACCCTGTATATGTCGACTGTCGCTACCGCTATCATTTACTCGAGAAACGGCTAATCCAACCTAACCTGAAACTTATTTCATTAATATCTCATCACGCCTGCAATATTTTCTAAATTTAAAGGCATTTTTCTTATGTAAACCGCATATAAGCTTTCGAATAAGACCAAATTTCAATAAAATCTGTCCACGCATAACAGAGATATCATAATATCGTCTCGTGGATCTGTCAGAAACGGTAAGATTTTCTTCTTCTTCTTCTTCTGATTCTGATTCTTCAAGCCAAATTTTCGTCAACATAATACGTATACGCGTTACACGCACACCTTCAGCCAAGAGAAACTAGTGTATGTTTCGTTCGTCATACGCGTTACACGCACACCTTCAGCCAACAGAAACTAACACATGTTTCGTTCGTCAATACGCGTTACACACACACCTTCAGCCAACAGAAACTAACACATGTTTCGTTCGTCAAACGGTATTACGTTACCTTCACTATGCAATCTCACTCCAAATTTTGACAGCTTACAGTCAGGTTATAAACCTGGCGAGTGTCAAATAAGGAAAGTTGTCAAAATTTTCTGAAATGTCACGAGTTTTTACACCACAATCCACACAAGACACTGAATTATTGTCTCAATTGACAAGGTAAGTCGCCAAAAATTTTTAATAGAATTTTTATGGGGATTTGTTTTTATACCAGCAAATTATTTTTAATTTAGGGTTTTTCTTCAAAAAAGTAAACAAATTACGCCAAGTACATGAAATCAAATAAATCACAAAAAAGAGAATATAATATAAAAATTGTCTGAAGTCATTCCCTATACAAATTATCTTTGTAAAAAGAAGTGATATCCCCATAAAAAACTTTAAAAAAGTAAAAAAATTACGCCAGGTACACGAAATCAAATAAATCACAAAAAATAGAAGATAATTACAAAATAAAAAAAAGTTGTGAAATCAAAATCTGCTGCAAGTACATAAAGGTCTCGAATTAGTGTTGCTAAACTGAATAAATATGTATAAATTGCAATAATCTTTTTCTTTTTTCCTGTGTGTGCGTTCGTAATATATTTTAGATTGTAAGTGAGTTATTGTAAATTATTAATTTACTATTAATAAGACAATTAACATTTTTTCGGTTTCGCAGCGCCAAGTATTTTGAATAAAATATTTATTGGTATTGAAATATTTATTTCTATAGAAATATATATGCTTAATATTATTAAGCGCAGTTGGAAAGCACCGAATCTTACATTGCGTTACACAGTGTCGTCTTTGCACGCAGCGGGAAAGCACCTTTATGTACTTGCAGCAGATTTTGATTTCACAACTTTTTTTTATTTTGTAATTATCTTCTATTTTTTGTGATTTATTTGATTTCGTGTACTTGGCGTAATTTTTTTACCTTTTTAAAGTTTTTTATGGGGTACGACTCGACAACAATCTTAATCTGTAATAATTCTTGGAAATCTCACGTTTCCCATGGTCTCGCACATTTTCCCGAACGTCCGCTTCGAGCCGAGTCCCTTTCCCTTCCCTTCCACCCAGAATCGGCACGGAAGAGCTTGATTCAAGAATCCCTGCGGCTGATTGGAAACGCTCGCCATTGTCCACGTATTAATGCGAACGGTAAACAGCGGCGAAATGGGTATCTGCATATAATTTCTGATTTCGATCTCACGAGGGCTGGACCGATCAGGGGCCGATTCACCCTATTTTTTCACCTGCCCGTATTGTGGCAACCCTTGGGCAGAGTGATACCGCTGTCTCTTCCCCGCCCCTCGGCTCTTTTCTTCCTCCTGACAATGCGAAACTACTAATACGTCGTCGCCACGATTCCACGGGCTGCCAAGAAAGCCCGTGTGACAGTTTCCCGGAGTTTATGGTTCCCCCGTAGATAATAAAAACCGTACCCATCCCCGAAGAGTCCATAGGGTGGCCGGAAGCTGCGCCATCTTCCTGCTGCATTTTTAACGCTCCTCCAAGGATCGTTCAACCGCCTCGCGTCGCGAATCAACCGCCGCCTGTCACCTTTCTTAATAAATAATTCGCGGGGGAAAAGCGGATCTGTAAGGTCTGAGTCAGCTCCTTCCGTTATCGCCGATATCCGGCGGTTACGGTCGTTTTACATGCAATTAGAGAGAATATCGACTGCGCCGGGGACCGAGCTGCAGGTTCTAACGCGAGTGAAAGTGTGTCACCGTATTTTTCATTTTTCACGTGGCACTCGTAGACGGTGTTCTTGAGACGGTTTGACGTCACGTCGATCGAGTTCCCGATAGTTTACGCGCGGATAATTAACCTGGCGGCGCAACGTGCACGAGGGGGGCATTCGATTTTAACGGGTTACGGGGCGCGCGTGGCGGGAAATTGATTTATCCATCGTAGGAAATGATGGAGTCGCAGGTAGCCGCGCGAGTTCCTCGAAAAGCGGGAAATGATTCGCGTTTAATGGAACGGAAACAAAGGTGAAGGGATACGCGCGAATGCCGAGTAAGACACACTCAGCCCCAGAAGGGGTGAATTCCTGGGGCAACGATGTGAGAGCGCAGGGTGCATCGCGACAGTTTCATTCACTTATCCCACGTCCGTCATATCTATAGACACGAGACACTTCAAGAACTCAGTGAGGAAGCCGGTCAACGATTCTCTTTAACTTCTATTTACTTTCACTGTATTTTATTCTTTTTGCGTCATTTCTATCTTGGCACTATTTCTTTTTTCCTTCATTTTGCTCATTTTTGTGTTTCTACAATTAGTTCTCTACTGGTTTTCTCTATTCTTTATGTACCGAAGGGATTCCCGTATATATAAAAAAATAAACAAATAAAGTTTTTCCTGAAACCGCCCGCTTTCAAAGAAATCCCTGCCAGAGAGGGGCAAACATTTTATTTAAATAAAAACTGCGAATAATTAATAAAAGTTGAAAAAATCATTCGTCTTGTGTCGAATAAAGTTAATTTTTATATTCGTCGAGTGTTCCAACTTGAGCGTCGAATAAAACTTTCAACTTCAACTTTAACATTAACGCACCAGAAAATTATTCGACATCGAATAAAGTTAAAGTGCAAAAAAAAATTATCTTTATTCGCCAAATAATCTAAAGTTAAAGTAACTTTTATTCGATCCATTACTTAAATAATTGATTCTTTAGTTGATGCCCAACTCTGATCCCTGCGACGCGTCAGCCAAACCTGGCGAAGTTGAAAATTGCCACGCTGCTCTTGGTCTTGGAAGGGATGCCCGTAAGCGCGCGAGCGACCGGGCCACGGGGGTTGCTGCAGAGAGAGGAAGACAGAGACCTGGATGGAATGGAGGGGATGAACGCCGAGGTGGAGGCAAACGACGGACTCGCGCGCGCGTTTGTTAGTCGTTCGCCGTGCGCGCGCCATGCTGGATCAACGATGATCGCTTCCCCGTACCAACGACGAGCAGAGACCTTCTCGTTCTACTCGCCGCGCGTTAATTAAACGGCTTTCCTGACGCTGTGACCGCGGCTCGTCGCTAAGGGGGGGTGGTTGGGGGGGGTTGGTTCGACTAATTTCGCGCGCCAAGTTCCGGCGCGAGGGGTGTCCTGTGCGCGAAACGTCGTGACAGTTTGTTGGAAGCTTCGCTGTCTGTACAGTGACCGTGGGTCGGTGAAGATTCGTTCGAGCAACAAGCATCCCCTTTGTCGAGGGGTTTAAATACTCATTCAGTGGAAGGCTGCGTCCCCCGATTACTTTATCGCGAAGCGAAAACATCGTGGCACGTGCCTCCAGCAACGTCAGATTCTGAAGGATCGAGGATCGCCGTAGGTTCAAGTGCTCCGAAGCTGGCACTCGTGACCGAACATCCCCAAAGCCTGCAGGAGCGAAACACCAAGGATTCGGCAGTGTTTAAGTGATCTCCACTCGACGGCACTCGAGCTCGTCTCGTTAGCCGCTCGTCGAAGGCTGAAGCCGGTCGATAACGTTATCTGGCTGCAATAATTGCAAGCGCTATCGCAACGGCCGGCCATTGCCGTTGGCGGAGGGCCGGCGGAAGGAGGGCAACAAATGCTGGTGACCGCGCGTCAACAGGTGATACGATCGAGCGTAGCGTTATCAGTGGCTCTGGTAGCCGAGCCGGAGTGTCGTTGAATGAAGAGCAGAGGCGATGAAGGAAGGTGATCGCGCCGCGGCTAGATCGAACGGTGGAATAGAAACGGTGTCTTAGCTCTCGGAGCGTTTCGTCGGGCCGATAAGGTCACGCTCGCGTGCTGCCGCGGGACAACAAGCGTGATAACGTCGGCACAGAGAGATAGAGCGGAAAGGGGAGCTCGTCTGGCGCCTTGTTCCTCGCTAAAGTGACACGTCGCCTTGGCCAATAAAACGGCAGACGGTCGAAACCGAATCGGCAGCTGTTCACCCGGTGTTCGCCTCGCTCGAGGGCCCCTTTTGGCCCCCTTCGGTTTAATTTTGCGGCGAGTAGGCGGCCCCGCCGCGTCACGGGCGGACTCGCCGGCTCGGTGGAAAAGGAAAGGAAGTGCGCGTCGGTCAGTGAAATCGGTGAAAAGTGCGCGCCGACCGGGGACGATGACGCGAGGGTACTGATCGACCAAGGGGAGCCAGAGGACCCGTCCGGGATGATGATGGCGCCGCAGGTGGTGGGTGTTCTGCTGAAGAAACCGGGGCAGCAGAACCACCCACGTTTCCCACCCTTGAACCCCCAGGAGACGAAAATACGAGGTGAGTCCTGTTTCGTAAGATACTAGTTTGTTTGGCCTCTGTGCTCTGATTATTTATCTTATCTCGTCGTGACTCGCTTCGTCTCGCGTCTAATTGGTACTCGAGGATGTCCTGTGCGATAGAGCGGAGAGGAAGTCGCTTTGTTTCAGACTCCCGCGTCTTATAATAATTTTTGGCGATGTGTTTAGAAAGGGAGAGAGTAAGGAACGTGAATATCGTAATTTTAATCTGTGCGGCTAGGAGATAGTTAGAATAAAGCTTGTCGTCAGCTCTCGTTGAGGTCAAAGCCGTTGAAAACAGTTGTTGCCCCGGCGAGAGAGTCGCGAGGACGCTCTGCGAACGTAAACCAACCATTCACCGGCCACCTCGTCCCGATCCTCGTTACATTATCGATGTTATGATTCATTAGGTCGTGTTGTTACAACATCCATCTTATCAGGTCGTAACTCGAGGCGGCTTTGTGCAATGAAAGTGAACGTTGGAGCGCGTTCCCTGAAACGCTCGCGAGGGTTTCGCGCGCTCCTTCCGTCAAACGAATCCACTTTTCCGAATACCGCGGCTGAGGAAGTGAACGAGGCTGTTACGTCCGTTGATTAACGGCTTATCAAGCCGTGATTTACTCCTATTCCCCTGGAAAGTGGATAACGATACTCGTGGGATATCGCGAGGTTCGCGCTGCACCTCGCCACGATAACGCGGATCGATCGACCGGCTGGCGTAGGCCGTGACCATTGGTAGACGTCCGTAAAGTTTCCATTCGAGATCTGTGCAAGCATCCGCTAATGAAGCTCGAAGATTTGTGTTCGAAGCAGCATAGAAGTGTCGCGGGGCTTGTAAAAAGATCGTCCACCGTTGGTCGCCGACGAAAAAGGCGTATCACGAAATTCCTGCGGTACCACAGCGACCGGTGCGGTCAGCTTTTTCCGCGGCGAGGTGCACGGAAACTCGCAACCACTCCGTTTCGATCGGCAATTCGTGCTCCGTAATCCGGTATCTGGGCTACCGTGGTAACGGGATACTTTTACGCGGTTATCCACTCCGGGGAACATGAAAACGGGCTGTCTAGCGCGGCCTACGGGCCTCTCGAGTTCCTTTTCCCAACACCTCCGAAGGTCCGCGATCAGTAATGTCAGGGTTGACGACACCTGGGGAGGTTTCACCGCGAAAGTTGTCTCTTAATTGCCAGCGGAGTCCGGCGAAGCCTCCTGTCGCAATGCTCGCGTCGCTCCAACCGTGAACAGATTCTTTGGCCGTCCAGCAGCGTGATTTTCGCGGGAAAAACTGCGCGTCGAGCCATTCCCATTTCTTACGACTGAAATTATTTGCGCAACGATGACAAACGATGATGTTTGCGCCGCTTTATCTAATCTGGAGCAGTCGATTTGAAGTGTCGATTACGTGGCACCATGAATGACACTTCGGCTCGAAGCGATGCCGACTGTTTTTAGAATCGTCGGCCGGGGTTCGTGAGAGTTTCGTAGGCGGCTTAATTGTGACTGACAAGTGGAGTGCCCGAATTCCATCGTTTACGGCAGGTCAAGAAACAGTAAAAGGAAAGCAGGTGAGCCTATTAACCGTGCTGCTCTTGACGCCGCTGCTGAATTTCTATCTGTGCAAGCGGCTACCGTCGACCCTTTCTCTTCTAACGGAGATCCCGTCGAACTCGTCCGACTTCCTGGCTTTTCTTTTGGAAATCCTGCCCCGCGCTTCCTGGAAACGGGGCACCCCTTATCGCCCCAAAGGTTCCACGTTGGAAACGAAACCGAGCGCGATGCTCCGCATTCTTCTCGTGGATTTTTACACGGCGGAAACTGCTCGTCGCTCTCGGTGAAAAAATTCTATATCCCACAGATAAGATTGCGCGGCGACCCTGCTCTAGCCTCGGTCTGACTCCGCTCTCATTATCGAGCCGTGTCTTCGAGCGATTTCCATCGCGAGGCTTAAGTTTTTCAAGCACGAAACGCTGTAGCGCGCTCGTACTTTATGGCGCCGAAAAAAATATCACTGGAGGCTCCGACTTTCACGGCGGAAACTCGCCAGTGGTAGGTGCCTACCCTAGAATGTCTCACGATCGCTCCAGTTCATCCCTCGACCCAACAAATTTGGCACTTAATCGTGCAGAAACAGTTAATCGAAGGGAAAGTCTCTCGGGGGTCGTCTCGCTAATTTTCCGCAGTTTCTTTGAATCGCGCAGGTTTTGTTGGAGTCCCGAGGCGGGGCTGGTTCCGTGGGGACGCGTAGGGGAGACGAAGGGCAGTCGAGGGGACCCGTTGTGTTTCATCTCCCGAACACTTTCTTTCATTTTCTTTTTACGCTCTCGGGGGCCCCCTACGGCCACGATTTTTCGCGAAACGCGAGTCGAGGCGTAAAGGTGGTTTTTGTGGAGGGGCACCGCGTCCCCGTAAATAGCCAATGGGGCCCCTTAAAGGACCCCACGAGACACGCACGAGTGTCCGCAAATGGTGACACACGTTTCACACTTCGGCGTCCACATGCGCAACGGGGGGAACAGGATCTCTCGAGGTGTCGGCTGCTTTAACTCGATTTTTTAGCCTCAACGCCCTGGAACCTTGCCCGTAAATAAATTCCAGCGCGAAATATCCTCGACGAGCGGTCGAGGCGAAATAAATTTGCAACTGAATGGCGTGGCCTCTGGTCGATAACAGTCGCGCCGCTGACAAGGGACACGACTCGATGCTTCGACCTGATTCGGAGCTACTAGCGTACGAAAGTACAAACAAACCTCTGGAGGAGAAAAACAAGTCTGCGAACGAAGATCGTAGCGTTTTGGACGAGAGAACCTACGAACCAACCTCCGGTGTCACCGATTCGGAGCACTTGGGAAGCTAAAACGTTCGCTTCGGTATAAAGAAGATATATTTCAAGGAGAACGAGAGCATCGACTCGACGCTTCCCATTCCCCCCTCGGTTAAAATGGAAATCCGTGTGTCTTTTAGCCGACTGTGTTGCATCGTAATTCCCGTTGCGTCGCGAGGACGCCGGGCCGTGCACGCCATTGAAATTTAGGTCAGAGCGTCGAATTAAGCACGGTTCACAAGTGCTATTGACGAAAACCCGCTGCGACCGGGGATTAAGATGTATACACGGAGATATAATGTCGGATCCCCCTCTATACTCGGTCGAGTTTCTTCGACTGTCCGCGGAATCCTTTCACAATCGAGAATCCTCCTGAGAAGTTTGCCCTCTCGTGGCGGCAACGTTTACGGGAAGTAATCCTGTAAGCGGCCCCTGCCGAAGAAAAGGAAGCAGCAAGTACCTTGTCGCCCAAATCCGAACGCGATTCTGCCGTCTGACTACTTTGCGGTAGATTCAGATTAGTCCACGTAGTTCTCTAATCATATAGGGTAGATGTACCATTTGTGGCCACTTGAAGGATTTCCGTACCACTCACAGATACATAACTTACAAAAGAATACGTACACAAAAGTAAAGAATATATAAGTGCAATCCAAAATATACAGATAATTAAAATATTCTACGTTGAACAATGTTTTAAACATAATTATTTAAAAAATCATTATATTATCGTGCCAGACTGTTTTGCACCATTTGTGGCCACTAGAGTACCATTTTTGGCCAGCCGGCTTTCCATTTGTGGCCACTTATAGAATTAGTAATACGAAAGACCCACAGTAAGAATTTTAGTCTTTAATTTATTACAAATGTTCACTACTGAACAAATAATACAACATCTACCCTAAGGTAAATGTACCAATAACGAGCCGTTTAACGAAACGGTGACAAAGTATAATGAATACCTATTGTGTATAAAATTAACAATTTAAGTGAAACTTTTTTTCGTTCATAACAAAATTTTGTTTTTTTTATATATTTAACGTAAAATAAACAAGAATATTTGTACGTGTAAATGTACCAATATATAGCCAACCTCACGCGATTGGCCTAGCGGCCCGATTTTCATGTCCCAGTACCTAGCCATAGGTTTTATAATCGTGTAAAAATTATTTTAAAAACTGATTCTTTGTCTTAAATTGAAAAATCTGTTAAGGAAAATTAAGAAGTACAGAAATATAAAATTATTGTATAAATAACCATAATAAACAGATTAGAAAATAAATGCAAAAAACAATAAGTTTAGTTACACTATCAATAGAAGTTTGTGGTTATTTTATATAAGACTCAAAACAACCAACAAATTCATTAAACTGTACATATACATAAACTTTAATAAACTTAAATTAAATGCTATCATTATTATCTAGAAAAATAATGTTTATATTATGATTTATGATGAAAATACTTACCGGCTTTATTCCAAATATCGAGTCAGAAATTCGCACTTTTTTCGTAATTTTGCTCTGGCGATGCCGATTAACATTTGCAACTCACTTCACCCGATTTATTGAACACGTGGTTAGTTACTGGGCTAACAAGATTTGTTTGCACCGATAAATAGCCATGTAAATATTCAAATAAAAAATAGTTTTCATATTCAAATTTTTTCTTTCTATGTGTTACAAATATTTTCAAGATTCTAAAACCCTTTTTTCTATCTAAAAAACTATTATCCTATAATAATTATGCTCTTAACAAGAAGCACGCTCTTCTTAGCCATATCATAACGAATGTCTGAAAACGCGTCATATATCTCGCCTCGAGACTATAAATGGTATTTCTAAATATCTAGACA
Source organism: Andrena praecox (assembly GCA_963932275.1). Taxonomy (NCBI): domain Eukaryota; kingdom Metazoa; phylum Arthropoda; class Insecta; order Hymenoptera; family Andrenidae; genus Andrena; species Andrena praecox. Next base: position 46,256,100 of record OZ010732.1, read on the forward strand.
AAAAAACAAGACGATATAACTTCAGATATTAAACCGAACAATTAAATAATACAAATTACACCAAATATGTATTTTATCTTACGTGCATAGTTTAACAATTATTAATATTTCAACAGATGGCTAGGTACTGGTGCATGGCTCGTTATTGGTACATTTACCTTACTACTTTAGCTTCAAATTACTGTGCCTGGAAACATATTCGGCCAACTCAAGCTTCAGGTACCCATGGACAAGAATTTCCTATATGCTTTTCTGCTGAAAAAGGAAGGTGAGCAAATGTGTAACAGATGCAACATCACAAATTCAATTGAACGTAAATCCTACAGAAGTGACTGGAACTGCAAATTCATGCTCAAATGTATCGAAATCCTTGAAACATGCCGTTCTTCCATTCAATTTAAATTTAACCCAATCTAATATCTATGCGTGCCTTCAGTTTTATGTAAACGTGGTTGCTAATGATCCAAATGGGTTGATACAATCTTAAAAACAAAATAAAAAGAAAAGAATATCCTACTTAGTCACTGGTTCGACATCCAGGGACGATTAAGTCAGTGCGCGTTGATAGGAAACGGCGCCTAAGAGGCGCAGAAGTGCCAAAAATAGTCTGATCGCCCCCGAGTGACATAAGGAAAGTGAATTAATATTCCGCCGGTGTGCACGTGGCGCGTCTATCGATGATCGATTCTGACACGCGTAATCGCGTCGTGGGAGGAGCCTGACGTAGAAGCTGTCGACTCTTGAGCAGGTAAAGAAGCAGAGATACGTAGAATCACGTGCGGTCGCGAGGGGGAAAAGGAAAAGGACTTGGAGTGACGAGGTGTTTGGCGCGAGAGGAACGAATGCAAGTCGCGAGAAACGACATCGTGACTCGGGGTTCGTCGATCGAATCGAATCTCGGCCACGGAAGACACGCGGTTGTTCTGCCTTTCACTAAATGCCCGGCCGTCTTCTTTTACACGTATTCGGGATTCAAACGGTCGACCCGGTCGTGCCATTTACCATTCTAGGCTCTCTGTATCACCGAGCAGTGCTCCTTGTCGCATGTGGGTAGACAGGCGCAAGGGACACTATGGGATTAAGCCTTTTTCACGCGGGACGATTCAATCGGAATCTATGAAGTTGTAGTAAATAAATCAGACATTTCTTGATTGAGGATCCCCTTTTATAATATTCAACTAACCTGTCCTTAAAAAAAAAAAAAAAAAAAAAAACCGTGGCGACTACCCAGAAAACAATTCGCGACCCACCGGATGGGAATCACTGTGATAGATGTTTCGCGCTTTGTACGCTTTAAATTAGGAGAATTGCGCACTCGTGAAATTGGGATTGGGAAGTGGGAGTTGTATTTCATTTTAAAGTTTTACCTCCAGTTTTGTAACAAGTTGTGGGCGTGAAGGGGGCTTAACTGCGAGCACCGATCGAAAACGTTTGTTATTCGAGGGAAAACGGGGCCAGAGGAAACGGAACGATTCCCCTTCTGGCTCCATTCGTAGGTAAACAGGTGTTACAGAAGGACGTGGGCGCCGTTCCGGTGGGCGACTTTAATAATTCACTTTCATCTGGTCGAGCCTACGTAGAGAGGAAGTTCGAGGCGAAGTGCGACTACTTTTGAAGGCGAACTGGATGCTGCAGAGCGATCTTGAAAGTGAACTGCACCATTCTAGCTCCTCGCGCTCCATTCTCCAACGAATCAAAACAGATTGAAGAATAATTAGAATATATTGGAAATTTTCTCCAGTCAGGGGGCGATAATTAAAAGAGCAGGTTTGGCAAGGTCATCACTTGATCTCCTTCGACCGGTCTCCCCCAAGTAATTAAACTCAGTCATCGACGACAGCCTGATGAAGTTTCAGTAATTAATCGAGCGCAGTTTCCCTGCGAAAGGCACAGTGGCGAGTAGAAAAGTGCTCCTTTCTCTGAACAAATGCCACTGACCGACTACTTAGACATCCGAGAACCCATCGATCACGAGTCGCTGATCGGTTGTGTTGTTCGATCCTAAGCGCTGATAGCCGTGCATCGCTTCGGTGAAATCATCGCGCAGAAAACTCGCGTTTCTGCGCTTATTCTTCGCCAATCCTAGCTGTGTCGATATCACAATTAGTCGATGAAAGGAGCTAATAATATTCACTTTCTAATTCCATAGCGGCAATGAACAGTAATTGTTCAATTTGTAACACTCGCTTTGTGTCTGATTTTCTGCAAGCGTCTAGCTACGAAGAAATGGTACAGTTAACCGCTAGAAAGCGCTGGAATAGTCGAACGTACGCAGAGTTCGGTTGATCGAACCTACAGTAGCCTTCGGGAGGCTTATCAGTGTCAACTTCGCGGGTCGTTCGTCCAACGACTATTAATTATTCGCGACGTGCCGTTATCTAAATGGATTTTGCATAAAGTTCACTTATGCGCTCGTCGAACGCGACCGTGCACGCGATCCGAACAGAAATAGTAGCAGTATGAAACGCAGAACAGAGCGGTATCTCGTTGTTCCGTGCTCCTTATCAAAGCCTCGCGTGATAAAGCATCCGGAATTATTCGACGTTCAACGCCCCGTTGGAACGAGTGTTCTGTAACTATGCTTCGCTACAGAGGAATGTAGAGAAGAAAAGACACGGACGATTTGAGAGGTCTCTAAGATAGGTTTTCCTATAAGCGACTGGAAGCAACTTCACGAATTTCAAACCCGATTTTCTCTAAAATGAAGCGCAAGCTCAAAAAATTTATTCCTTTTTCTCGATTTATTGACTTGTTATAAGTCGAAAAGAAATAGTAACTTTTTGATATATCACGCTTCAATTTCGAGAAAATCGAGTTTGAATTTCTCGACTCTACGTCCAGACGCGTGTAGGAAAACCTACCTTATGATTCAGAGGAAGTATGTTCAAAGTGGAGGGAAATTACTGTAGAGTTGCAGAGACAGGTAATCTTGTTCTTCGTTCTGGTGGTAGGTCATTTTCTCTGATAGTATCGAGGAGTCGACCCCTTTAAGCCGGATTTCTAGGAGGTTGTGTCGCGCGTAGAACCGGGTTCTGGTCGCCTGGATTCGCAACCAGTCTTCGCGAGGGAAAAGCGGTTGTGAAAATGTCGTGAGCGCTGATCTACGTGATCCAGGATCCACGATCGCGCGCTCGACGCTTCTTGCAGCCTCGCCGGTGTCGAATCGCATTTTCATTTACTGAGACACTCGATCGAGCGCGTTCCTTTGCCCAGCAAAGTTATACTTTCACTGTTCGTGCTGCTCTACGGTGCACCTTCGCGTTCTCCCTCGGTTTTTGTTACATAATTTTGGAATCGCGTTGCGAGTGTTTCTATGCCAGTAGAACACGGTAATATGCGATCGACGAACACATTACTGTGTATCCTTAACCCTTAATGAGACACTAGCTTCTTGGAGGGTCGAAAGAAGAACTCTGTCATGGTTCCTCTCCACGAGATTTCACTGCCACCAGAGTTCAGAGTTAACAAATGCTCGCAATACGCGTGCAGAGAATATATTCGACAAGGTTTTTGACTCGAGTTGCGCCAACGAGCCGGGCGGCCGAGGTGGGAATCGGAGAAACGAAAAGTTAACGATGCTCGTGCTGTGTTTCTCCCCTTTTCGTGGTTACGTAACTGCAGAGCTATGCTGCTATCGGGCGATTTCGTAGAGCCCGAGTCGAGTTGCATTAGCGGAGTAGGCCCCGGCGAAGTGGCGGAGCAAGGAATTCGAGGCGAAAAGCTCGTTAACTTTATCGGAATCGGCCGAATGTAGGATACGGCTGAATTTCACCGGCTCGCGGTTCTTTATTCCGACCGGCTCGGATATCATATTTTACCGTAATCAGTTTTGCCGCGAACGGGACGGCGGACTTTCTAAAAATGATTTGCATGCGGCAAAAATATTCCTTCAAGACTCGTTACACCGTCGGGAGTGCGCACGGGAATAGATTCGCGAAACTGTGACTCAGAAGTAGGGAACAGAAAGCAGGATACGGAGACACGACTCATCACTCTGTTAGTCGCTGAACAAAAGGCGTCGACTGGTTTCTAAAGTCGATCGATAGGGGAATAGAAACCGGCAAACGTCACAGTTGTTTGCCGTGCAAATCAGGAAAGTCATCGTCGAAGGGACAACTCGGAGGCGGAAAACTGGAGAGCCACTTGGAGTCGCACAGATACTTCGAAGAGGCGCATTCGTCGAGATTACTAGTAGACTGGTGACAGATGAGTAAATGGCCAACGTTTCTGCCTGCGGAACGTCACTTAGCGTCCGACATTCTTCTGCCCGGGGTGTTCAGAGGCTTTCCATGAGGCGTTTCGCGGCTTTTTCACGACGATGCATCCGCAAGATTTTTTGCCCGCGCACGTGTTTCGCTCTCCCGTCCACAAATTAATTAGCGACAGCCGGGAGTGGGAGTAAGTCAGTCTCAAGTGGGTGTAATTAGACGCCCTCGCCTCTGTGTCGCGAGGCGGGAAGACGAGGAAGACGAGGAAGACGAAGAGGAGAAAAGAAAGCTCGCCGCGATGAACGATGCCCCGGCGGAAAGAGAAAGCAACGCGTTTCAATAGAAAACCGTGTGTCTCGTTAAAATCTGACCGGCTTCGCGTTTTCAGGAGACGCTTACCGCCGCTAACCGTCACGCTAATCGCGCTGTCATTAATATTCAACGCGATCAAACAATAGTGGGATTATTTACCGATCTCGTGGAAACGAGCGTTCAGTTTATCGTGAAGCTTTCATGAAACTTTCGTACACCATTTACCTACTGAATTCGAAACGGAGCACAGGTTGTCTGGGTCCCAGATCGATCTACTAAGGGTGTCTCTTGCAATCTTGCGCACGGTTCTAACTGTCGCTACCACTCTGCATTCTCATAGACCCTAAGTTCTGAAGCCTGTATGTTTCACAAGGCTTCGAACAACCGACGATAATGTCCATTATCAGAGCTACTTTCTCGGCTGCGAAGCCGCCGTGCTTCCCAGCCAGACTGTACACCATCACGCATGGACACAGTAGCGCAGCTGATGTCCATTAATTCCTTTCTCTCGTTTCGTTCCGAGGTGCCCATAACCCAGACTTTCTCACCTAGCGACCGACGTTTTATTGAGCTAAACACTTGCTCGCAGCAGGATGACACATTCTTCCTCGATTATAGATGAATGCAAAGGTCGGGCGATAGTGGCAAATCGACTGTACTCTATCGTGCTTGGAGTCACGATAGCGCAAGTCGGTGGCCATTAATTCCGTTCTGGAGGACTCGGGGCTTTCTCGTCCAGCGGCCAATAATTCATCGAACTCCAGCGAGCGTCGCAATTAATAACGTTTAACGCGGTTTCTCCGTGGCGTTGCTGGCTGCTCGGCCGGACTGTACCTCGTCAAGATTGGGTTAACTATGTAGATGGGAAACATCTTGCATAGCGGGGCGTTGGTTCAATAATGATAGAGCAACCGCGATAACGGGACGGAGACAGAGGGCGGCGAGCTAACGAGACCACGGCGCGCTGCGTATAATCGCGGGCCCTGGGCCTGTGGAAACAGCTGATGAGAATAATACAGGGCGGACAGGAAATGGCCCTCTCCCTTCCTTTGCCCGGGCGCGCTTGCACGCGCGCCGCGACAGTGATAAAACGAGGCAACGGCCAGGCAAGTAGAACGGGTTACGAAATTCGTGCGGGGAGGCCTGAGGGCCAGAGAGAGAGAGAGACGCGCGAGCATCTGGCCAGAGGGGATTAATTAAAAATTCGATGGACAGAGCGGAGGGAATTGGCCGAGCAGACGTTCCTGATGAACCAGGCCTCCGGAGACCCGAGAACACGAAACAAGACCTCGCACACTGCTGGCTCCATCCATCAGTGAATTCACAGACACCTAGACCTCCCTCGACAGCTGAATTTCCCACGTCGCCACGCAATCCTCAACCACCGAACTGGATGACACGCCACGAACGGATTAACGATAAATTACTTCCTCATTAGACGAAGCGTTAAAGGCCGCCGACAGCCCGGAATAGTGCGACTGACAAATAGCAGCCATCCACTATTCCCTGGCTGTGGAAGATCGGGGAGGGCCTTGAAAAGGTTGGAAAAATTGGGGGCGCAGGACACGGTCCCCCCTCTAAATTACCAGCTCTTTGGTGAATGTTTCCAAACGAATCGAGGCGAGCTCAACAGGCGCATGGACGAAGCTGCGGGTCGATAGAAAAATCAGACGTCGCGAAGAACAGCTGACTGGCACGTTTTCACGTGGTAAGGGAGAAGGACGGAAGCAGCGCGCCGGCTGGGAGATTTAAAGCCAGAGGAAATGCGACTGCAGGGCCCACGAAGAGGGAACCAGCCCGAATGCAGCGGTTCGGAAGGCGAAGCAAGACGCACAAGGGGGGGCCATTGAGGAAGACAGAGTGCGCGGAGGGAGATGGAGAACGACGATCAATGAGAAGGGATACCAAAGATCACCAACGGAGAGATACAAGGTAGATAGAGGTGTTGTGCGCTGTGGAGGGAAGAGGATGCAGACAGGTCAGGGCATTGCACCGCTCGCTGTGACCCAGTGTCCCTTACGGGCCTCGGCTGCCTCGTGGTTTGCTGTATTTCTTCATCTTCCGTGGCTTTTCCCGCCCTTAGCGGTGATAAATGCTGGCTGTACTTCGGGGGATTTAGGACACGTTCTGTGGTTCGTGCTTGGGCCCCAGGGCGAGAGGAGTCCTTCTACTGTTCAGGGTCTGATCTCTGTATACCCTTTGTACACTGCCGTGTTGGATCCAGCGCTAGAACTCGCGAGGTTTTCCCAAGCGTCAGTTGACAGCCAGATAGACGGAAAGGATGACGTCTGACTAGAGTGCGGAGCACTGGAAGAAACAACAACGGCAAATGGAGCGGAAGAATCGACGCAGAAGCGATTTGTGTACATAGGTTTGCGGTTTCCGTGGCGACAGATACGGGCGCAGCTCGCAATGGTGTCGTATTCTTTCGTTTGATCGATATCCCTCGATTCTGAGGCGGTCTCAAGGACTCCCACGATTAGCTGAACGCTCTGGCGACCCAGATCGAGCGCGGTTATCTACCATTACCTGGGCAGACAGATTTCAAGCCGGGCAACGATTAATCCGCGGAAGCGCTGCCTCGGGGAGCATCTCGGGAGCGTCAGCTCGAGCGTGAAAACAAGCTGTGTAACGCAGAGGAGTGCATAGAAGACGCGGAGGCTACCATTAGCCATTAAACGGCTGGCAACAATGCTGCGTTAGCAATTGCAATTTTTCTGATTAATGGCACGCTAGGCCGGGGCCGATGCTCGCCGACTGTATAACGAGCTTGGGCAGCTTTTTCTCTTCTATTTCCATTCACGATTCCTCGCTCTATCCACGCCCCGAGTGCACGTGCTCGTTATTTCAGCAAGGCTGCGCTCGAATCAGCCGCTACATTTTTTTGTGGGTTAACTAGCCAAGCATTCCGCTATGTTGAAAGATAAGTGGAACGACTGCACGGCCACCGTACAAGATAGCGAACTTGTAATTCCGCAAGCTACACGAGCGTGGCGCCTTCTTTTCCGCGTTGCCCACCTCCTTTGGCTTCTCCACAAAATACTCCGACCAATTTTATCCTTGCTTGACCCGCGGTGCCAGAAATTCTCTGAGAAACGTGGTCGGTCGCCTCGGTCATTTCACAACGATGAATATGTATACACACCTACTGCTTCCGATGTGCCTTCTCCCAACGAAAACCTCGGTGCCGGCCATCGTGCGGGCAGAATGAAAAAGGGTGAACGATGCACGTGGAAGTAACTGACGGTTACAACGATCGGGCGAGTTAGAGTTTCTAGTCGGATGGACACGCTCGAAGGGATACAAAACGAAGTTACGGGAGCCATGGCGGCGTAATTGCTGGCCTGGGCGCGTTGGATCGACGTGATTGCACGATTGCATGCCGCTTTCCTTTTGCACGTTACGCCCCTGGTTTTGTCGCAACGCTCCACGGGCGGTATATCTCTGCTACATGCTCCTTTTGCGCGCTCTATCGCCACTCGGATTTCAGTTTCTTTCGGGCGGTATTTTGGGTACAATAATCGCCTTGCTCCTTTGTGCTCCTTTGTCGATTGCCGGTGAAAGGATCCGGCCAACCCTCGAGCAACGATCCACGGCGCTGGGCCGCGAGGAATATGGTTGGTGACTCGATCGCTGGAATCATTAAGGTTGCACACTGGCGCTCCTTAGCAGATTCGGTTAAATTTGTCGCGCGATTAGACACCCGAGCATGGTGGACCCCCAGGTCGATACTCGAGTAGACGAACGCAAGAGTTACCCGTGGGGTATGAAAGTTAAGGCGTTCGTTCAGGCACCAGCCGAGGAAGGGATCGGAGCGAGGAAGCGAGGGAGAGACGCTGCAGCCGACAGAAGCCTCCAAGATTCTCACAGATCCTCTCAGACATCCTGGTGGTGACGTCAAGCCGTCTGCAAGAGCAACACGAGTGACAAGAGCACACACGTGCAGCGGATTTTTCGATGCCAGAGACGGAGAGAGGTAGACCAGTTCTACGTGTGCTTCTGGTTTTCGAAAAGAAGAAGGAGGACGGAACCTCCGATGCCGGAGGTCTGTTTTGACAGTGGACACCGGCTAGGGGCTGAGCCACTGACAGCCAGTAAATACTGCTAAGGAAGATGAAATGGGAAAACTTTCAGCATGTGTCGTTGCGTTATACTGTTTGGAACGAACCCCTCGTTGCTCCTTCAGCAACCTATCAGTCTAAGATAAGAATAACTCGACGAAAGTGTACCAAAATTTGAGCATTCAATTCGCAAGGAACACGGGATGGACGTTGAAAGGCGCGTCGCTCGCGTTTCAGAGCTATCGAAAGACATTCCGTAGGATCTCCCTCTTTGCGGGGCGAAAAGAAACCGGGAAGTCACCGTGGGCGTGCATAGATTTGCCCGTTGGACCGCTGGGGATGCTCATTGAAAGGCTAGAGGAGAGATCCGCGCTGTCGTTTGCCCCAGGGCCAAAGAGAGACGGCGAAAGGGTTGACACAGCCCTGTCGAATCATCGAAACACGCCGCCCGTTCGTGGGGCGATAGTTCGGCAACAGCTGGCGACATACCGGCTCGTCACGTGACGATTATTATAGGGGCACCGCGTAGTTTGGATTACGAAACGCAAAAGGGTTTTCTTTTTCTCTCCGATGAAAATATTAGACGGGTCTGGGTTATCTGGTATTGCGACAGCTGTAGGCTGCTTGTTTTGGATGGAGGCCAGTGTTGATCGGGGATGTAGAATTAGGGAATCATACTAATGGGCCTGTCCACATTGGCTGGTGGAGAGTACAGGCAGGAAACGATAACGAAAGAGACACGGAATTAGATTGTGGAGGTAGAGTCGACCTGACGATGTGGAGTAAACGAATTAGTAACTAATAGTAAGGTGTCTCGCAGACTCTGAGCCTGTCGGTGGATAAAAAGGCAGCCGGTTTTCACGGTTTGGCAAAGAGGATTAAACGCAAGTCCCATCATCCAATTCTCGCGTTCGACGATTCCCTCAAATGGACAGCCAATTTGTAGGGGCTTATTTTTCATCGTCGGGGTGTAACGGTCGCGATACGTCGCACCCTTCGGGGTCAATTAGGCGTCCTCGAGCTCCGGGGTATAATACCTGCATCGTATTACACCCCACGTGGAAGCCCTCGGTGAGAAAAGGTGGCGGCGCAACCGAGGCCTGCGGGGAATAATTGGATTTGCCTGGCGGACAGGGCCCGCAAAATGGCACATTTCCGCGTCGATCTTCCGTTGGTAATGGAAAAACATTTCCAGTTTGAAGAAAAGCAGGATGACGGGGTCCTTGCGTCTAACCGTTCACGCGGCGATTAATCTTGAAAGGAAAGAGTTACGAAGTCGTGGGTACCGCGGAGGGTTGGCCCCGTTCGGTATCGAGGGATGGAATCGACGTAATGGCAGAGCAACCCTTTGACCAGATGGCCGTCACGAAGAATTCGACGACAATGTTATCTCGATCTGCTCTCTTTGTGGGGCCATGTTAAAGGAATTGAGTCGTCAGGGTCGCTGCCAGGAAAGGGTGGTCGACCGGGAGATCGCGCTGATAAAAGGGACTGGAGGTCGATTCGATGGCTTCTAGCTCGAGCCTGCTTTCGGTGATTTAACGGAGAACAGTGGACTGAAATATCCAGGTTAATGCGTGTATCTCCTGAGCAACCAAAATTGCAATTATGACGAGGCAGCGACTCAACAACGGAGGAGCACAAAACAGGGATGGAGAGAGAACCGCGAGGCTCCCACTTGAAGAGGATTAAATTCCTTCGCCGAGCAGCTTCTCGTCCGAAGCAGAATGGACTGTCCGCACAATGGAGGGATAACAAATTAGTCGTCACTTCGGCTTGTCCGGTGAAAAGGATTGCGGCACAAAGCGGTGGTTTGGCTTTCAGGAAAAAGCAAACAACAGGCAGCTACCCCATGTTTCGGTAACTTCTCGTTCACGGCCGCGGAGGGAGAGAGTCAATAGGAAAGCATATTTCGGTCAGCGATTCTTGAGAGAAAAAGTAGGGTAAGCGAGAGAAGGAACCGGTCTTCCACGACGGTGCCGCGGCGTTCTTTCCGATCCTCTCTCGTCCTTGGCTTCAATTCGATTTCCATCGGGCTCCGCGGCGATGTTTACACAGCGCCGCAGAATTGCGCTGGGCAGGAAGGGCGGCCATTCCCCGGCGAAACACAGGGCGGGAAAGGGAGAGAGATGGCAAAGAAAGGGTTGGAAAAGCGAATCAGGTTTGCACGGTGATCAGGGTCCACGGCTCCTTTCCTAACTCCTCGCACGGACGCAGAAGGAGCCGGCGCGGCGGGCAGAAAATCATAATCACCGACAAAAGGCCTCGATGGCACCATGGCGTGCAGCCACATGTAGACAAGGCGAGATCTCGCACCCCTTTCTCACGCGACACCTCATCGCGCGCTCCGAGGATCCATCTTCCCTCGCTGGGCCCCCAACGGACTAACGCGAGATCGAGGATCTTCTTTCTCTTACTGGTGGCATTAATTCCTTCGTCCACTGGACTTTCTTCTTTATATTCAGTGTTTCACCTATGTCAGTTGACCGCAGAACTCTGACCAGTCAATCGACAGACTTTCTACCGGCGATCGACAAGAAACAGATTTGCTCTGCAGAGCTGCCTGCGCATCCAGCGCAACGCTCGTTGGGCTTATTGGCGCGCATTGTCATGCTAATGTCGATCGCACGCCAGGAACCACCCCGGGCAGCGATATTTTTGCCACTTTATTGCCGTAATTTCGTAACGGCACACCGGGGTCGCCTTAGTTGGCCCGTGTACATGTGATTCCACGAAATTCGACTGGAATCGCAACCCTTTAACCGGGCTGCCCGGTCGCGCACACGGGAGAGCCGTGATTTATGGCGAGCTGGCATCAATTGTGTCGCAACTATGTGGCTACCCCTTTAACGCCGCTTTCGTCACTCCCCCCGGGTGCGCTCTATCTACCCCCGGGGAAGAGAAAGAGGATCGAGTCGAGCGTGGAACGAGCGATTCTACGGGTTACTTCCGTCTCCGGTGTGCAAGTTTGTTTTAGGGAGGCGGCCGTTCCTCCTCGAAGAGGCTTGACAACTCACTTTGCACAGAACCGCCGCAGCTTTTCCATATTTTCATGCGGAAGCTCCAACTTCCTCTGTACTCTCATAGAGAAATCAGTTGTCGCTCACTGCAAAGTCCTTTTCACGCGACGAGTGACAAAATTCCCCTCCATTACTGTTCAGCATTGAGCACGCAATTAAATCCCCGGCCAGCCCAGGAGGTTCGATCGATCCCCAGCCAGTCGCTCGCAACGGTTGCTCTAATGATCGCGGTAATAGCCTCTAAACTGGCGATACGTATGCAAGGAGAGAAAGAGAGCGAGAGGGGCAGAGAGGTGGAGCGGCGCACAGTGCGAAAGTCAGTTAATTTTAACCCCGCTGCGAGGCTGCAGCGGGCCGCTGTTTGTATGGAAATTTACCGGTCGGAAAATGACCGTGTCGAAAGGCTCGAAGAACGGGGGCTTCTTCGTTCGCTAGACGCGTTCTCGCTTTGCTTTCTTCCCAGCAATTTACTCCAGCAAATTATTAGGACCAGCGATCGCGTCGATGGAGTTCAAAGGGGGTTACCGTGACCGTTAAAAACGCGAGGGGTTACCACAGATTTTGGGCACTGCGGGAGAATGTGCCTTTTCTTTCCCGGTGACCCGTTTGCCCGAGTTAGCCAGATTCTGTGTCCAATTGACCGCTCCTCCTCGCACCTACAGAGTCTTTCAATCGCCGAATTTGAACTTCTTTCAGCAGCCTTGACTGTCTTGAGTGGCTGCGTTTCTGCCGAGTTAGTAACAGTTTAAGGGTACCTTTCCTCTCGTTAACCATTAACGTTCCCAACTGGGGAACAATAAGCTTACTACTTCCTTAATTAGAGCCAAATAACCGCGAGTCGTTGCATAATTGACGATGCTCCGCGCGCCACGTTTCAACGCACAAGTTCACATTCTCACAGCGCGAACGAATCGCGCCTCTCCATAATTGATCCGTGAGCAGAGCGAGCAGGGACCGTTTTAGTAGGCACGAGCTATTCCACGTCAAAACGGATAGGTGAAAAATTTAGTTTCACAGATTCTCTTCAAAATTACAGCATTTGACTATAACCTTGCAAAAACAAAGCATACTGAAATTTTAAAGGCCTATGTCAAATAGTTTTCGAAATATTTAATGTTAAAGTTTTAAAAATTGAAACATAATTGGCTGACGCGTCATCAGTTAAACTGTAATATCTCGGTCATTTTTTAAGATAATGCCTCCGTCTTTGGCTCATTTTAAAGCTGAAGCAATGCTTTCTCAACCCGTATATAGAATATTTTGTTTATTGTTAATAAACTTGACAGTAATCGATGTCAAAGTTTCAAATCGCGATTTCACATCGTTCCCACCCACGATCCGGCTTGAAAAAAATACCATTCGATTCGTTGAGCCTTCAGCTAATAAATGCGTTTTTCAAAAAAGTGGAGAGATTTCGGGAACAGTCAACAAAAAAATAAAACTTACGACAGTGCACACCGCTTGGAACTGCACGGATCCCGTGGTCAGTCCGCACGCACGCGTTTTCAAAACAATCGCTTAGCGTAGGAAAGTATTCATATAGGATGCAACAAAACAAACTTTTCGTTCAGTGTTTTCAGTATTCTCGAGAAAAATAATAGGAATATCTGCTCACCATATAAAAGATTAGCAATACTGAGCAGATATTACTATTATTTTTCTCGAGAATACTGAAAACACTGAACGAAAAGTTTGTTTCATTGCATCGTACATAAATACTTTCCTACGCTAGGCGATTGTTTTGAAACCGCGTGCGTGCGGACTGACCACGGGGATCCGTGCAGTTCCAAGCGGTGTGCACTGTCGTAAGTTTTATTTTTTTGTTGACTGTTCCCGAAATCTCTCCACTTTTTTGAAAAACGCATTTATTAGCTGAAGGCTCAACGAATCGAATGGTATTTTTTTCAAGCCGGATCGTGGGTGGGAACGACGTCAAATCGCGATTTGAAACTTTGACATCGATTACTGTTAAGTTTATTAACAATAAACAAAATATTCTATATACGGCTAGAGAAAGCATTCCTTCAGCTTTAAAATGAGCCCAAGACGGAGGCATTATCTTTAAAAATGACCGAGATATTACAGTTTAACTGATGACGCGTCAGCCGATTATGTTTCAATTTTTAAAACTTTAACATTAAATATTTCGAAAACTATTTGACATAGGCCTTTAAAATTCAGTATTCTTTGTTTTTGCAAGGTTATCGACAAATGCTGTAATTTTGAAGAGAATCGGTGAAACTAAATGTTTCACCTATCCGTTTTGACGTGGAATAGCTCGCACGTGGAAAAATCGACGGGTGTCAAGTTTCGAATTATGTGCCCGCATGTTCCACACCCCCATGGTTGGTCTGACCACGGTGTCCCATGGTGGGCCTGCCGAATATCTTAACAGTGCATCGACGCTAAAAAATGGATCGTCCTCATTCTTCCCCTGACAGTGCATTCTGTCACGCTGCGTTGTTAGGCAAATTTGTGCTTCCCATTTTCCTATTCGACGAGGATATTGGGCACGCGTCTGCCTTCTGAGCCTCCCACGTCGTCATTATCAGAATACTCCCCGAAATATTCTATGAAATCAATTGCATCGTAGGCGTCAGAGTATTTTCTCGAAAGCGTCTCGCGTCGGATGAGTCAAAGTATTTTCCTCGATACTACGACAGACGCTTTCTGTTCCCTTGGTCTCTGTCTCTACCAGTAATTGAACGTAGCGCAATTATCGCGCCCCCGTCGCACCGTCTCGAATCCTCCTCGTCCTTTGATCTCGCGCTTCATTTTTTCCCCGCCGCACTTTGTCCGGGAACGCGGCCCGTGGGCGTCACGCGGGAGATAGCGGAAAGGGAGGAGGACGAGAAAGAGGAAGAAGAAGAAAGCCGGGGGATAGCGAAGGCGTGAGTAACGGATGCGAGAAGACAGAGGAAGCATTCATGGAACAGCGACACGTGTTTCCTCGCTCGATGCCTCCGCGATCCCTTCGCCCCTTGTTCGCGCTGGCGCGCCACGAAACACGGCTAATTGAACGGGAAATTTCCTCGCAAACCAACCGGGAAACTCGCAAACGGGATTAGCATCGTGGGAGAGCCAAGTTTTCCCGCGGAACCGTACCAATTCCTCCGTACTCTTCCTCCCTTCGCCGAGTTCTTCTCCGCCAACGCGCAATCCGAGGTTTCGCACGTTGCCCCGAGGAAACGGCATTTCAATTACCATTTAAAGTTAATTATCAGCTCCCCCGGTGTTCCCCGGGGTACACGGAACGTCTATCAAGCCGAGGCACATCGGGCGAGGCGAATTAGATAGAAGCGCTAAACGTCCCACGAGCGATGAGGCGGGTTACTTGGAAACCGAGGGCAGGATTTCCATTGCGGGCGCAACTCGCAGACGCGATTAATTGCCGTTATCTATTTATACCGCGAATTTTTATCGCGCGTCCGAGAAAGGAGGGCCGTGAATAGAAGATGACTCACGGTAAACATTCAGCTACCCTTCTTCACGCGGGGACGTGTCGGGGATTCAGAAACGTCGCTTGAAAGTGAAGAAAATGACGTGGCGGGAAGAAAGGAGCCGGCACACAGCGTAAACTTACATACGTATACGCACCAATCTAGGAGGGGAGAAATGTGAGAAGGAGGCTCATCGATTTCAGTGTCCCTCCAGTCGAACAAATTTCCTCGAGGAAAAAAACGCGCAGCATTCCCTCGAAGTGGATCGATGGACCACGGCCATCTACATTCTACGGGAGCCTGACAGATCGCGCGACGATGACTGGCCGCGTCGACGAATTAGCAAACGTCCACGTGCGATTCGGTGAATTTATGAAGATCCGGGGTATCCAGGGTGAGGAACGGTGGCAAAGGAAGCACAACGGTCGATCCTCGCGCGGATAGAGAGATGATCGACGATGTTCGATGACAAAAGAATAGACCAGCATCCCCGTAGACGACAAAGGGCACACGAAGCGGTGACAATGCTTCTGTTTACCCTGGAAATTATCACGAACCGTTCGAAGGGTCCCTGGATGAGTGATTCCGCAAGATTTGCAGCGTCAGACACACCCAGACCGCCATTCGATCGCCATTAGACTGCTCCTTTCTTGGGAAGCAGCCTTGTTTCCTCGCCGAGTGTCCTCGTCGCCGCACTTGGAGGATCGTTATTTGATCGATAACGGGGTGGATATACTTTTTCCTCCGCCGCTGGGGAAGCGTCCGCGCAAGGGTGGTACCGTTGTTTGTTATCGTTTAGAAGGAACGCGTACGGGTCGAGCGTGCTTCCCTCGGAGCAAGAACCATCTTGTTGCACAGACGACATCTGTCAAGTCCTGTTGCTACGCTTTTTCTTTCAGACTCAACTTTCCCGGCTCGCACGAACGCGCGGACCACTCTTGTCTCGAGTCCTCTCGGGCCTCGAGTCGAGAGGGCTTTTCTTTTCCTCCCGATCGATCGTGCGACCAAGCCGATTCGCTTCTCTTTTTTTTCGCCATCTCTCTCTCGCCTCCTTTCCTACTCTTCGAGCACAATTCGAGTGCATTATGCCGCCGAAACAAAGGGCACAAAGGTCCTGCAGGGCTCACGTGCGGGGCAGGATCCCGGCGAACAGCTGGCGCGAAATTTTGCTGGAATTTTTACAGTATCTGTCGCCGAGAATTCGTTAAAACACTGGGCAGCTGGCGCGAGGAGAGTTGGCGTGCGTGCTACTGCCTTTTCGTGCTTTCATACTGATACTTGAACGCTCCCAAGCATTTCTAATTTTAACTTCGTAGCTGAGGAACACTCTTTCGCAGAAATTGCATGGAATATTCTCACAGGTCTACAAGAATACATATTTTGCGACTGTGGATTTCAAACTAGGTTGACCGTATTCCATTACGGGCATGTTTTACGCGGAATACTTGTTTAATCCCCGTTCGATAGGTTTACCACGACTTCTCTCCGTCGATTGTCACTCCCGATTGTTCCCCTTTGCCTTCATTGTCGAGTCTCCACGAGCTTGCGAACAATGGCCTTTGTCACTGGTCGCACAATCCTCGGCTGTTTATCGAAGAATTTTCCGGTTGGAAAACATTTCACGGATCGGTCGATAAAAAAATAATAACGGCGCGCCGGTCATGGGGGGAGGGGATCGGATGGAAAGTCGAAAGAAAGCGTCGGGGAGGAAATACGCATCGTGAGCGTTGATGATGCAAGGTGTCTCACGGAAGGAAGCGCGAGAAGCCGGGAGGAGCGAGGAAATAAAAGAATTACATAAACCCTCGTTCCGCAGAGTGTAGCCGTACGTGCGAGGGATACGCGGATAGGGGATGAGAAACGGGATGATAATAAATGACTCGAAGACGAACGCGCGATTCACATGCGAAGATTGATGACCCTGAAGAAGGGGATGCTCGGCCAGCTCTGCGCCCTTCCCGGCATACATATTTTAATCCCTCAAATCACTGCAACAGGATTATTCCTTCCACCTCCCCGTGCAACTAAAAAACTCGCGCCACGAGATATTGCCGTGGATTAGAATCGAACTAGACGCGTCTTGAAATAATTCCCGAGCATCTTGTTATCTTAATCAATGCCGAAGCATGTCCTCCATACATATCGGTATTCCTCCGTCATCATTAGGGTGGAGCTAATTTTTCAACAATGAAAATATGATCTTCTTAGCATCTCAATTTGTTACTTTTTATAGAAAATAAAATCGAGAAGAATATAAGCGCAATTGATTTATATTTAGGGGTAGCTCAATGATGGTGAAATTTCCAATGTGCACGATGATTATAATTTTTTTTAACTTTTAAGTTCCACCCTAATCATCATCTACACGGTTTCACGGTCAGTAAGAACGCACCTCTGCCACTAAAATCGGCCGAAACCTCCCGCTTGGGCAGTTCCATTGACAAGCAGGACAATTCATTCCCAAACACGGTTTCGTTTTAGTCGTTGCGTCGGTCAGGGATCGTGAGCGGTGGAAATCGCGGAGAACTGGGAAATCGCCCCGTGGAAGAGGCAGAAAGGGCGTCCGTCCCCAACTGGGAGGTGGAAACGATCTTTCCAGGCGATCGGATTCTCCTGGTAGGAGCCTGCTCCCCTACTCTTTTTGACTTTCTATTGTGCCTGAAAAGTCAGGAACTTACCGTTGGCATTCGACTCGTGGCGCGGCGTAGTCGATTCGTCCGCGGGGAGGATTGTGAAGGAAAGCCTAATAACCCTGGCGAAAGAGCGCGGGCATTCGCTACGGGACGGCAGTCGTTGCTCGTCGAGAGGGTTGAGGATCGCGGTGGTGACTTGCCTTTGATTTCCACGGCACGAAGCCTTACCGCAAACACGGCGCGAGCAAAAAATGCTCCCCGGTAAGCGTTGCTAACGGGTTCGCCGTGTAATTACTACTAACGAACCGTTTGTTTCGCCCGACGAGAGGCGCTGCGACTTCGCAGGTGTGCCTCCAGCGTCGAGGTGCCCGGCGCCAAACCGCGAGGTTCGCATAATGCGTCGCAAATTGCTGCAAGCGTTGCTTTGTCACGGTTGGCAAAAACCGAGGACCACTGCTCGTTAATGGCAACAGTAACGATATCCCGTTCGGTCGGAGCGGGATATCCATGAAACATCTTGGCAGCACCGTTGGGGAGTGCAGTTTCATGGAAGCCACCTTAACGACGGACTGTAGCAGGCAGAACTGATCCTCGGTGACGCGGCATTTCGTGCACCAGAAAGCCCCAACGGCGCCGTTCACGGTAACGGTGACCGTGTTTCCAGCAGTGTTCCTCGCGTTTTATGTTTCGTCGGCAGGCTCGACTCGCATGACGACTACCAATGCGTTCCCACCTCCGCTTCCTGGTTCCTCGGCGGAGCTTCCGGTCTCGTGACAGCCCGTCCTGGTCCACCGCTCGTTCCGTGTCTCGTCACGTTACGGGTTTGTCACTTTCACGTCGCATTTCACCTCCGCGGGACGCGGTGCAGATTTCCTTCCTTGTACGCCACCGCGTTCCAACTAGAAACCGTCGAGGGCCTGAAGCGACCTCGGTCTAAAGTCGAGGATCAGAATGGGAAAAAAAAGTGCATCGATTTAAAAGCCAGGGAGACGTTTACGCTGCATCGTGCGCGTTAGTCGCGGAGTCCCGATTTGCGCCCCAGCCGGGACAAAGGGGCGTTGATGCATCGAAAAAAGATGCAGGGAGACAGCGGGAGCCTGGGAGGAAGAGGACTGCGTGGAAAATCGAGGGTGTTCCCCGCTGATGATCCTGGCGAATAAATAATTCATGGTGCTCGCGAGAGGCACGACGGCCGTGAAGAAAAAACGGCTGATGGGGGTCCTGTTTGACCAGGATGACGCGCCCGGGACTGACAGGAGGCAGATCAGCGTGAAGGAACGAGGTGAAAAATGGAGAGAACTGTTAAGCTGGATTTTCGGTGTTGACCGAGGCAACGGAAGAACGGAAGCCGGGACTTTTTTTTACCCGTCCTTCAGCAGTGATCTTCGTGGGATCGATGAGGGTTTCTTTTTCTGAAGCATCGCCATGGCGAAGGCAGCATTATT
Organism: Andrena praecox; assembly: GCA_963932275.1. Taxonomy (NCBI): domain Eukaryota; kingdom Metazoa; phylum Arthropoda; class Insecta; order Hymenoptera; family Andrenidae; genus Andrena; species Andrena praecox. Next base: position 46,275,219 of record OZ010732.1, read on the forward strand.
CGGTGTTTATCGGATTTTTGGGATCGATACTGGCTTTTAATAGACCTGGCTGACATTAGAGAGGAGCCTTCGTCGCAAGAGATGTTCCACGTGTACCAGGTAACGCCTACGAGGAGACGTGCGTCACGGGATAGATGTTCGAGAGAATATGGGGTGTAAGGTTCCAGTGTCTAATGGCGGTGGATTTGGACGAGGAAGGGTTAACGGTATCAATTTCAGACTAGGCCGAGGGAAGAGTCACCGGGTATACGCGACAGCTGTGCGTTATCCTAGGATCTGAGGAAATAAACGGTTTCCTGAGTGAAACGTGCCACTGCTGTGTGTGGGCCAGACACGGGGGCCAGGCAACCATGCGACGAGTCCGCGCTTAAGCTTCTTCCACGCAGGGCAGGCTGACACTCGAACCTCCTCTGTTCGTTCATAAATATTCATGCACTTCCGTAATAAAAATTCGTGAATGGACAAAGGGATTGTCCTTGGACAGGCGCACGGGAGGAAGAGCGCATGGTATCAGCGGTGAAACTGTCCGAAGCTTCGCTCCTTCTAAATATTCTTTACACCATTCTTATGGCCCTTCGATGATATCAGGAAAATTAATTTACGGCTTCTGGTGATTACCGATTTTATTGCCTTAGTAGCTGTGTCACATGTTCTGTATCACGTACTCCATCGGTCGCAAACCGGTGCCAATGAAGCGCTGGATTCGCGAGTATCGAGGACTCTGCGTTTCAGAAAATCGGGTCACATACTTGTGTCACGTATTGCCGGCTCTCGAGACGAGGAACTTTCAGATCGGCAGGATGCGGGTATAGAGGATCGGTTTATTTATGGGGCGTTCACACGAATGCCCCGCGTACGACTTCTCGTGCTTAATGGACCGTGAGAGAGCGGATGGTGCCTCTCCTTCGGGATTCTTTGGCTCCAGACGCGTTTCGTGCCATTTAGATCGTACGACCGAAGGGAAGTATACAGTTTCCTGGGGTCATGGACTCCCAACACGAGCCTCCTCGACCAGAAAATACGATTTAGCGGCTTACACTCCAAACAGATGTTCAGTCGTCCCAGAACTCAATAGACTGGCTAGACTACTAGTATTCTGCATACTCCTCAGAAAACTTGCAAATTCCCATCGATGCCAACGAAGGGAGCCTTTATTGTTCAGGGAACGAAAAAGAGTAATGAGATATAAAATAGAATATTGGTATAAACCCCACGTTCCACATAAAAATCCCAGGCCATTTTCAAACACTCCAGTTGATTGGCAAAAACTGAATTCCAAGTGCATACTTGCTACGCTCCGTTACCTTGCAACATCAAAAGTCCAGTGTTTAATTGAGCCGTCAAGCTACAGTGAGTCGACCCACGTTTCAAATTCGCAGGCCGCACGTAGACTCTCCTGATCACCAGTACACCCAACAGCCGAAAGCTTCGAGCGTACGAAACAGCTCGAACCGTTCATCCTATATAATTGCCGGTGCAATTAACGTAGCTGACTGGCGCCGAAAAAATTGAAGCCTAATGCCTGTTTCACGGGGCGTAATGATGAATCACGTGTTTCGTAATCCTCTCCGCGGAAAATCTCACGATCCGTCGTTCGTAGTTGCCTGCGACGAGCGGGGCTGACCCTGAAGCTCTCGTGATTCACCGTTGCAAAAATGCTGCGTGCCAAGTGGTTTGAAACTGGCGGTGAAAACAGATTAGAAGAATCGCTTGCAGAGAGGCACGCTCCGATCTCCTCGCTGTACAGAGCTTTCGTTTTTCGCGTGGGAAGAACGCGAAACCCGCGCCGCTTCTCCATTACCTCTAGCTAGCAGAGTGGATGAGATTCGCGACACTTTCACGATAATGGCGCGCGCAGAGACGAAAGGCGGGAAACAAAGGGATGGAAGGAGCAGGGGGATTGCGGACAATTGCAGGCGGTTTTTTGCGAGCTGTCACGTAAGTCACGATCGACTTGTTTCGCTCGCGTGTCACCGGGCTAGCTGCATACTACTTGCACGCGGGTAATTTCATGCAGGCGTCGCGTGTGCCGATTTCCAGAGGCCTGGGGATCGACGAGCCGGGGAGAACGAGTGCAAAGGATTTGCTTTGCGATTTTTAATAGGCGCTCTCTTGGTGGCGGGGACTGCAGTTGGAGGACATTCGCTGCACGGCGGACACGGGCTGAATGAAGTTAATGATACGTCCCTTCCACTGTCGCGCGAGTTATACGGCTGTTGAAAGCAGCCTTTTGTCGTTCTATCGAGCACACGCGCGCTCGATTCGCGCAACCGACGCCCGTCTCCGCGCGACGTGTTTCTTCATCTCGGAGATTCAGAATCTCCGCGCGCACTTTCGATTCTTCCACGGCTATGGGAACGTTGAATCGTAATTAACACCTGCAAGCTACTGACGAAATCGGATCTGGAACTTTTCGTTCGAAGCGCAAAGCCCGCAGTGAAATATCAGCTGTCACTCGACAATCTTCATAAGAAACGCCTTCCAATAATAAATTTCCAGAAGAAAGTAGAGGAATAAGAATTCCAATTGCCTCTAAATAGCCAAATCGTGTCGCAGGAAAATCGTCCTCTATTAAGAAATCAAACGGGCGCCTCGGAAATGCCACACCAATGACTAACGCTCTACACGCCGCTGGCTATTTGCCCGTACAACTCGAGCCTGATTATGTCCCGAAAACCCCGTGAAGAGTGAAATAGCTTGCCATTGAAGGTGTCCCCGCGACTCTATCTTTAGCCCACGCGATCGATGCGAATATGGAAATGATCGTGGCTATTCGCAGGCCATCAGCTGGTTTCCGTGGAAACCAGGTGGGGGCGTGTGTCGTAGGTCGTTTCTCGCCGAGCACGCGTCCCACGGCGCCCATCTGCGTGGACGAGCGTGTGGCAGGGGCACGGGTGAAGGACCCCGTGGCAGTAGCTCTACGCCAATTCGCTGCTATCGAGCCCAGGAATCCCAGGAATCCGGTCGATCGCGTCCTTACGATAGCCGCGCGCCAGCCGCACCGACGTCCTTCGAGGCATTGATAAGGAATTCCTCGGGGCTGCGGTTAATGGACGTGCTTAACGGCCACTCGTTCCACTCGCTTTGTATGCGTCCCAGTGGCTCTCGTTGGCTCGTGCTCGATATAATAGTCGAGATAACAAGGCTCTGTTGCGCAACAGGCCTCGAGGGGTGTCGAGGATTCCGGCGCGCACCAGCTCGTTTCCACGGATTAATTCTATTCGCCTCGCTTGTAGGATGATAGGGATCAGAACCGCCGCGTCGAGACGGGCGTGGGGGTTCGTTACGGGTGGCGTAAAATCGGAGGAGACCGACGACAAGCGCCCTCGAGGTGCAGTCGGGATCCCAGTGTCTATTTCCACGTTTAGGGCCCGGCGAAAAATAGCCACGAATGCCCGGCGTCGAGGCGTGGGCGTGTTTAGGTGACGTTTCCAGCGGTAATTGCTGGGGCGAATCGAGACGGGCCGAAGGAAGACCACGGGACGTCCGCGATAGCGCTGACGGCCATACTCACTCCTACGCGGGCTCGGTCGAATGACGTCAATTTCACGACCGCCGCCCAGGCTTTTATCCACTTTCGTTCGGGTGGAAACGAGAATCCCTAAGCTTATTATTAAACGCGTTATTGGATCTCCGTAGTTGCGAATGGAACGAAAGCCGTGGGTATTGGTCGCGTGCGCAAATGTCAAATGATTCGGTGACACGTGAATCGGCGCGGACGACGCGACGCGACGCGGTACACGCTGATGAATTATGCACGGTCGCCGGTTGGGGGCTGGTTTTTAATTAAACGCGAGCGGCGGTAAAGGTCACCGCGTATCCTCAATTGCCGCGGGAGGGACGATCAATAATGAACGAGTTGCTCAGGTCTGATTGATCCTCATTAGACCCCCAATTTTTTTTGTCCGTTCCAGGCGAGCTGCACGTGGAGGACCTAGGCGAGAGGCGGGTCGTTTCCATCAGGATGGGATGGCTGTGGGTCGAGGGTACTCCGATGAGGCTGCCGCTGAGGGCGTTGAACCTGCGACAGGCAGCACCCAGCCACTGTCAACCTCACGCGCTGGCACTTGGTTTCACGCTGAGCAACTCACAGGACCACGCACTCGCCACATTCTGGGTAATTCGGTGTTTTTAACTCTCTACGTGGTTCCACTGTGAGCTCAGTTAGCTCGATCACCCTAGTTAACTGAAATTGGAAAGGGCCAGATGTCGGAGTCTGCGACGAGGAGGAAATCGAAAACGGTGGTGGGATAGGCCGGGCAGAATAATTCGTTGCCACACGCAATGTAATTGCATGTAAATGGCCCTTATCTCCGGCACGATCCGTTTCCTTGCCCGTAAACACTTTCTCGCGCCTAGCAGCTCCCGTTTTGTTAAACGCCGCAACTTCTAATTACGGTCTGCCAGCGTCGCCGTTCGATTTCTACTCTCGTTATACAATCCCGCGGCCATGCTTCGGAGCCGGTCGATACCGATTCCCTAGACTTGGCCAAAAATTTCTGTTCGCCTGACTTTCTCCTCGCTTTGCATAACGAGTATCCAGCGATCCGTCGGGCTGGCGAATCGCGCCGATCCCCTCCCCGAATCTCCGGGCAACGGGTCGGATCGGGGATCTCGAGGATCCCGCGGCTTCGGCCGAAAGATCGCGGATAAGATGGTGGGAAGGACGTCGGGCGAGATAAGGACGAGAAACGCGGGGGCGGCTGCGGGATTACGTAAGACCGCGTTCGCCCGAGCCGGGGATGGTAAATAAGGTCAGTGGGCAAGGTCAAAATCCTCGGTCCCGACGACAAACGGACGCGTGGGAGACGGCTGCGCCATTCTCCCATGACCCGGCATTGTCAAGGAGTCCCACCATCCTCCTTTTCCTGGCGAACGAGTTCCTTTGGCTCTGTTGGCTTAGTCACTCATGGGATATTCCCCCGATCATCTCGTAACATCTCGATTGAACGGCGCCTGAGTCACTTTGCTCGAGTCTCGTTCGCGGGGGACAAAAGAGTTATTTTCTGATAGCGATGACGTCTACTCGCTGGAGACCTTTTCTTATCTGAGGGAATATTGAACTCGCACGGATCGCCTCGGAGCCTTGGGTCTATGTCTCAGGTCCCTCGATGGTATTCCAGTACTTATCCTACTAACGTAAGAATGTTTCTCCTTATACAGGCGGACACCGAGCCGATCTACTGGTCGTGGGTCCGAGCGATCGCAGCGGAGCTAGTCAGGCAGACTCCGTTTCGGGCGCAGCGTTGCTTGAACTTCCTCGAGATCCTGACCATCTGTCCCAGAGGGCCGGTCCCGCTGCCGGACAGCCCCACGGAGTCGAGGAGACGGTCTCGGAGCGAGTTGCGCTGCTGGCCGAGCTATTCCCCGTCGGAGAAGGACACCAGGGACACCACGTTGCTGGACGACTCCAGGAGGAGAGCGAGGAGCGAGCTACGGGGTTGGTCGAGCAGCAACTCGAGCGACGAGGACCTCCTCGGCGAGTTTCGCAACATACCGACGATAATAGCGAAGGATCAGCCGGTGACCAGGACCTGGGGCTGCAGCGAAAGCAGCGAGGGCAGCGACGACAGCCTCCCCTGGAGCGGCGTGTGTCGCTCCAGCGTCGATTCCGTGGATTCTGCGGTGTCGCTTCCTGAACCGGAGACCAGGGAGCAAAGAATACAGAGGTACAAGGAAGCAAGGAGGCGGGAGAACGAGGCTAGAAGCAGAAGGGTCCTGGAGGAGGACGCCAGGAGGCGGAAGGCCAGAGCGGAGGAGAACAACAACGACATCCTAAAGACGTACGGCTCCAACAGATCCAGAAGCAGAATCTACTCTGGGAACGACAACGACGAGTTCCGTCTGACGTCGCCGAAGAAGGACGACTGCACCGACGCGTCCAGGCTGAGGAACGAGAAGAACGTGGTGAGCAGGCTGCCGCCAGTTAAGCCCAGCGAGCCTTCCACCGTGAGGTTCGAGGACGATCATCGCAACGAGGAGGATAAACGGAACAACAACAGCCCCAAGGCTGGTAACGCGAATCCAGGGATACTCAGAACGGACTTGAACGAAAGGAGGAGCAGAGCCAGGGAGAGAAGGAGCGTCCGCGAGAAGGGACAGCTGCTGGACAGAGCACAGTTGCTACCAACGCAGCAACCCGCGAGCACCGCGGTCGAGACGCTTCAGGAACGCAAGGAACGCCTGGCCCAGTTGTCGTCCAGGATTCCAGTGCCCCGTCAACTGTCGCAGGCCCCGGCCAAGCCTCTGGAGAATTCTAACTCCACGATTCTACCGAGGTGCTCGACCTCTTTGTCGGTCTTAACAGAACCCCCGTGCGAGGAGGACGTGGCCAGGCTCCTGGAGCGATGTCAGAGGGTGGACCACTACGTGCCAGTGCGGGAGAAGCTGACACTGTTCGAGTCCCTCTCGAGGCTAGGCGGTCGGCTGGCCAGGAGCACGGAGGACCTCGGCCGAGCGTCCTCGAAACCCAGTCCCAGAGGGAAACAACGCGCCAGATCACTACACGATCTTAATAGAGGAGCCAGGGCTGTCCCCGTGAGGGAGATGTGTCGCTTCTTCGAGGGTGACGTCGAGCAGGATTCGAGCCACAAGACAGCCTCGCTCGCCAAGACGAGGTTCAGCGAGCCGTTAACGCCCACGAGGACCACGTGGAAGGACTCTGTGAGTTCGAAGGGCAGCGAAGCGCCCTGCGTCAGGTCGTCGACGAGAAAGAAACACTACTTCAAGTAGTCGCGCGATATTCCTCTGATACTTTGCCCCGTGCACCCTGGACCACCGGTTACGTCCACCTCGTGGAAGTAGTTTCCAGATCTTTCAACTTTTGGCCCGCTGAGAAATTCCTATGCATTCGAAAGCAGGGCTTTCCAAATCTCCAGGCGAGCTCCGACTCACCAGGGTGCTACGAGAAAGTATCAGACGTTGGAATATTGAATTAAGAGGTCGTCCGGGACCGTACCGCGCCGGACGCGATCCAGAGGGATCACAGACCGGCTTGGCACTGAACGATCAACGTTTATCGAACAGTTTAGACGCGAATATCCCGCTCTCTTGGCCGCGATGAATCGTCACACTCGTGTCGGGAGAAAGTCGCTGCCCGGAGCAGCTCGTTTTTTTTGCCCTCCAGGATTCGAACTGTGCTCGATTCTCGGCGCGACACCGGCCGCCGATCGACCGTTCAATATTTCTGGGTGGCACGAGCCTTGGCGAAGCTCGTCGAGGGACGGAATCAAGGATCGAGCACCGAGGATCGCCGAGGAACGCTTCCTCGTTGATGTTTGTCTGTACGTGTTCGTTATTTATTACGCCCACCCGGTTTTCGTAGAAAATTCTCCACGCCTCGGCGAGAGGCGAATCTGTAAACGTGATACGAACGCGCGTGTTGGATCGAGAGACGGAGAGAGACTATAGGCAGGAAGATGAAGAGAAAGAGAGAAGGGGAATCGGAGAAACCGGTAATTTCCATTCACCAACCTATCACCGCGATATTGAACACCTGTCCGATGCAAGTCGAACACTGCCTCGATCCTCTCTACCCTTCCGTTTTCCGTTCTTCGATCGCCTTCTCCGCGATTTCCGTTCTCCTCGTCGTAATCGATCGTGCCCAAAGAAACTTAGGAATAAATGAAAGACCGAGGAGCCACGAGATGCAAGCCCAGCAAAGACAAACTGGAGGAACTTGGAACATCATCTATTAAGTCACAAATTTCAGTTCATTCGTGTAAATATAGTGTAAGTATCGTCTAGCAGTCTGAAAACCACAGAGTCGGCTTGGACTTGCATCGTCGATCGTTAATTTTGTAAGTGAAGGGACTAATTGCACTTTAACTCGAGTTTAATTGACCGATTGTCGCGTAAACAACGATCACCATTGTAACTAGTTGAAATACGAAGGACGAGGGAACGCGAGTGGGGTTACCCGTTGAATTTCGAGCATCCGTTTCGATGATCGGCGCGTGAACTAGCGTCGACTTCCGGTCGCCTCCAATCGGGCCGATTATTTCCGTTCCTGTTTCTCCCCGGCTCTCACGTTTCTCTTTTTCTCTTGGGGGTTCAATTGGGTCGCGCGAGCGGCCCTTGAACCGCGCAGCTCGTAACTTCGTGGCGGTTTGCACGAACCAATCGCGGGGACAACTAACCGCGGAGGGAGATGGCGAACGATGACGAGGAGTTTTCGAAAATGGAGTGTTGAGTTTTTGTTGCGGACGTTGGGTCGTTGAAGGTTTATTGGGATGAATTAGTGCTAATCAACGAAGTGCCAAAAATGTTACGTTTCTCGCGAAGAAAAGGATGAAAGTGTATAAAAAAAGGGTAATTAATAGATTTTGTATATAATTGTTTGTTTTAGGGTAAATTAATCGAGCGAAGAAATGAATAATTATCTGTTTCGTGTCTCCGTTGAGACCCGCGCGAGGGTTATTTATTACACGTGTATAAAATGCGTTATCGATAGTTGCGTTACGTTGATTCTGCAAGAATCGAACGATTTCTCGGCCGAGTAGTCGAAAGTTGTCCCGGCGTTCCCAGGGAACCGCGAACGACCACGATTTTGTACAGTAAATTGAATTTAATTTAGTTTCAAGTCGCCAATCAAAGATCAACCCTTTATTTTCGTATTTAAAAAAGGGATCTATATATACACACATATATATATATATATATACACACACGTATGCATATAGAGATTGTGTACGATTGTGTGACAATGTACGACTTGCGATTCGGTGTGCTTTTGTGTATAAAATCGTAAACTGACGAAAGTATAATGGAAAACTATGTATGACTAATGGGAAGATTTATTTAAACGACGGCGGAACGATCGAGCCTTGGTGGATTATCTTGGATCACTACTGGGAATCACGAAACTGAAATTTCTAGTTTCTCAACTAGTTAATTTGATGAAATCATTCTCGTCCATAACAACCCTCTCCGATATTAAGCAAAAGAACTCAGCTTCCATTTCCAGATACGCAAAATACTTAAATGAAAAGCACGCGGTGTATTATATAAAACAGACATGGAGAAAATAAAGTTTGCCGGTGTAGAGAGTTAAGAAGAGTTCCCCCAGCAAGGCTCGATCGCGACGCCGATGCAAGCCGACGACCGTGCGCGGGGCTAGTTGCGAGAACAACCCCTTGCGCTCGGCGCGCCTTATCTCGGAGGCTCGCCCGGTGAAGGAGAAACGGCGCTGTGTGTCCGTTCACGGCCGCTCGTCTGTAAAAACGAGGTAATTCCGAGTGGTCCGACGAGCGAACGTGAGAAGTCATAGGTCCGAGCGCAAGGGCAGAGGGGGGCGCCCTCGGTGTTGCCAGAAAAAATGGAAAAACTCGAGGGCAGACGTTGTTCTGCGGAAACCCTGTATAACCGGTCGATCGCCAAAGAGGCCCTCTAGTCCCTCGTCGGAGGAATCCGAAAAGGCTACCCTCCCTTAGGCCCTGCGTAACACAACAACCCCTAATCCCTGCAATACACGTATTACACGAGATCCATCCCGCCGCCGGAGATTTATCCGTGGCCGTAGACGATATTTCCACGTGGTCGCCCCTGCGTAATATAGCTCGCGAGATTTGTATTTACGTTTGTTGTAATAAAAGGGACGAATAATGGCCGTTACATAAAAGTGATTGTCGTTAGAAAGTCACGGGAGGCCTTGGCCACTTCTCGCGCTCTCCGCGCTTTGCTTCGCGTCCTCTCGCCACCCTCTCACCTCCCCCCTTCGCTGTTTTCAGGGTTCCACGCTCCTTTATTCCTCGTGCGCGGACGCCCACGCGATTTTTCCTTCTTTCCTTTTTTTTCCCTGGGCCCCGATCCGATCGCAGACACGTCGAGGCACGCGCTAGCTCGCGCCGCTAATTAGCTCGCGTTTTCGTAAGATCGCGAGCGAAGATTGCCCCGGCCGCGTGATGAACTTTAGAAATGGAGAGGCTTGCGCAACCACGCACCACCGTGAAATTATTGTATCTGGACTGGCCTCCCCCTTTCGCGGACGAATCCGCGTGAAAGTGGACCGATTCGCCGGTGGAACGGTCCCTTTTCCTCTCTCGAGTGAACCCTGCGCACAGTAGAACGCTGGCTCTCGCCTCTGCAGTTCCTCTCTCTCAGGGTGACGTTCCAAAGACGGGACTTCGGATCGGAAAGCCTTGGCCAGCGACGAAATCGAGGCGATCCACTGCGACGAAGGTCACCGGTTGTTCGCGGGACGCTTATTGAAATGGTCCCCGATCGGAATTCGTGTTCACCCGGTGGACCTTGATGTGCTCTGGACGCTAGCGGCTTCTCGACATCGTTTATTTGGTCCAGCCGCGGACTCGTTCTTGCGTTTACAGGACCGCCCACTTAACGTTCCCCGTGTAATTTTCATTCCACGCACTCGTGTAGATTCTCGGCGGAATCGACGAGGAGGAGACCCGCGGGTAATTTATTCGCTGGCCTTAATGAAGTCAAACGCGCGGATAAATTATACGGCATCGTTAGCCGATCTTGGTTCAATAGGATCTTGGAAAAAGCGCTCGATCGACTGGTAGTCCGTGACATTTTCAACATTAATTTCACGGGGGGGATCAAGAGCTCCTGAACTATCTAGGAAGAAAGACTACAGCGTTTCCTTAATGAGAACGCGTTCGGGATGAACGTCACAAGTATCGGGAGCCTCGCGAAATTCGCATTGTAGCATGAATATAATTCGTTTCCCTGTGCTTCGTTGCTCGGGCAACCATGAGATACTGCATGGGTTTCTCTTTTTTTTTTTAATACAGTAATTGGCACAATGGTAGCCCCCATTGTGTCTGCTACACCTCCACCAGGAGTCCCTTTTCATCCAAGGTCTGGACAGCCCCCAGGTGTCTTGCTGGAATCGGGAAAGCGGGGTCGTCGACCCGTTCGCCGATCTTTCTCGTGTCGACCATTAAGTACATGTTTCAACGGTGCATAGAGGAGTTGTTTCGGCGTCGATAGAACGTGCCCGCTGTCCTCGTGGAAAAACAGCCGACGCAGGCTGACGCGGAGCATCGGTTACGTGCCAGGCTTCGTGTGTCCTGTGCACGGTTTCGCGTCGGGTGCATAAGAAACGCGAGTAATCGAGTGACTGGCCTTGATAGTGCCAGCCACGCTAAGCGATCCAACGCGAAACAGGTACACGTACGCGGCCGCTGTATGTACACGTTGCTGATCTATCGATTGATAGCTCCGCTGGCTTTTAAAGTGCACTGCACCGCAGTCCCCTATCGCGACGCTATTTACCTCCAATTTATCTGATCGCAACCGGAGAACCGGTACCTTGAAAACAGTCATCTGGAGCAAGAAGCGGCCGTGGCTGAGCGCTAGCCCAGAGGAGTGCTCTCTGACAAGTCGTCTTTCAGGTGAAAAACAGGAAACCAGGGGCGAAGCCTTCCCACTGAAAGTAAAACGGTTTCCAGGTTCCGTCGGGTATCGTTGAATAACGACGATTGCGTGTTTCGCGCCAGTAAATCAGCCGCCCCTGCTGAATTCAGAGGAGGATCGTAATCCCATTTGCAATCATTAGCATCGCGAGGAGGTATCAGCTGACTGTGAACTTTCTAGCTGGAGCTGTTCATGGAAACTGAAAGTTCTCTGTGTATTTTTTAAAAAGATCGCCTTAAAATTAACGATATGAAACGGTGCATCAATGCGGTGCATCGTGGAAGCGATGCACTTTTCCCAACTCGCTCCCTGACGTGCGGCGCAACGGTCTCCGTAAGCTGCACTTGCCCCATCTACCGTTCACTGCCAATCCACCACCTCCCTACCCACCTTTTACCCGCCGCGTTCATGTAGAACGCTTGCGGAAGAGAGCAATAACGTCATCTGCACTGCGGCCGACAAGGGCCATTCAAGTACCGACCAATGGTCCTTCAGTCTACATTAAAAAAACAAAATCACGAGGCTTCCTACTAAAAAAAAAAACCGTAAAATTCAAGTCCCACGGGTGTACCCGCGTAGAATCGCCGCGTATCGATAGAAACTGACCACAGAATCGGTCATTTAAGTGACCGTCTAGCAAACTGCGCGGCATATGATAACAACATCCTTGTTCGAACGGCCCATGATTTATTCCACCGAGCGCAAAGCGCGATCGAGGCGAGCCGAAGGGAAAAAGCGTGCCAACGTTCAGCGTCGTAACGACCAACCGACGAACCGTGGATCGCTGTCGACGAAAGGTCTCGCTCGCGTGTTCAGGACGTGTCGGTTCGTGTAGCGATCAGTGGCTGATAAGGGACCCGCCGCGGCGTATCGTAAACAGCGTTACGAGCGGGAAGCGTAAAGGCCGTTCAAAACTGGAGTACACCGCGACGCCAGTAATATCGCGAGAGTGCACACCGCCCAGGACCCCGGCCGACGATAATAGAACGATTCTATCCGCGCGGCTGGTATTTACACGACAATATTATTCGCGGGCGGGCGCGGCGCGGACGCCGAAAGAGAGGAGGGAAAGGGAAAGAGGGTCCCATTAGAGGAGCAACACGGATATCTTGTGAGGTTAAGTCGACCGCGGCTGGCTCAGGTGTTTTCAGTACGCGACGAGACATCTCTCGGTGTGGTTCTCACAACTGATACCTCCTCCGTTGGTCCCAACGCACTCCGCACCTATCGCGTACCCTTCCGTCCCTTCGACTCGGCGCAACTGCCGTGTGGCGTGCGGTAAACAGAGGGAAGAACATCCACCGGCGCTCAGGATGAACGAGAAGGATCTACAATTGGCGAGGGCGATGGTGGACCTCGAGCTGGACGATAGCACGCCGAAAAAAACGGCCGTCTCGAGGATGCATGATAAGCAGCAGACATTCAGGTGAGACGGCGATGTTTTTCACTGACCTTTGACGCGGCTCGGATACAAGGCCGACAGAGGTGGAAAACCACGTGAACGAATCGTTGGATCGATCGATCGTTCGCGAGCAACCTTCGACCCGCTCGTGGACTCTGTTTTGAATCCCAACGATCATGCGCGAGTGCGCGACGTCTCACGCTTCTCATGCAAAACGCAAGCGTCCGTTGGTATGTACCGCTGGATCGCTAATGAAGACGGATTTCCGTAAATAAATCGCCGCGCGTTAAACATAAATGAACATCGATCGACGCAGCGTGGCGTCGAGGTACTCGCAGGTGGTCGTACGCCCGTGGCTACCGATGAAATTCCATCGCAGCGAATTCGCGCAAAAGTCAAGGCCGAGCTCTCCTAATATCGATTCGCTGGACGTAGTAAGTGACTGTGTGCCGGCGGTTCCGATCCCAAGTGCGATGGTGGTGTAATGGTCAGCATAGTTGCCTTCCAAGCAGTTGATCCGGGTTCGATTCCCGGCCATCGCACATTATTTTTTTTTTCCCTTTCTAATTCTGGGATCGGCTAATGAATCCGCTCGATATTCCAGATATTATCTTTTTTATATCTTGGTTATATTTTTTATTCGCTGGGGCAAAATTGACGGGCCTTGTGTGTAACTTTTGCGAGATCGGGAGGGGGATCGGTAAGATCCACGAGACAAGGGAATTTAATGAATTTATTATCCCAGTAGCTTTTATCGCACGGCTTAGATCGAGTCCCTTCACCGACATGATTTGGGCGATCTAGGCCAAGGCCGCGGGTGGACCTTGCCGTTTGGTACAATACTCTCCCTTTCGGGATAGTGGAGCAATCGATATAGACGCAGAGATACGTTCACGTGTGTTTTAGTGAACTCGTTCGAATATAGCCTGACCTTAATCTGCACAGCCTTAAAGAACTTAAAATTGTTCTTTCGCGATGCTATTAGACGAGGGGGCAGCGTGTAGCTCCCAATGGCCACAGGGCCCGATACCACTCTCTAATGAGAAGCGACATGACCGAAGGGCTTCCAACATTGAAGCCAAGGATAGCTTCTTTGGTAGCCAGCATTTCTAATGCCTCGCCTATGCATATCGTTCTATCGCGATTAATTGACCATTGCGCGGATCGTCTATGAAGTGCTAGCAAAGAGACGTGGCCCGACTCGTCTTGATGATAAATTTATGCCATGATTTATGTGATCGATATCCTCTTCAACCATGTGTAATATAATACTGTCTTTTTCTCTTGAAGCAATGCGAGGTGCGAGTTAACGGTCGATTGCATCGAAACGGTGGAGCCGCGAAGGTAACACAGTTTTCTACTCTCTAGCCTGTACGCCCCTGTAACTAGCGCCACCGGCAACGTCGGCAGAAGTTCTTGTGTGTTTTGTCCTGCACCGGGTGTCCCTCGCGGACATGGTCTCTGAACGAGGCGTGCCTATATCGAGGACGACCTAATGCTTTATCCGTGACGTTCGCACGGGCTGGCTCTTCCATGGCAAAGGAAGAAGACTTCCCTCGATATAAGCACACCTCCGCGAGGCGCTTAGTTGAATGCAGCACGACGCCACGTAGATCTGTGTGCACTGTTACGCATGTACCTCGTCCCATCTTGGCATGTCGGTTACACACGCTTTGTAATGTCCTAGATTAGTTCGATAGACGTCGTAGGACGTCGTAGGTGCAATTCTTTTCGAAGTTGCTGTTTGTGACGTCCCCGCGGGTCGCGCCGGGAGGCGTGCCGCGTGACGAAGATCGCGATCTTGCTCGGCCGTCGGGCAGCCTGGGCCAAGTTCTTTTCATAACTGCGCGCGTATGTTAAAAAAGAAACTAGCTTTCGATCGGGCGTGTTGCAAATTAACCTTGAGCCTTAGAAGGAACTTTCTCGCACGTCGCGGTGCAATTCAAACGCGAAGACGCGTACGCACGGAGCATACGGGTGCCCAACGAGCCAGCTCATTTGGCATTAATCAGGGAAGCCTGTGCGATTCATGGTGACGTTAACTATCATTGTCTGTGGCCAGGCGTGGTCTCGCCTGCGTTAGATAATCGAGGCTGAATTCGCCATTCATCGAACAAGTTAGACTCTGCCTAAGCGGTCTTGCTCCGACTTCCATGGGCTATCTTTCGGTGTAAAGTTATTTAAAGTGTGCCAGTGAACGCCGTACAACTTCGTTCACCGCGCTAACACAATAGCTAGGGCGGTTCACTCTATATTCGCAGCCGCTATCACTTTCAAGATCACAATGTCATTGTCGCCATCTGGCAACAAGAGCTTTCACTCCTCTTTACACCTCGCGGTGACCAAGGAAACCTAATATTTACAGCAGTTCTCTCTGGCGATAAATCGGCTGCTCTATACGTGTCACGCGTTTCAGGACGTTTATCTGCGCGAGCGATAGCCACGATATCTGGTCGCTCGAATATCAGAAAAATAAACTTCCAAACATTTCTCATGGGTCATGGCGCCTGAATGTTAGACACTTCGCCGTGTTTTATCATTTTACATTAGCTTCTTCGAAGCCATTGATCCGAGAAGATCTCTGAACTAATGGGCATAACAGTGTTCAGAATAATTCAATCCTTCTTTTCCTGGAAGGTACACAAGGCCGCTACGATATAGAAATCAGTAGCTGATATAGCCTTTCAGCACGTGCTCGGATTTCAATCTGCGCGTAACATGAAGTAACTTTGGAGAATCTTCTAAAATATAGCGTTGAAATTCGTGTACCTATCACGGGGCCTTAAGCCTTAAGTATCCAAAGTCTGATGTTCCTCTGAATCAGTCTCCTGATACGGAGCACTCGATTGCAAGCGTATCGCTCGTAGGCCAGATACAGTTTCGTAGGTGTTCCGTAGATGCGTAGATATGTACATATGTACATTGCTGTAGCTTCTAGCAACGGTACTGCACCGAACTCAATACTGACTGCTCATGAAAACACTTGTGGAGCGTTGATGGGAGGCGCTGGGCGATTAAGCGGCAGCTTGTTTTCAAAGTGTATCGCGCGTTTCTTTTTAATGCGGAGCAGAGATATGCGGAGATTAATAGGAAGGTACACGTGTAACCTCGCAAACACGGGAATCTGAGATCCGGCGATCAATCAGAAATCACGATCCGCGAGAGCGACGCGCGCGAGCAATCTTTGCTTGTTATGCGCTGGGTTATCGCTAAGGTTCCCGCTTATCATTGGAAATATTTGTTTTCCTTCCTTCCCCGACAATGCACCGTTCGCTGATGGATTTCACTGCACGTTGGTTAGCCGGTTTCAGTATAGCGGTGCCCGTTATATAGTGATGCAACGTGGAGGAAGTATCCTGGGCAGGGCGGTTTTGCTCAAAAGGAACTCGAACGTCAGTAAAATCATCAGGTACTGTAGAAACGCCTCGGGACACGTGTTCCACGGGAATTATTCGACGCGAGTGTCAACAGGAAAAATATTCGGTAGAATGGAATATCAGGTCGCTACGATAACGAAGATCGGTGTGTCAGTGTTCAATAATTAATGAGCCACCCTGACTCCTCTTTTCGTTTAGTAATCGTGTAGAATTAACGCGAATAAACGCGTAGAAACGTGCTCCGAATGCAAGGCTGGTTAAACTAATACGATTTGATGGAAGGACGCGACTAATACAACCTGTGCGTCATTTTTCTCTAACAATAAGTGACGCAATTTTATTTTTATGAACCATTTCATATACGAACATTGCGTGATGCATCTGTGTGAAATTTTATTCGCGGCACTAAAAAAAAAAAGAACTGCACTGCCCGGGAATCGAACCCGGGTCGCAAGAATGGGAATCTTGTATGATACCACTACACCAGCAGTGCTACTTGCTGGGAGTATGTTAGTTTCAGGAGGATACGTCGCACGGCGGCAAGACAATCGATTATATTTCGCGTGTAAATGTAACGAGCATATAACAATTATGCTAATGCTAACACTAGTACCCTAACGACTCATTATACGCTGCATGAAACCCAAAATTCATAAAATTAACAGTATCAAGACATAGAACACGAAGCCATTTTTATTTGGGGAAATATAAAAAATTCGATGTACATGCACTGTAGGCGATCAGAAATAATACTTTATTTTACTGCATATAGCACTGCTGAATGTGTAACGTTTCGTCAGATTTAATACCACTTTTGACACAATTACAAACACAGAAACTGCATTCTTGGAATAACTCTATTTAGAATTTTAAGATCGACAAGTGACAAAATCCCAGTGCAAAAGTGGTGAAAATTGGCAAAAATAAATAAATGTGCGATGGCCGGGAATCGAACCCGGATCAACTGCTTGGAAGGCAACTATGCTGACCATTACACCACCATCGCACGTGTTAGCAATTCCCATTCGTCGGCCTGAGACGGATTCCCGCGGCACACTTTCCTCTAACTTCGACCGACATCGCTGGTTGCAGTGGCATATAATTTTCCACCTCCGACTTCGCCGTTATAATTTAACGTATGCAACGTGACATCCACATCTGTGAATAGGCACCATTTATGCCCAGCCATGGAAGCTGGGACAACCGTTCCCATCATGGTAAACGCGTCTCTAGAAGGCCGCATGGCCTCGTCGACCGCAGTGTCGTCCTTAAACCACGGGTTTTATGTTGCTCCACGCGGCAAAGTATCTCGTTTCGCGGAACAAGCGAAACACGGCTTCTGTGCGTGCTTTCTTTGCCGTAGAAAGTGCTCGGAGACAAGAATGTTAGCAACGGCGTATTTTTAACTATGCTCGAAGGCAGACAGTTGGACGCTGTTTCGCTTTCGAAGTGTTTAGCGGCACGGGACCGGGCCTGGGCCCCGGTAAGGCACACGTGGCTGCATTGTGTGCACATTTGGCGAAGAGACTAGGGGGGGGGGGAGAGTTTAGGGACGGCCAGGCACTTGCGGTGCATTGCGTTGAAAACGTGGACAGCAGGTTAGAAACAAAACGACTCTTGGACATTCCGCGAAACTTGGAGGTTTCTTAGATCGTGGATTCGTCGAAGCCTTGAAGGACCATCAGTGGGGACCAACGACCAGCAATTGAGGAACTTGCAGTAAGAGGGGTGTACCTGCATCTTTACCAATTTCGAGTAAATTAAAAAAAGTTTTCATAAAATTATTGCTTTGACTTAACATTAAAAAGAGAACACTAATTGAAAAATATACATTTTTACACGACAAGTAGTAGTTACTGAGTTGATAAATCTTTATTTCTATTTTGGGTGAAAAAATATTCTATAATAAAAATATTAATATTAATTTTAGATATTATCAAAATATTAATATTAATAGAAATATTAATATTAATTTTAGATATTATCAAAATATTAATATTAATAGAAATATTAATATTTTTATATTTATTTATTTGCAATAAATCGCTCATTTGTTATCGGATTTACATCAAACGTGCACCAAACGACATAGCATTTTTTTTTACGTATGTTACACGTCATAACTCAAAAACTGTCAAAAATGGAGCTGCCTCCTCTTGCTGAAAGGTCCTCAACTTCTGTTCCTCCATTGCTATATAGCGTTGTCCATCGCGAGGAAAATAAAGTCTTGCACTTGATCGCACGGCCCTGGCGAGGCGCCTGCTTCTCCGCGGGATATTTCGGTGGGCTCCTCGTCCCCGTCGGTTTTGCAACATTGTGCCGGCGGCCGCAATAAATTTTGATCACTTTCATACCATAATTGCATTACGCGCAACTGGTTTACAGTTATGCCTTACGACCGGCCTGTTACATATACATCTCGCCGAGCGTATCGCGAGAATACGCTGCGCATTACGCAATCGAAGTGGCGTCGAGTGACTGAGCGCCAGTTGGATTCGCCAGGAATATTCTCCTGGGTTGGGAGGGACATACGCAGTGGCTAGTGATAGGCAACGCATCAAAACAAAACATATTTTGCGCGACAGCTCCAGCCAAATCACAGTGGCAACTTCGATCAAAGTAACAAGATACTACATACTCTACTTGGAACTTTCGTGGGTTCCCGAATAGGACGAATGGGAGGTGAGTGAAAGGCTTGGCGAGTGAGACGCACACTCCTTGCGACCCCACGCGCCGCGTGTTTATTTTCCCACGTTTTTTTTTTCGCACCCGTGCCACAGCGCTCGAAGCGTGTTTACGTTAACGCCTCGCCGAGCTGACCTATATAGTTTTATATTTCGCTTGCACTTACTCCGTACGCAAGGGCGGCGAAATTGAGGAGCGGGTCGAGTCATCCAGCGTCAACGTAAACACGCCTCAAGCGTCAAGATACGTGTACGAAAAAGGCGTGGGAAAATAAACGGTCCCCGAGGTTCGCTTAGGGTTGTAACGAGACTATGTCTCGCTTCCCATTCAGTTTTGCGGTAGCCTCGTTCAAGAGTAGCACGGAGTAGTGGGACAGGACAGAGTAGAGAGAAGCTTCTCGGCGTTTCTGTCTGTATCGGTGCCACTCTTTTCAACTTCGCTGCATCTTCGCCAAGGAATACACAGTGGGAGGCGGCTGAAACCGTACGACAGAGCCGCGCGGGGTTCAACGGCTCGTTGGTGCACGAAGTCGTCGGCCGGAAATCGTCCACAACTTCTTATCAAGATGTAACCTTTCCGACGGAAAAGGGGGGGAAAAGTCATGGAGGAATACGACGTCGGGGGGGGGGGGGGGGGGAGGAACGGTAACTCAAGTTTCGATGTTTGTTGGAGAATGGCAAGTCATCCACGTTTCACCGGGGAAAAATGGAGATACACGAGTGTCCGCGCGAAAGCACGTGCATTAAGAACGAAAGTAACGTTCAGAGCGCGCAGAGCGAGCGGGAAAAAAGGTGACGTGCCTTTGTGTGCCGGGAAGGACAATGAAAATGGGTGAAGCTCGACACGATCCACGCTCGCGACGAGCTGGCGCAGTTGTAAGGTCTCGTCGCAAATGAACCAGTTAATCGTTCATTCGCCTTTCATTATCGCTTTCACCGATTAAAGGACGGGGTGGAGACTTTCGACAGCCGTGAAATCCACCATCACTCCTGATCGACACCTTGTGCCCGATGGGACAAAGGAATGCCAGGAAGATGGAGCTGAAGTTGCATCGGCTGATGCTCGATGGATCGCGTGCCAAGTGGAGTGTGAAGTCGGGGCAACAGGTACTTGTCCACTAATTAACATATTACGCTGAAGAAAGCCTTGGGAGCTGTGTAGTTCACTTTTAATAACCGTCATTTCACGGCCTTCGACGATAAGTGGAAGGAAATTTTTTTCCACGTGGATTACCCGTGCGTTGTGTGGTTCGACCAAGCTATCGTTCCCCTGCATCGGTGATCGACGTAGTTCGCTTGAAATTTGAATACCGCGGAATTTCAAGACTGCACCACGCCGGTGGGCATGGTTGAACGCCACCGCCGCTACTTCCTCGACACTTTTTTATCAGCGTACATTACGATAGTACGCGCGTGATGGTGGGGAGAGGTGCGAGTTAGAAAGCCCTAAGTGCCTTTCAGAGGCTGCAGCTGGTAAAGTCGCTTCTCAGTGAACTCTGAGCGGTCGCCGATCGCGGTGCTCTCGTCACCGTCCCCCGTGTGTTCCACCGAGGATTCCGGTTCACCGAGGCCCCGTTTCTCGAAAACCTTGCGTTTTCCGCGATCGATTTCATCGCCGTGACGCCAGCCCGCGGCGGCCTCATAAATCGAAGCGGCTAGAACGCCTCGCGACGCTCGCGTAAACGCTCCTCGCTCGCGCCACAGTACTTTTAACTAGAATCCCGTCCTTGTAAGTATGCTTTCTCTTTTTAAAAATAGTTCGGCGCAATTTCGCGGTTAAAACGCTCTCACGGGCTCGACGCCACAGAACGGCTTCTGTTATCGCGCAGCTCGCACGCGGTCGATTGTCAGTTTCGTGGATTGTCGGACTGACTTAGCAACAAGTTTTCGGGCGCGGAGTAAACCGAATTACGGATTCACTCGCAGATCGACGGCGGCCCGCGGTGATTTGAAATTCCGATGGATCGTTGCTTGACTTTAATTCTTACTTGAGTCCTCGGTTGGGAGAAGGCAATCATTCGACGTTGCAGAATATTGAATGGTGTGATAATTGAAAAGTTGAACGCTGTGGAAAGGTCACATGAAAATTTATAAGGGATACCATTGCAGCTGAACGATAAGATAAGGAATAGGGTGGTATTAGTGCGATAATCAATTGCCAATTATGTACTTCGTCAATTCTGGTGTGAAATTCCCCAAGCCCGCGCGAGAAGTGGGTCACAAGCTCGCGCGTAAATCATGTAGAGCTACCAGCGGCGACTCGTGTCGTTGCAATTTCGTTGCAAAATTCAATTACACGTTCCATTAGCAGAGATCGATTCTCACTTTCATCGATGTGAAAATCAAGCAAACGTCTCGTCTACGCGGCTCCGATCCACGTAGACCTCGGCTGACACGAATTTATGGCCGCGAATTGCGCAACACTTTCTAACTTTTATTCGTACCCCGGCGAGACTCGTATCGAACCGAGTCGTTTTTCCTTTTTCTACCGCTCGCGGAACGGGGCCTTCGATCGTCAGATTAGACCCAGCTAGAGATCATCTGTTTCCTTTTAAATAAACAATAAAAAAAAGCGACGAGAAAGCGCGCGTGTTGCAGGGCGTTCGAACGTGCCGCGCGAGAAACACGCGTCACGTGGCCAGCTGATTAATATTACGGGTGCCGACACGTCGATCGCTTCGTATCGAGATCGTCTAAGGCCTCGAAATATCAGCGCTGGCGCGCACATCGGCGCCTTCACTCGGGAAACTTTCAGAGTGACGAAAATGTGCGGGCACTCGTTAACAGTTCGTAGCGTCGACCGCGTGTCGCCCCGTGGGACCTCGTAACTGTAAAATCGCGTCGGAGACGCGCCGCCGAAAATGCGTAACACGGTCAGCGTGCGCACGCGACGCTGCTGAGGACAATTCGTGGAAAAGGGAAAGGGGATGCGCCGCGGATAATGGAAATGGTGAGGGACAAACCGAGACGGCGAAGCGTGAGCGAGCTGCTGGGCTGGAGGTGCATCGTCAGGAACAAGGGGGACACGGGCGTGGAGGATGCGTGCTCGGACGTGCCCTTTCTTGAGGATTACGACAAGGACCCGGAAATGCGTCGTAGGAAACGTTCCGGTACATGGCCGTGAGTAATGACTGTAACATATTCGAAAGTAGAAGGAAATGTATTATTACTGCGTTCTTGGGGGCTTGTACCGTGGAAAAGAAAACTACCAGCAACTCTCTGCGCACTCTTAATTTATTCTACGCGGTATGGATGTGTATGCGAGCGACCAGGTATTTTCGAGGTGCTTCGAAGGCAGTTAGCTCGACGCTATTCTGCTTTCGGAGAGTTTATGGCGGGGTTAGGTCCCAGATGGGCCCTTTCAGTGGACATCGAACGATGGTTGGTGACCCGGAGTCACCAAGCCATCGCGTGTGTCTTCAGTTTGTTTAGAAAGAGAAAGTTTGGGAATGGCACGCGGCCAGACATCGAATTGCTAAAGAATAAGGACTCTGTTCCTGAAGGATCTGGTCATGGAGGGGGAAAGACGAGGATGCCTTCTGGTAGAGGACTGTGAACCATACGGCACTTACCCTAGGACCTTTGAGGAACACGAATCGTGAAAATACCAGTCTACGTTTCTAGCATAAACACTGAGTTAAACAAATTAATGGGACAACCTTTAAAACAGAAGTTTTTTAAAATTAGTCCAAATGACTTGAGTTTTTTTTTAGAAGCTGGAAGGATTAGTTTAGTGGGTGACGTGTTTCGTCGATTTGAAAAAATAGTGAAGAGCGCTTTTCCAACTTTTTTATCTGACTTTTTTATGTGATGAGAATTTAAAAATCCTGCTTGTTGATTTAAGTGAGTTGCATACATGCTGAAAATTTCATCGAAATTGGAGCAATTTTAAAAAAGTTATTCTGTTCTAACGGGTGTGCCAATAATTTTTTGACTCACTGTAGATAATGTATATCTGCGTGTTGCAACTTGCGCGACACTGAGGACTGGGGTTATTATTTTTAAATGAAATATGAACACAGGTGTTGTTATGGTTAAAAACTATTGTTATTGTCAATGCACAACAAAGAAAACTCTGTAATCTTACGAATGTTGTCAGAAAATCCGGTATGGTCTAGTGGCTAGGATACCTGGCTCTCACCCAGGAGGCTCGGGTTCGATTCCCGGTACCGGAATATTTTTTTTGCTGTTCAATCCGATGCCTCACGCTCGAATTTGTTATATGATTCATAACTGTATTTGCGCAAGGCACATCGGACACGAAATGAAGAGCTAGAAACGTTTCACAAGTTAGTTCAGTTTCTGAGCGGGCGGGCGGGCGTACGTAAGTGAGCCGAGAGCAACTGCGGGACAGTGGGATCCGTTCGGAGTGAAACGAAAAGCAAGCTGAAGTGGCCGAAGCTATAGCAAAACCGTGGCCGTTGAATTTCGCAATTAAACTGGAACCGCGTAATCCGACGCCAATTCGTGCGAAACTTGAGCGAAGTCGTGTGCTTGCTCAACATTCTTGCCGCCATGGGACAAAATCGTGTCCCATTAAAACTGATAATTCACTTCTGACTGGAGTTCGATTGGAGAACGCTTCATAGAACGCCCGGCGAGCGGCGTGAATAATTTTATTTGTCCCCGAAAGTCGCTGCCCGCAGTGGGTAAACCTAACTCGCAGCAGCTAACAGTAACTCCTTCCTCGATCCATTATTCTCGCTGCTTCCCGTTAGTTTCTCACGATTGTCGCGTGCAGAAGCGAAGTTGCGTAAAGGAAGTTAAATAAAATGGGTAGAAAATAGATGTACTGTTGCACGCAACGAAATTGATTGGTCGCCCGTAACAGAGCATGCGTGCAGGGCGCTGGGCGTAGCGACGCCAGCGTCGAGCCCGTCCATGGCATCCACGAGATTCTTTTGTGAATCTTCAGTGCCGAAACGTTCCCTCGCCTCGACTGTTGCCCCAACTGCCATTTCCCTTCACACACGCGACAGAGCGTCCCCGTCGGCGGTTGCTGCACATGGATGAGGCAGAATTAAGGTAGGACACGTGCCCATACTGCCCATTCGTCGTGCTCCGAACGGCTAACCTAAATCTTCCGTCGCGACATGTGCTGCGGGTGCCGCGCGAGGCGTGTTTGAACGGTGCAAAAGTGTTTTACATAACGCGGTCGCGAGGTAGCTGCGAAGCGACATACCCACCGAGGCATCCTGCGAAAACTACTCCAAAACCTTGGAAATATCCCGCGAACACAGTCGAGAGCGCACAGCTACTCCTCCGTGTCATAGAAGACGGAATCGAGTGGCAATTACAGCTCCGCATTAAACATTCCGATCTGCTAAGTTGTATCGCAAGGCCAGTCACGCTCGAGTGTGGACACCGACAATATGTATCACGGATGATATTTATAGTGGCTACCATTCTCAAGTGTATCAGGGACACATCGATCATCAAGAAGCTGCAACATTTTCTGCCGCACCGGCACAAAACTGTGGGGATGCCCACAGGTTGCGGCTCGCGCGATCCGTGGTGACCCCGTTGCGAGGCTCGGAGCGTTTGCAGAGATGGTAAACATCCTTGTGCACCGCCAGATATCGCGCATCGGTGTTTACCTGCACATGTGCTAAGAGCCCGGTACCTGCTCGATTCACGAGCAGCCCGGGTGGGAGCGTTTTTTGTTGCTCCTTTCTTCGAGAGCGAGAACGCGTTCACCTTTCGCTGTACATAACATTCCATTTGACTCTCGGCTTTTGCCTGGGATCACCGATATCGTCGATATCCTCGATATCCTCGATATCCTCGATACCGCCGATGGCCCCGCGGGCTCCCGCTACGTTCGCTGGAATTTCAGGAATTCGCGTCGATGCAATCGATTACCGAACTGGACGTACATGCCCCGTACCGATCGGTTTCTCCTTTCCGAACTCGAGCCCCGACAGGCCACGAAAAGGGACCTCGGTTTTACCAGCTTCCCCGGTGCACGAGAAATCCGGGTCATCGTGATTAGGGACACGCGCGACTTCCGACGGGAAAAGGGCCCCACTTCGGGTACAATTCGTCCTATCATCTCGCGTAACGTCCCCCGCGTCTTTCTCTGTTTCCCAATCGATCGAGAGAAAGTCCCCTACGTTGACGCGCGAAGAAAAAAGTTACCCAATGTATTTGGAAAGACCGTGGAGGAATTTTGTAGGCATTTTTCCCCACTTTTCTTCCCTTCTTCTTGGATAATCGAAGGCACGGATGTTTCGCACGCGTAACGAGACTCATGCATAGAGGCGTAACATTGGCTAACACGGTGGCGGGATTTATGGAGCGATAAGGCGTGACACAATCGTGTATTATTATATAATACGTTAGTGTTAGTATCGACAAGAACCGGCGGAGTTTACGGTATACCGACGGTCCCGTAGAAAGAATCCCATAATTGTTGGCTACCTCCCGTCTGATCGTCATTCTGCGTGCAGCCACCTTGCGATTCGGTCCTTTCTAGAGGCTACGTCAGGTGAAATGCCTGCCACTAGGACGCCTCGCGTCGCTTGAGACGCAATGGACGGTGTTTTGTCACGGATATTGGACTAAGAGTGCGGTGAAAGTTCGGTGTGTGGAAAAGTGAGGCTGCCACGAGGATCCCCGAGGGGCGGAGAAGGATCGAGAAGGAAGAAGAGGCTGATCCACGATCGCAGCGTCGTTTGGCTCGCGCGCCGCGAGATTACCATGAATAATACATAAACGATGTTCAATGCTCGGGCATTCTTTCGAGCGGGGATTACCGCCGCGTAGTTCAAGGTTAACGAATTGACGACTCTGAAAATCCTACGTCGAGCGTGAACCGTTTCAGCGTGACAATCGCTGAACGCACGAAGAATCGTTCGCACGCTCGTAATTCGAAGCTTTAAAGGTTATCTGGAGGAGAATCTTAACCAACTGACTAGGAATGCGGAGAGTTTTTGTGGGAGTTCTGTCGGAAATAGCGGCCTTGAAGGAGCAGATGAAGACGAACCTGGGAGAGTGAATCGTAACGTGGAGCCGCCAGCTTTGAAGAAACGGATCGTCCGCCCTTGAATCTGAATCTCACTATTTCGTAGTGATTAGGTTGCTCGAAGAACGTCGCTGATTTCACGCGAACCGACCTTCGGGCTTTAATGACCAGTTCCGTAAAAAACACGGTGCGCAGTGTTTCGAGGATCTCCCCGTGCCTCTATCCAACGGACAGTTGATTGTACGACAGAATTTTTTTTATATAACGTCAGATTACCCAGCCAGCTAACATCACGCCTAGATAACATCGCGAAGACAGCAGTGTTATCGTCGAATCGCTAATCCGTGCGATCCAGTGATATTGCCACGGTGCGTAAAGTCGAACGGGGGAGGTTTATCGGCGATTATCGTCTCGAGCGACTGAAACAGATCCTTAATCGGAACGGTCACTCGATTACGTAACTGCGTCCTCAAGTTGGAAGTAATTAACATAGCTACGCCTTTCGTAACGCTCGCGGAAAGTCCTAAGAGAAACGAAGAGTTGGTCCCTCGGCGCGCCTCGAAGAATTCGCCGCCGATCGGAAGTTTTTGGTCGGAGGATGACCGACCAGGTGTCGCCTTTGCTGGACATTCGGAGCAACGGACACCTCGATGTCAATTTCGATATCGCCGATCCGGTGGGGAACGGATCGACCGGGTCGTCGATGGAGAACGTGCCACGGAACAGAGTGCTCAGGTAGAAACTTTTCTTCCCCCGATACCAGAAGCGATATCGCGCTCTAGGCGACAGCCAACGGCACAAAACTCCAAGGCGAACGCCTGGCGTCGCGCGTATCGGCGATATGCAACGACTTGTACCACTATTATGCTAAAATGAGCCACAAAGTTACGCGTTATCGCGGCCCCCGATGAAACAGCCATAAATTCTACAATTAGAACGGTTTATTCGCGTGCTCGTCGAAGCGAACACGCGCCGTTTTGCAATGGTAACCGACGATCGTTCCAGCGATTGTTAGTTTCATTAAACTATTGACACTTTGTCTCTTGTTTAACGCATCTTGCGTCACACTGAAAGCCGAGAAGCGGACCATCCACGTAAGCGCATTCGCATACGCGTACGGCGTCACCTTTGTTGTGCCACAAAATGTGTATCGAATTCTACTGATTACGCTTGATGGCCAACCGATACTTATGTAGTCGCCGCATTTCGCATAACGTCACTGGAACATTTACAAGATCATTCATGAATAAAAGATTCTACTGTGCGTACCGCAAACTTGTGAATGATACACATCAGAAGACCTGCGCTTCCACAGCTCGTTTATCACGCTGATTACACTCCATAGTGTTCTCTGATATTTTTTTCCCGCCTTTTACTGCCGAGATAGGTCTCTCCTCTTTATAATCTCTGGCTGTCCGTATCTAGTATTGCGTCACGATTTACATACAAACGTTGGCCGGCACTTACGTTGAGAAAAGAATGACCAGTTCTTTACAGTTCAAAGTCGTTCAACTATCCTCCAGTCGTTTTGTGAAATACCGCCGTAATTGCTTGTACCACTCATTATGTACCGACTGGCATGCGTTTGCTATTACGCCGCCGCTAGCACCCGCATGAGCATGTCTGGGGTAAAGTTTGTTTTTCATCCTGCAATACCGGACGATAGTGTGAGTCAGTCTCTGTCAGTTCCGCGTGGAAGTGCAAGGGACAGGCGAAGGAGGATAATGATTAAAGGAAAACCCAAGGCCTCCGAGTGCGCGCCTTTATCTTTCGAGGCGACGTGACGGCGAAAATTGCCCGATTTATAATTGGTCGATTTCCCTAATCGTGTGGTTTTCTGTTCGCAGGAGAACGAGAAGTCTGAACGCGCCTAGTCCAATTCAACAGTTCGGGCCATGCGGGCGTATTATGAAAAATTCCGCGATGGTCATGTAAGTACGACAGCTCTGCCGTTTTATAAGTGGAGACATTTTTTTTTCTTTTCTGCCTCGATTCTCTTCGTTCCCGTTGCACCGATATTACTAGAAAGTTAGCGGTGGTTCCACGACTGTTACGGTGCCTCGCGACTCGTTTTCGTTCGATTAGACGGTGTCTCAGCGTTTACGACTAGCCGGCAAATCGAAGGAAAGCGTGGTGTTCCGTGGAAAAAACCGTACGCCGGGCGTAAGTATCGCGTCTTGACCCAATTATCCGTGACAATGACTTGTCCGTCCATCCTAAACGTCACTGAACGCGCGTGAATTAGAAAGCCACCTTAGAAACCTTGTACGCTCGATAAAAAGACTTGCCGATCCGTGAGTTACCGTAGCGCAGGGCTCAAAGTACAGCAAAACAGGAAGATAATAATCATTCGAGGGATCGATGCCTTTACGTCAAGATTGGCTATTACGCGTACCCTTTCATAAATGCTGCTAAATGCCAGGCTACGTTAATTGCCGATTCCATAATTAAAAGTGTACGACGCATTATTCAGCAGTTAGTCAGCAGATACGTTTCTGAGGGCACTGCCTGGGCGAGGGAAGATAGGAGAAACGGCTTAATGATGATTTTCATTAGCAAACAATCGTGGACGAATGCTGGCCGAGGGGTACACGATGCGATTGAATGATTTGTAAAAAAATTACGTGTGACGGTCTCATTTCGCGCAAGGACCCTAGTGGTGGCTAGGTAAACAAGTGTCTATCGAGAATCAAAGAAATGCACGTGAGTGACGTTTATACGCCTCGTCCCCGCGTGTTATCCGCATGAAGACGAATCGCGTGGCGATTCCTCGCGTGCATATGAACGCGTTCGCGCTTGCGCGTCGTCCGATTGTTTACCGTTAAAAAACGTACCGCCGTGTTCGGTCCACGTTCAGTGCGAGCGCGACTCTCAATCCGTTACGACGTCATGGTTGGAACTGTCAGGTGGGTTACATTGACAAATCACCAACAGTCGTATTGTTCATATCGAAGCCTCAAGCCGAAACCCGAGGGTTTCCATCTGTACGCTTCCTCGACCATTAAATAATGGCTGACCGCATCCGATCGGGTCTCGTTGCTCAAAAGAAACCAGAAATCATTGTTCCGCTTCGAGTAATGTCACTGTGGCTAGTGACACCCGCCACTCGTTGTCAGCTGGGTATAACAAACATTTCCTAGAAATCTCCCCGCATATATTTCACACTTATCGATGCAGATTTCTTTTATTTCATTTGCATTAGCATGGCCCACCACGTTCGTTCGATATTTAAATTTTCCTTACGAACACCGCGCCGCAGGTCGATTAAATATTGATTCGCTGGTACCATCGACCTCGGCGATTCTAAGGCAGTGCTAGGGATTAAGTAGGCGCGTCCCGTATTTTTATTAATATTGAATAGCCCAATCAGTGGGCATTTCAATTTGAAATGTGCTCGGGGCCCTGCGCCACGGAATCCCATGGGATTACTATTAGCTGGCTCAATACGTACTCGCACGCGGAAGATTCTCGTCAATCGGAGCATAAAACGCTTTCCATCCCGATCCTCGGACAGTTTTTATACTTAATTATTTGGTGACGCATGGACATTTTATGCCGATGCTCGGACGGGGTTTCCTTGTCGCTCGACTCCACTGCCAGGCTGTGCTAAAAAGATGTACAATAGGTCTCGACTTGTGGTATCGCCCGAAGTATTTACCACGCGTCTAAATGCTGTATCATTAAGCTGACTTCGTGTTTGTCTTATTGCAGGACCATTCAGGACCCAGCCTCTCAGAGGTTGACGTGGTACAAGCCGCCTCTCACTGTCCTGGTCATCAAGAAAGTCCGTGATTCGTCGGTATTGCCACCGTTCGTCCAGTTAGTCACATGGCTAATAGAAGTAAGCGTTACTCGTTCATATTTGCCTTTTGAATTAAGTACTCATTTGCGTCTCCTTCGTGAAGCGCGAGTTCAATTCTCATTTAAAATTTTATGAACTATGACCACCGTTTCCGCATTCTGAATCAATCATACTATTTTGGGTGTACAAGCTTCGCAGTGCCGTGAATTACACCTACGCTCTTCAAGTGCCATTAGAATATTAGATCTACATCCACATTACGTGCTTTAGTTTCGTACATACGTATGGCAGCAATATCGATATTCTGCGCGCTATTGACTTGTATAAGTGGAAGAAGACAATGCCCACGAGTTTCGCCCGCGACAATTATTGTACATTAGACAGCAGTTTTTCACGCTGCGACTCGATGGCAACCATGTTGTGTGCCGGTGTTTCGTAACGCGTTACGAGAGTTCTAATTTCTTGCAGGAAAAACGGATGGTAGTTTTCGTCGAAGCATCCGTCCTGGAAGATCCAGCCTTGGCCACGGACCCCAGGTTTCAGGGCGTTCGAGATAGGCTGCAGACGTTCAGGGATGGAACGGACGATCTTCAGGTAATTTCTGCTCATAGATGGTAACGTTGGATAGCTGATGGTATTCTATTTTATTCAAGGATCGCATCGACTTCATCGTCTGCTTGGGCGGCGATGGGACCCTACTCTATGCGAGCTTGCTGTTCCAACAATCGGTGCCACCTGTGATGGCATTTCACCTGGGTTCCTTAGGGTTCCTTACTCCCTTCGAGTTCGATAACTTCCAAGAACAAGTAACGAATGTATTGGAAGGTGAGTAACGATTACTTCGATGGCATTTCTTCGCGCCTCGGAGTATTGGCGTCTTTCGTTGGCATTAAAAAAGTCATTGGGACATTAGGAATGGCACGGTTAAAATGAATACACTGGCTGCATCATCCACTTTCAAAGAATTCACCACCACTCGCTTCTCAAACATTGATTCGCGATCAGACGTTTATCAGGCACATTACTATCACAATCTTTCCACTAATCATCGATGGTTGGATTCCATCGAGGAAAGAGACCTCAGTGTCTCAATGTCCAGGATAAAAATTCCTGAGTCATCAATGAGTAAACTAATAAAGACCAAAAGAACTCGCGGTGGCTTCCACTTTCGCGACGGTCCCGCCCGCAAGCGGCGAGTGTTCGCGATAACACAGCCTCACCGAGTTCGTGAGCAAAAAAAGTAAAGAATGCCAGCTACACGTTAACGGTTGATAGTCCGGCTAAGATCGACGACGGCGCGTGAAGAACAAAGTTGTAAATCTGACGAACGTTGATCTGATCTTTAGGTCACGCGGCCTTGACCCTGAGGAGTCGGCTGAGATGTATCATCATGCGGAAAGGAGAGGAGGGCAAACCGGCCAAACCGCCGACGAATCTTCTGGTGCTGAACGAGGTCGTGGTTGATCGCGGCCCGTCCCCGTATCTCTCGAATATCGACCTCTTCATCGACGGCAAGCACGTGACCAGCGTGCAAGGCGACGGTCTGATCGTCAGCACACCCACGGGCTCCACCGCGTACGCGGTCGCCGCTGGGGCCAGCATGATTCATCCTTCGGTACCTGCGATCATGATCACACCGATCTGCCCTCACTCATTATCCTTCAGACCGATCGTGGTCCCGGCCGGCGTCGAGCTGAAGGTATTTTTCTCAATCTTTTCCTCTGCGCCCACCTCGCCGGCCGCCTTCTGTGGCTGTCACCAGTTTCGGCGCGAAGCTGGCTGCACCCATGGAAGCGAAGGCATCGCGGAAGAGACGGATATTTCTCCGCGACTCAGAGAGCCTTCAGTCCTGGCTCTAGCCTTGATAGCCCACTTCCTTGTGGCATTGCAGAAGAGCAGACTCGGCTCGAGAATCGCAATGCAATAATTGGTCATTTAACTGATAGAGTCTCTGTGAAAGCTCTCGACCGTCCCGCCAGGTTTCTCGCGTTAGCTTGGCACGGTATTTCCGTGTGGGTCAGCAGAGGCTTATCACGGTGGCATGGGGATTTCTGGTTCGTGGCATTGCCCCGTAGAAGGAAACTTGGTCCAAGTGGCTGTCGCCCGCATTCCCAGACCGTGTGCCAGCTGTGGCCGTTTCGAAAAACCTATGGTCCGTTTGAGAAAAGCGTTGCGGGGCATGCCACGTGCCACTCTGGTAGCCTCACTGATTGTTAGCGAGAATGATCAGTGGTACAATGCTGACCCTCATGGGTGCCCGTTGGTGTCGACGATTAACCGAAGCTTGTTACTTTACGCCGCAGATCTCTGTCTCGCCCGACAGCAGGAACACCTCGTGGGTGTCCTTCGACGGTAGAAATAGACAGGAGCTCTTCCACGGCGACAGGTAAAAGTCAACCGCTTGTCAGATCTATCTAATCGTCTGCGTTTCTCGCGATTATTCCAGATAATGGCAAACAGCAAGGCCCGCAGCACAGCTTACGTCTCCTTCGACGGTCGCAATCAGCAAGAGCTACGCGTCGGGGACAGGTCTGTCCTGTTATTTCGTAAAAGACTATGCGTCCACTCTCTTTCTTTCTCTTTCTTTTCTCACTTTCTTTCTCTCTTCCTGTCTTCATCGCGACACCACGATGCCGCATTGCTCACGACACATTCACTCGTTCGAATATCCGTGTCTTTCTCTATACCAAAATTCATATCGCTTCTCCTGTCTATCGATTTTAGTATTCTCACATTTGCTGTTTATAGTGTCCAGTCCTCCTCTATTCATTGTAACTAACTGCTCACGGTATCTCCACCACCCTAATGGCGACCGATGGAATCTCGTTTTCTATCCGTTCACGACATTCTTTCTTAGAAACGAGACGTTGGCTGTACTGCAAGGTGACGGTACTTTTTCACCCGTTTCATCTGTTTGTCACATGAAATCTCGTCACGTCCGAGTCTGGTCCCCCCCCCCTCTCCCCCTCCCGAGAGCGACCGTAGCTTTACGTTTCTCTGTTCTTTCCAGCCTGCGGGTGACCACGTCTATATACCCGGTGCCCAGCATTTGTGCCGCCGACCAAATTACCGATTGGTTCGACTCCCTGGCGGAGTGCCTGCACTGGAACGTACGCAAAAAGCAGAAGCACCTGGACGAGCTGAGCGACCTGACCCACTCGTCCAGCAACGACACGCTGGACTCGTTGGATCGCGACAGCTAGGCCAAGTGATCGAGTCACGGCAGACCGACGGGATCACCGACGATCGGGCCGAGTGCTGCGAGCACGTCGCCGCGATTCGACGATTTCAGGGTCCGATCGTGAAGCCAGTGACTCGTTAAGGAAACCACGGAAGAAACAGCGCGTGTTCGAGTGCACAGACAAAGTCTGGGTTGTGTTCATTTTAAAGCGTGAGACGGTTGTCGAGTAAGTGTTGAATAGCCTGTACACGCGGTCCGGGCGCGACGGTGCCTGGATTCGCGAGGAACGGAGACGGAATTCTGCCGAGTGGCCAATAGTACGAGTTGAGTCGGTCGCACGAGAAATTCGAGAGCTGGGCAAGAACGTCTTTGTCGATAGATGAACTACGTTGTAAGAAGTCTTGCTTTTTTTTTTGCACGGAGAATTGTTTGATGAATGGATGGCGATATGCGTATTCGATGCATCGAAGGGCACAACGGAAACGACCACTCGGTGGAGGGTCTCGCGTCTAATGCATAATATTACGGCTCGATATTCACCATACAAGCTCTGAACGAGTCCGCGCTTCTCTTGTCGAGTTCTTCGCGACGTTTAAATGCAATCCTCTTTACTTATCCCGAGGAAGGACATTTTCATTTTGTTTTCTTTTCTTTTTTGTTAATTAAAATTAACTCTTCGTTGGCGCTAAAGGACACAACGCTTAAACATTGGGCACACATACGAAAGGGGTACTAATAAATAAAATATCCAATTTGTTAACGAAATTCCTGTCTGGAGCGAAAGGATCGCCTGGTCTGTGCAACGCTAGTAGCCACTGCACGTTGATTCGTGACGAATAGAAGAAGGCAACAACTTTAATATTGTAATTTTAATTGAGCAATCGTGGCAACAAATTGCTTCGAGGGGAAAAGAAATCCTGTCAGAAAGCATCTCGCGTCGCGCGGTCCTATTTATTTATTAACACGTACATGTTTTCTTTGATGCATTTTAAACCGCCAATATCTCGAAGTGATTTATTGATTGCAATAAACAAAAGCACACGGGTTCGAATCAACTATTGAGGGGAGGAAAAGTAAGAGGGAAAAATCGTTGTCGGTAGTTTTTACATTTTGATAACGAAAATGGTCTAAATGGATCATTCCATTGTAAATGTTGAATGTACTTTCCTATAAATGAGCATTTTTAATAAAACCGTTTTTGTACAGACCTCAGTGTTCGCTATAATAACGATAAGTATCGCAATCATAATAAGAAAGAGACTTAAGCACGCCAAAATATGCAGAACACGGTATACTTATATAAAAAAGCAAAATATCTGAACGCGCGACGCGTTTTACGATATGAAAGACAGAAAAAACAAGTGGAAGTGGATCGACGTAGGAGGAATTTGGAGAAGAGAAATTCTGGCGTGGAATAATAAATGCATGTATGCGATACGGCCAGAGGAAAATCAGGGAAAAGATACAAAGTGTGCTGAATGATAAATGAAAACAGCGTAAAGACACTATTAACGACGTGTCATCCAGAATCAGATTTGCAATTATAATCGTTCGTCGAATGAGAAACAATGGAAACGTCGCACAATAGCAGGTAAAAGATCAAACTTAAGATGCACCGTAACAATGAAGGGAGCGTTGCGAGTTTTCACATCAATGCATTTATTTCCGCGCAACCAGACAATTAAATATACATTATATACAACCATCTCATAAAAACTACAAGAACCTGTTGTCTCTTTCGTTAAACGACAACTACGTGTAATAGTAAGTAGCATAAGTTTGTGGGTGAGCCACTGAAGCGCGAAGCAAGCTTAGAGGGAAGCACGAGCCATACATCTGGAGAACGTAGCGTTCGGGCGAATGTTAGTCTAAAACTTGGACTCGTGCCAGCGGTCCCACCCATAAATACAATCGTTAAGGGGCCGGCAAGGCACCCGGTTCCTTAATCAACGTGTAACATAAATATCTACCTCTAAGGTTCTACATTTGGTTACATCAGTCATGGGCATGGCCTGCGTACACACGTATGCACTCGCCTACGCGTGTAGACAGGTGAACGAGCATAATTCTAAGAAATTTATCGATCTAACGACGCAGCTTCGCTGGTATTTACATGGATGTTAAATCGTTTAACATTTACCTCAAATGTTGCACGAGGAGTGGCGACCGAACCGGTTCCCGGCACGGCGTCGCCCATCCGCGATAAGAGAAACGACTCGAAATAATAATAATACGACTTATTCGCTATTCCTATTAAATAACGACGCGCTTCCTCCTTAAGTTAACGATAAAAAGCAGTCTATGGAAGGATTCGTACTGGGATTGTCCATGATTTTCACTTAAAAACCACACTGACAGTGACGACCGTTACACTTTGTTCGCGCGCGAGAATCACCACGGGAAAGTAACTGATTCAAACTGTGGCGGCGCATCTGTCGATTGTTCTCCGTCACTTGCGAAACAAAGGAAATGTCACTAGGGTCTAATCAACGTTACTAATTAAATAAACGAGGCGGAATTATTCTGGCCACGTTAGCAAAGCCTGTAGACTCAGTCGCGCGAGGATAACGATAAAACATACGTCTTTCCGCATTTCTATAGGTAATTGGGAAAAGATCACGGCAATCGTCGCGTCGGTGCGTCGCGAATAAAAAATACCTAGACTTTCTCGAGCGACGCGCTCCGTGGTGCAGTTGCTTGAAGATGTTTTAAAGTTTGGCGAAGTCCTCGCGAAATCCATTCTCGTTCCGTTTTCTTCGTATGGTACACCGGAGAATAAATTGCGCTCTTAACGATCGTCCCTGTTTCTTCGTTGGTATGTATGACTGTTTCTTGTTCCGTTTTAATGCCTACAGTTCACGTACGTCACTGTTTCGCCGTTTACGATGCGAACGTAACGAGTACAGGCTCGGATGAAAAGTGCAGGTCCGCGCTGGTCTGTAAAATGATTGAATCGAATTATTTCGCGTGCATTTCCTGGCGAACTAAGGATACTTTTAAATAAACATCAGTAGATAGGGTAAAGGACCCTATTACTGACACCTAACCAATTACTGTCACCTTAAGCTATTTTACTTAAAATAACGAATAAATAAACTATAGTATATAATCTATAGTATAGATTATAGGTTGAATTACATAATTCTTTTTGTGTATGACTTTACAACGTTTATTTATTCGTTATTTTAAGTAAAATAGTTTAAGGTGACAGTAATTGCTTACGTGTCAGTAATTGGGTCCTTTACCCTACTTGCACCCACTTTGAGACCAAATGTACCAGTTACGAAACTATAATTTTTTGTATAGCAATTTTAGAGAGCGATAGGAGACTTGGTGGATAGGTAACGAGTTTCTCGGGTGTCTCTTTACGTGTAATCGGTAATATTCTCGTATTGGCACGAAATAATGCAGAAATTACGATAAAACCACGCAGCATTGCACAAACGGTACACAGGGTGTTTCAGAGGTTAAAACGAGGCATTGAGAGCAAAAACAGACTAACCCACATTTTTTGCGGAATTGAGCTAATAGCAATAATGTATTCCAATAATAAAATAGGAAAAATTAATTTCTTTTCAATGTAGGTTAGTAAGTTCTCTGAAATACCCTGTACATTATAAACGACACACTCGACGACAAATAGTCGCGTTTCTGGATCATCTGTCCCATCCAAGTGTTATGGCACACGTTGTTAAGTATCACGCAGAGATGCACAGGCAAACAATGCAGAAATCGTCACATCGGAGTTAGTGTTGTTAGAGCACACACTCACATGCCTTCTGATCCGAGTCTTGGTCAGCGCAGGACGGTGGTTGAATGTACAGAGCCGGTTTCAGGGGTCGCCCGTCCTGGTCCTCCACCTGAATCACCAGCCCGTGATTGCTGCCGTTCCCGTGAGAATTTCGTGGGTTTAGTCTCCAAAATCGGAGACTCTGTCTCACGTCCAGCGCCAAATGGGTGCCTTCCGAAGTCAGGGCTGTTACCACAGAGTCCATCAGACGTTTCTTCGCTGGAAACGATAAAAACTAACGTTACTTCATTGTCATCAGAATTGCTGGATCTCCAGGTCCTCGGCAGACTCTATCTTTTACTTGTCCAAAAGAAACTTACATCGATGTTTCTTCAGGGATTTCGTGTAGTAGTAGACCGATATTCTGATCTTCTTCTCATCTTCCTCTTCCTCTTCGATGATGCTAGGCGCGGAGGACGTGAGGTTCTCCTGCGGCAATTTAAAGATCCTGAGCTTGGCGGCGACCACGTGGTCGCCGGAAGTCAGATTCAGCTGGAAGTGCATGTTCATGGAGAGCGGGTCCGCCCAGGCGTCTTGGTCCGTGTTCCGTGGTACTAGACCTGATGAAAGGGAGCCGAATATTTGTCACGCTGCTGTTTCACTGAAACGCGTAACCGACGATCTAATTAAGTTACTCACAAGTGGGCGAGAACATGGTCAGCCTCTCTCGTTGGACCTGGTTGGCGGTGCTGCTGTTGTTCAACCTCCCGGTCAGAGCCAGGACTCGCGATTTAATATCCTCGATGGCCTTTTCACCCTGGCTGCACAGAGAAATGAAAGTTCGTGAGGTTGCGGCAACGGTTGCCTTGGGAAAAGTGGAAAACCATGGAAAACCATCGACGGTATCATAACAGAAGAACGAAAGGGACGAAGGGGCGAGTAGGGTCGAATGTGCGGTTAAAAGAATTGGGGTAGAAAAGGAGAAGAGCAGCGGAGTTTCGTTTCTACATCGTGACGTAGGAATTTTCACCTCGAGGATGCGTGCAAGTTCTTCCGGGTGGCGAGGCAGGCGAGTGGACGGTGGTCAGTGACCTACAGAGTCCACGGTATGGGTCAGAGATATTTATTATACGTTCTAGACGTTGGCTAGACAGCCGACGCGGCCATTGGTACCCCGATCATCTAGTCAAGAACCATTAACGCTTCCAGCCTGTGCCTCGAATCTTCAATCCTTTCCCATGAACGAATCAGTCCCTCAATTTGTAACGTCATTCTTACTAAGGAAGGCTTCCTAACACAATTTCAAATATCCTACACTGGAAACAGCAGAGGCTGCCAGTCTCGCCGGAATCTCTGGAAATATCTAACAGCTAAACGTCCGCACCCATTTCGCCACGAGGGCCATTTTCAGCCGGTAGAAATGCCCGAATTTCGAGTACTCATTATCGAGAAGCAGACGAGATTGCGGGATTGCGTAACGAGGAAGGCGTGAAGTCGTTAACCCAACGGGGAAAAAAAGAGCGACGTCTTTTCTATACGTCACTGGCAAGGATTGCTGCGCTGCACGCCCACGCGGAGATTTGAGCGCAGCCAATGGGCGCGTCAACGACCTCGTTGCTGGCTGAAGAAACAACCAACAAGCTCTTTTCCCAAACAATGGGACAGACAGGATGTCTAGGAGGAAGGTAGCCAGATGCCGACGTCAAGGAGAACGTGGGGGAATTTCGGTGACCTGTGCTAGGAGCTTGTCCCACTTTTTTTTCTCTCTCCTCGGGAGAGGGGGCTTGGGGCTGAACGGCAGAGGGAGAGGAGAAGCAGGGGCACCACTGACGAAATCTCGCCACGAAATCTCGAGTCGCTCGTATTCGATTCTAGGCATGCTCGTTAATCTAGCCGCGTCCAAGTCACGCATTCTACACCGTCTCGTTGCGTACGTGTCACGTCTGTCTGCCGTCTGGGAAAGGGAAGGACTCGGGTGTCTGGAGGCCGTTGCATCATGAGAATGAATCCAGCGATCCTTCCTGAGTACCGTATTAAGAAAATTGGCTGCGTTACCGGCGGTTTTGTAACCACCTCCTGGCGAACTTGCACCATCTGGGACTTGGGCGAGACGATGATTCATTGGACGTCGTTGAAAATAATGAGGGCTTTCGACGGGTTATAGATTCCGCTCGGACAGGGGACCCCATCGAGGCGGAGTTCTCCAACAAATTGGATGCGAAAATTGCTAGCCGACCCGACGAAAATTCGTTGACTCAGCGTATCGAGCAATTTGGTGGTGCCCCGCGTCGAGTAACATCGTTCAGGGAACCGCGGTGTATAGGGACTGAAAAATACCGGCAGGTGAGGGCCGGGGGACCCCAGGAAAATGTTTCGCATGCCCCGCGTTTACCGCGAAACGGCGAGGTGGTCCGATTGGCGGCCGCCAAAAAATGCACGTTGCATCGTCTGGCGGTGAGGTGGGGAGCTGCCGGTGAAAACTTCCTCCTCTCTCTTCGTCGCGCGGCTCGCGTCGTCTTCCTCCGCATAGGAAGAGAGACGCATAGACAAGGTCAGCGCATTAAATTGAAATGTGTTACATAACCTCGTAAGAGAGCAGTCCTAACTGCAGTCTGACTAGACACCCGGCGATTACGAGGGTGCTCAACTCGACCCGAGCGAGATCCGACCGCGGTACCCACGGTCGACGTTCACCGGCAGCAACGTCTGAGGACCTTAGAACCACTTTCCCCCCCCGTCCGTTCTCCTCTAATCACCGGGGCCCTCTGCAATCCCCGATGCAGGCCTAATGGGCGTCATTGCCGCTGAACAACACGTGTACCCCCTTACGGAGCAACAACGTCATATTCCGTTGAATTCGTCAAAGTCGGGCGGGAAGAGGAGGTAAACGGCTCGGGCACGAATGGAAAATTGGCTTGCCGATCGACAGCCGTTGCATCGGAGATCGCGGCGGATCGCGCGGATCCCCGTGCGCCAGCGGCCGAGAAGCACAGGGAACGGCGCGGCGGGCACACCGGAGGAGGACTCTCGAGGTGGCTACGCCAGTGCCGACACGAATGCATTTACGCGTCTAGACTTAATAAAATAAAAGAAACGCCTTCGCACCCGCGCGAAGAGGGGTCGCGAGGTGGTGGGGAAGGAGGGCGATTTAAAAACATAGCTAGGGACCCCGGCGGAATTTCTACCGTGCGTCCTTCCTGGCTGCGCTCTGTCCTCGTGCATGCCTTTCGAAAAGATTTTAACGTCCTGCGCTCCTTGGGGCCGCTGCCAACCGTCCTTGGGAAATTTGGCGCGACAGCGTGCCGATAAGGATCGTTTCGATACCACTGGTCTCACCTATCGCGACGAGATTATCATCGAATTTCTTCCCGTTTCGATATCTTCCGTGGCAACTTGCTAATTCATTGCCCGCCAATTTACGGCGACTCGCACGCGAGTTTAGATCGGTTCCGACAGATTCGGGGCGTCGAAGCGAGGAGAATCAGCCGCAGAAGCGGACGCTGGTCAGCCCGAGGCGCGGAATTTCAGTGGCGCTTCACGGTTCTCCGTTTCGTCACGATATTTTTACGGACCATCGAGATATTTTTACATGGCGGGGGCAATGATTCGTCGAGAACGTCTATGCCGTGTCACGCTGGTTCGTGCGCGGAGCCGCTGTTCTCTCCGCGGCTGGAAAACCGTTCGCGTTTTTCTCGCCGCGATAATTAAGCGGTGAGGGACGAAATGGAGGGGGAAGGGAGTGGGACGACGTTACCTTTTCCATGCAGACACAACACACAGGGCGTAAATGAAAAGGCCTCATTGTTATCGCGACAAATCCCGTCTCATGCAACACGAGCAATGAGATAACTGCGATGAGAGTGTATTTTTAGATTATGCAAGCCAAGCCAGAAAGAAAGCGGCCTGCCGACCGCGGGCAAAACAAGAATTCGACAGAAATTCTGCGTTTCTTTAAACGGCACACCGATTCCCTTACCCAAACCGATCATAGTGCCGTCGTTAGGAGGCTTACCTGTCGTAGGTTGAAGTTAGGTTTCCTCTAAAAGACACAAAAAGCACATTTTGTAGAGACAATGGTCAGCCGTTCGCTGTATCGCAAAGCAGGGCACACGATGAACGACATTTAACGGCGATTTCATTGTGCATGGGGAACAGTTCCCTCCACCAATCGAGGCTGTGCCAAAGTTCTGCCTCGGTTCTCTTCTACGCAATTGCTACCTCCTCGGGGTAGCGGTTCCAACGAAACGCGTACAACAACGAGCCAGAACTTTCAGCGGAGCCTTGAGAACGCGCGAGACCAGAGCAATGAGTTTACTTACTCTCGTCGATGCGCCAGGGCCACTTGCTGATAGGTGGACAGATTGACCGTAGGAAGATTGCCCGTAGACGCGTTGCCGTTGGCCATGGAATGCTTCGCGGTGTCTGGCATGTCGTTTTGATACTCCAACGTGTCATTCTCGCTGTCCTCCGTGTTCCAGTTTTGCCGGGAACTGTGGCTAGTGTCTTCATAATCAGACGTCTCATTCTCC
Organism: Andrena praecox; assembly: GCA_963932275.1. Taxonomy (NCBI): domain Eukaryota; kingdom Metazoa; phylum Arthropoda; class Insecta; order Hymenoptera; family Andrenidae; genus Andrena; species Andrena praecox. Next base: position 46,316,267 of record OZ010732.1, read on the forward strand.
TCGGTGTTCTCGTAGCCAAGGGACTCGACGAATTCCGGAATCACCCTGTAGACGTCGTCCTCGACCCATTCCAGCCCCTCGTACTCACTGATCTTTCTCCGTCCACTGAGCTTTCCCTCGGTTTTCGGGATGACCGCCTCGTCGGTCGAGCTAGTAGTATCAGCAACGACAGCCCCGTTCGTGTTTTCCTCGACGTTCGCTGCATCGTCAGACCTCTCTGTCGTGCTGGCAGGGCTCTCGGTCGAAGACGTCGTGCTACTGAGGTGGACGAGGTTCTTCGGGTAAATGACCTTGACGGTGCTGCCTAGCTGATGGACCACAGGAAGCGGCACAGAAACAAGAGGAACGGAAGACAGAGTTGCCGGTGGTGAAGCATGAAAGGAACTACCGGCGTTCCTCGAAGTCGTGTGCTTCAAGGTCGTGGAGACGTGGTGCCTGGGTGTCTTGAATCGATATTTGCTGGATTCGTCGGAGCCGGAGCTGGAATCGAACTCTGAATCATCATATCGAATCTTGAAGACCACGTGAGACGCCATCGCCTTGTCGAAGTCCCGATGAAGACTCTTGGCGGGGTCCTGTTCCTTGGATGCCTTGGTGGTCTCCTCGTAATCGAGAGCGGCGGGCTCGGACCAGGGCTGCTGAGATTCTCCGTTGGTCGGCAAGTTCTCGTAATCGAGGACCGCCTGTCGATTATAGGCGTCGAAGTCGAAGTCCTTCTGGGAGGGCCTGCCCACGTGGCGGTTCTTATCTTCGTTTCTCGCGTCCTCGTAATCGGGGTTCCTCGAGGATGAATGATGCATGGAATTCTTTTCCCAGTACCTAGTGTTCCTGCCACCGTTCTCCCCATACAGAGCTTTGGTCCAGGACTTGATGCTCTCCTTCTTCTTCAGCTCCTCGTCCTTTTTACTTAGTTCCCTCTCGCGGATCGCCAGGACCTCCTCCAAACTGTAATTGAGGCTCTTCAGCAGCAGCATGTCACCGGTGCTGAGATCGCCGGTGATGATCTTGAGGATAGCTTTCTCCAGCATCTTCTCCATCCTCCTGTGACTGTACGGAATCCCGCTCGCTTCCTTCATCTCTTCCACGTTTAAACTTCTCCGGTTCTTCTCGCTCACCGACGACACCGCGTTCACTTCTTCCCTGGACCCGTACCTCTTCAGGTGCTCCACCTGATCCCTCTTCTTCTTACCATCCGCTGGATGGACACCGTGATGGTGATGGTGGCACCAAACACTGTTTATAACCGAGGTCGCCAGCAACAGCACGAGTAACCTGGCGAGTGCCATCGCGACGGACCAAGAGTTCTCGTTTACAGACTCTGTACAATCGTGTCCCCGAAAACTGCACTACCTCGGGCTGTTACCCTGTCGAGACTCCTCGCGAGGAAGAAACGGCGCCACACTTTGCTCGTCGACGGCTATCAGTCACTGTTATCGATGAACCGTGTCCCCCATTACTTCCACCAAGAGTCTCGATTACCACCGACGAACCCTTGTCAATGTTCGTGGAAGGATCGTGGAAGGTGACGTTGCAGCAGGGTGTACCCAGCTAATCGGACGAAAACCGCGTGCCAGACGGGCTAACCACCGGACTGACCCAGAAGGGCTAACCCCAGCAGAGATAATCACGGAAGGCGGAGACCTGTCCCGTACGGCGACGAGCAAGTGTTAACAAACTGGACCGCGATCCGTCGTCGGACTAGTCTAATCGCATCCAGGAAGCCGCGATATATAGGTGTATGTAAGTAGGAAAGATTCGTAGCATGCGTGTGCACGGGCTGAGCAGTAAGTCTCAACTGAGCCGAGCTGGCCTGCTCACAGACATAATTCTGTCTACTCACTAATTCCGAGACAACCACGAAGCCGCGAGAGAGGAGACGCGCCGGTGTTACTACGATCACTCCTTTTTTCTTTTCCTCTCTTCCTTCTCCGCCTTCTCCCTTTCTCTTTCCCGGCGTATCGCCGTCGGCTCGCCTCGCTCCACCCGCCGTGCCGCGCGCGTAATCCCTTTCCCTCGCTCGCCGAAATCCCGCGGACGACTGCCTTTTCTCTCTCTCTGTCCGCGACGCCTTATCGTTCGCTTCGTTCCTCTTCTTCTGCTTCTTCCTCCTCCTCCTCCTCCTCTTCTTCTTCTTCTTCTTCTTCTTCTTCTTCTTCTTCTTGTTCTTCCTCTTCTTGTTCGTCGTCGTCGCCGTCTTCTTCTTACTCCTCAGGCCTCCTGGTCGCTTTTTCGCGCCGCAATATATCGTAGGTCGATCTGCCGCCGGTTCTCTCGAACGCCGCGTGCCTGTTCGCCTCCTCGCAGCGTTCGCCTCGTGCTTCCGGCGAACACAACACCACGCGTGCACCCGTGCTCGCCCGTGCCTCGCTCTTTTTCTCTCCCCCTCTCTTACACACGTCCAAACACACACTCTCTCTCTCTCTCTCTCTCTCTCTCTCTCTCTCTCTCCCTCCCTCTCTCTCTCTCTCTCTCTCTCTCTCTCTTTCTCTACCTTCCTCTGTCTCCTCTTTCAATCGTGATTCTCCTCCCCGGTGCAGCCCCGGCGATTCCTTCGATGATTACTCACCGCACAGAATTTACCTTCTTTTCCCCTCTGCTTCCCCGGCCGCTCGGTACCCGCGGTTTTTCTGCGATGCACCGCGACAACGCGCTCCAGGCCAGATCGGCGCTCCTTCGCGAAGCCTAGCCTTCCAGGTGATCTTTATCTGTGCCGCGTGACAGTGTCCGCATACTGATCCTTATCGGTGATCCTTTCACGATCGAGAAGACCCACAGATGTCCTTTCACCGTTCGCCAGCAGAGTGGGCTCGTCCATCGCGCGGCCACGGACCGTTCCACGATCGCCGTGAACGACTCCACGAGTTACGATATCGCCAGGTATACCGCTCGCCCCGCGTGGAACACTTCTGGTGGCCAGAGGAAAGCGAGCACCGCCTTTTCACACGTGCGCGTGTCCGTCCCTTAAAAGCTGGAGCTGGCTCCGGTATTTACGGCCGATCTCCCGGTGACACGCCAGCCGCGGAATAAAGGAGGCGCGAGGAGGCGAGAAATGAGCGAGCAGACACCTTGTATTCGGCTGCCCGTTTCAGGGGCAGCCGCATACGACTTTATAGGGTGTCTCCCTCTCCGCCGTCTAGACGAATCGAAAGATATGATCTTTGAATCATAATGTATCGCTTTTAATAAATGCAGCCTCTCCGCGTGCGTGCGTGATAATACGATGCGTGGCAACGCACGTCGACGACGGGGGCCCAAAAAGAAGAACTGGAATGAGGAAAGGGGGAAAAAGGAGACGGACGGAGGCGAGGGCAAGTCCGCCGGGAGAAAAATATGCGCGGTCGAAAATCAAATCGGCACGGCCGCGACGCCGCGCGAACATCTCCCTCGGCGAAATTTTTTCCCGACAGTCGTGTCGCTTTGCCCCCGGACTTTATTCATTCTTCTCGCTTTTTATTCACCTTCGTACCCGCGCCAATTTGTACACCGCGGCGAGCGAATACATTTTGGCGACAGTTTCAAGTGGAAACTGAACGGGCTGGTGAATAATGCCGACATTCAGACAGTTTAGTGAATCAGAGCTAACAGAAGGCTGGTCGCCCAACAGATTTTCTGTTTACCCTTTTCCCGCTGGTGTTGGCAGTAATTTCTCGCCATACAAGATTCGAATCGGTGGATCTACAGTTTCAGAACGGATCAGAGTAAATCCCCGTGACGCGGTCTACAACGAAAATTGGGTTAAGGGTTTCGGTTCCCCGAACCTGCCTACTTCGTCTGGCTGTCTAACGGTGGGCAGACGATGGCCATTCGAGCGTCTGCCGTCTAAAATAAATCATACGTGATAGACGATAATGCGTGACGGCTGGATTTACCGGAAGCCCTCGACGGCGCGAGTTTCTAATTCTCCCATCGTGCTCTTAGCCTCAGGCTTAGGGGGTCGATTAGTTTCTGCTCTCATATATTCAGCATAGAAGGTGTAGACAGGAATGAACCTTCTTTTTCTGGGGCCGAATGTTTGTGTCCAAATTTAGCAAGGAATGGCTGTTCCGCGAAAGCTAACATCGAGGGTAGGTAGTCAGGGGCAGTTTTCTTTTCGTTGACCAAGGTGTCGCAAATTACAACTGTGACAAACAATTGTCAAAGGTACAATACGTTCTTGTGCCGCTATAGTGGTGTTACCCCTTAAAGCGGGCCAGCGCAGAAGTATAACTCAGTATCTCGACCGCAGAGGGGAAATTTTGAGCGTGCATCGCAATCCCTAGTTCAAAGTTCGCCCCACGCTCAGGCTGGGGATCTTCCCAGAGTCGAATCGCCGCGCGCCAGGGTCAACGCGTAGGGCGTAGGGAATCGTGGCGCGGTAAACAAATCGATGAGGAACGAGAGAGGCCCACTTTATTTCACCCCCGAGACGTTGCATGTCGCGTCGACCCGATGCGTTTGGATCACGCGCGTGCACCTCGGTACACTGGCGCGGGATCTGTCTCGGTGTGGGTTGTCGCGCACACGTCCCTGGTGCGTTCCCAGCGCCGGGGCCCGCCCGAGACACACGCGTGTACGCAGCCGCGTGCATGCATTTGAATACAAGATATAAAAAAAACGAGGGAGACAGACAAAGTGGAGACAGTCGAAGAACGAAGGGGTGTGTGTGTGAGAGAGAGAGAGAGAGAGAGAGAGAGAGAGAGAGAGAGGGAAAGAAGATCTGCCTGGCAAGAGGCAAGTCGTGTCGAATCGAATCTCCGACGATGCAACATAGCCTGTCTGACGTCACCTCCGAATCCTCCGTCGCGATTCGGACGTGCGGACAGACAATCTGGCGTCTAGACGTACCGAAATAAATAACCCGCGGGGCCTTGCCTCGCCATCAAACTGTTGTTTGCACTCGTAATACCGCCGTCCGTCGTCCTTGTCGGGACCCCCCGTTCCTTGGCCGGGGATACGAGGAACAGAGCGGAACTGAATGCACTGGCTGGAACGGGGCAGGCGACGCGTCGTATCAATCTAGAGCGACCGATTAACTTGATTTCGACACTGATCCTGCCCGCGATGACCGCGCGCGTCCTTTCCACCGGTCATGGGAGACCTCCGATTCGATCGATTCGCGTTTGGAAATCTCTGACGTGTTCCTCTTGGGCAATTCGTGGCGGGCCCCGTGTTCCCGCGTTGCTGACGTACCTATTTGATTCAAGGGTGGACGATTTGTAATCTGCAAGATGGTTCACGGTGGTTCTCCAGGAATTTCGAGCTCCTCGAGCTCCCTGTATGTCCCCCGAGACCTCGAGGCTCCTGAAATCGGGTGATGTCGCGTGTTCCTGGACCACGGCGATGGCGACAGCGCTGGCCGGCCAGCGAGAGGTTCGATGACTTTCTCCGCGCTCCGAGACGACGGGATGTCGGCCAGTTTCCGACTTTTTTCCTCGATATCGCTAACGGCGTGACGTCAAATGCCCAAACACGATCCGGGTGAAAACTTTGCGCGTCGGCCCGCCCACGGCTGACAAATTATTCGGCCGTACGCTCGTCAATTATTTCTCGTCTTATTGGTACGATCGGAATTGTACAAACGAGGGGAAGGGAGAGAGAAAAGGAGTGCGCGTGCAGGAGAGGAGAGAGGCGAAGAGGAACACGCCGACGCGACGCGGCCGTCTCGGCCAACGGGGGAGAAGCCAGCGGGAAGACGCAGAAAAGGAGGAGAAAAAATGGAAATGGTGCAATTTGCATGGCTCGGACACATCTCTCCCTCCCCCGCCTTGGCCGAGGGCAGACGGCAATCGAGATAAGGCGTACCTGGAATCCGGCAGGAGAGATCCTCTCGGCCCGCCTTCACGATCTTCTCTCCGCTCGTTTCGTGGAAGCGAAATTTGAATTTCGGATCGTATTGCGCAATCGCACCCACGCGTAGGTGCACTGTTTTCGATCTGTGGGATCGTTTGAAATCGAAAACACGGCGTAGAACGAGTCTCGTCTGGGAGCCCCCTTCGTATTCCTGCATCTCTTTACCCGGGGACGATAGAATATTCCCCGTCTCTCGATTCTCTGCGAGGCATTCGGACTTCTCAAATATATCATTATCGTGGCAGCAGCTAGATTCCGTTTCATCACACTCCCCTTCTAAAGCTAACGCGCGAACAACGCAGAAATCTGGAACGGCTTCCGAGGTTTCGGAGGACGACCATCAGCTCCGCTAAAAGAGACATCGGAACTGACATCGCAGAGATGATAAAGGACGGTGTCCGATTCCCTCGTCTTCGAGAGCATAGTCGCGTGCTACGATGGATCAGATGCATGGCATTCCAGTGAAACGGGAGCAGGAGGAAACGGGAGTAGACGAGTAGGCAGGAAATTTTAACGCGCACCATCCCGCGTCCGTGTACCAATCGGGGCAGGAATCGGCGATCGATACCCCTAACGGTGAACAAGCAGCCAATTAAAAATGCATTAGACTCGCTCGTGAGGCTTAAATTAAAGTGACCCGCCATAAATCCTTGCACACGCGTATTCCCCAATATCGATGCGTATTACTCGCGGCCCATTTATCTGCCGATCGGACAGAATCCTTTGGTTTACAGTTAGCCGGGCAGCGGGCTCGCTAACAGCGAATGAGTCCCACTTAGAAATGCATTAAATTGCCAACCGAGTGATTTAAAAGGAGTACAGCCGCGCCGTAAATCGTTGGGCAAGTTTGGCCGGGGCGATCGGTGCCCGCCGCGAATTTCCGATCCGCCGTGTCCGGTTGTCCGAGTTTCATAAAGATCCCGTGGCTAGATAGGCGCAGAATCCACGTGCCACCGTGCAGATCGGTTACTAGCGGGTGTAACAGGAAGATGCCGGGGCGGGGCGGAGGGCTTGCACCGTCTGCGAATCGCTCTTCAATTTTCTTCGGCTTCTCGTGTGTCCAGAGAGCGGAGAGGCTCTCGAGGCGAGCATCTGGTTTACTGTTTCCACCGACGGCCAGCAAACTACGCACTTCCGCGCGTTGAATTCCCTGTATCAGATACGATACTTTCTGCCGAACTCGATCCATATCTCAGAATCTACCGAGCGTCTAATCAACGCTTTCTGATTCGTCCATCCGAACGTCCCGCATCAATCTTCTCCTCTCGTGCACGGATCTTCTTCTTCTTCTTCTTCTTCTTCTTCTTCTTCTTCTTCTTCTTCTTCTTCGTTCTCCCCGGCTGATGCCGATTTCGGGCTCTAGCGATGCCGGATTCTGCGATCGGCCCCGCGAGGAACTTTCGTGGTCGACGGGTTTTTCACGGCGATTTCCAACCGCGGCGACGTGACGCTGTGTCTGAAAATGGGCGCGCGTAACGCCGATGTTTATCCACAAGTTACGCTCTTCGGATTTCGCTATTCTCATCGGGTTTGGCGGCGCGCCAGAGACCTAAAACTGGCTTGCCTAACTTCCACTACGTGAAGCAGGAAAATAGAGGAGGTGTGCAGAATTATCAAGGCCGCAGACTGTTCGCCGAGGCGGATCAGAGCGAAAAATGCAAATTGCGTCTTCGTTCGCGAGACGTAACGTCAATCGGCCGTTTGACGCAGCACTCGACCCCCGACTAATTCGAGGGACGCTCGAAGTAACCCTCTGTTTCTAAGAAGAACGCGGGCGTGAGTGCGCCTTCAAGGTGAAACAGAAACTTTCCTTTTATATGTATGTAGGTATACGCTGGCGCTGATCGCATCTAACATTTCGCTATCGAGCCTCTCCTTAAACTTGAACAATCGGCTTGCGCTGAAAAGATTGCTCTTTTCGATTAGCTTTACTTCGAACATGATCACCGAGGCGTTATCCATTATCATCTAATTAATCACAGATATTATCGACAGCTATGTATTATACCGTAAATGATAATTGCAACGTCATAAGATAATGATTAGACCCGAGGATTTTAACCGAAAGGCAACAATGGAGGTTAACAGGAGTTGAGTGAAAGATAAATTGTTTATTTTTCATCTTGCTCGTGTTCACTTCCGCTTTGGTGGATCTATCGTCACCTAGACTCGCGGTCTACCGGCGGTGTGATCTTCCCCGCTGCCTAAGCACTGTCTGGGAAACCAAATTCCCGACGGTTGGGGCGTCAGGTAGCGCGCGAGCGCGCATGAAAAACGCGAGGGGCCCCGTTTCCTACAAAAATTTGTACGTGACTCGCGGCGGAATAGCTTCGGTCGCGTCTCGAAGAGATAAGCATGGCATCATCTTCCCAATCCTCCTCGCACAGTCGAACGAATTCGACTTGCTTGTCTCCGGTTAACTCGATTTCTCTTCCTTCTCCTTCGTCGTCTTCGTGGGGGCAGATCGCCAGCAGATTAGTCGGAGCATCTGCGTGTCTGCGTGTTTGCAGGTGGACTTCTCGTCGAAAAAGACTTATCCAGGATATCTTCCTTCTAGGAAGACCTTCGTTCGGTCCACGTGCGCTGAAGAAACCTGCCTCGCCCATTATTCGCGCGCTCCACGTGCAGACAAAATAAGACAGCTCGTATAATTCGATTGAAATCTCGGATCGGCATGCAGTGCAAAAAATGATCGCGTATTCAAAATCGATGCGACGCAGTCATGTTCTTGGTAAATCACTAGATGAATGTCAACGTATGCGCAATAAACAAGCTTATAGGGTATATAGGGTAAATCCGGGAGACGCGGTCGGGCCGGAGAGTTGGTCGTGTCGCTATATTTCAGAGTCTATTGGGAAACCAAGTGGAGGCGTGGCTTAGATTTCAGCGCTGCGGTGGTAAGTTGGCAAACTATTGACAGTAGGCTGGATCCCACCAAACATTCCGAATAAGTATTTATTAATCGAATAAGTAAAAATTTAGTGTTCCAAAAAAATTAAAAACACTCGTTTTTCACAACATGTCTATATAAACACTGATAATCATATGGACTTCGACGGATTTCAGCCTACTCTGAGTAGTTCAATTTTTTGTCACTAGTTGGCGTATCGAAATTCTTGGTTTCCCAATACGTAAAAATGCATTAAAGTGCAGACCAATTACTTCTCTAGAAGCCAAATAGTTGAATGAATAGCGTTATTTCGCTTCCTACTGTGTTTTTCTGGATTTATAGGCTATAAAAGGTAAATTGATGTTACATTTAACCTCTTTTGTCAAACAGCGGTTGTACAGAATCGTATTTAAAATATACTTCTAAGTTTATTTTCCTTTAATGTTTGGAATAATAAGATAGTAGAGACATTGAGGGACAATGCAGCCAAAGTATTTGGCCATATTAACTCTTCCTCTCAAAGCTAACGAGAAGACCATGTCTCGCTGCAGAAAGGTGAGATGGTCGAGTTATGATTTTTTTATTATTTTTGTTTATTTTTTTATTTTTTATTATTATTTTATTATTATTTTTGTTTATTTAGTTTGTTTATTCACTTTTGTATTCATTTGCCTTGCTAATAACCAGTAGGTAATTCATCTTTTCTTTGATGTGTTCTTTATTTGTTTAGCGTAAACAAATTAAATATCAATGAATCCGTAATTGTATTCACTCATAAATAATTTTACTTTATCCTTTGTTAATTTTCCATGAATAATTATGTGAGTGGTCTCTGCCAACGACAAAAACCATTTCTCCCGGCACCTCGGGAAAGGTGGTCAGATGTCATGACTTCAGTTTTCCACCCGATTTACAGTAAATATTGTCTTAAAGCAAATATCGACCAGTTTTTCTGAATCGGCATAAAATTCTGAACATATTAGGTTTCTTCTGATAAAATAAGTAATATCTATATTAATTTTAATAGCCATTTTATATTAGGTCGACCGCGTCTCCCGGATTTACCCTAATCAGAATAGTGACAGATATTGTAGAGTTCAGCTGATAAAGTGATAAGACGAGTACCTACTATTTGTTTCGTCTGGATTTCCGAGTGGCCAGAGATTACCAAGTAATATAAGCCCGTTATCAGCTGCCATTTATGTCAACCGAGCAAAAAATCAATAATAACTCGCCAAGCTATATTTCGCGAAACTTCTTCCGCGATTGCTCACCCTCGCTGGTTAAGCAATCGCGTTTCTTACGACGAAGGCGGGTTTCCTGGTGCACCATGGACAACAGCCGGCCATGAAGACGACAATTATTTCTTTAGATCGTCCAGGAAACGCGTCTCGGAAGTTCCTCGAGGCGGTCATTACACGGACGCCCCTTTTCGTCCCGATCGCGATCAGATAGCACGGATTACGGGCCCGGTTTTCCGCTTTAGTCCCCGCAGTATCCACGTTCCGGCTGCTTCCATCCGTTCCGCGATTAACGAACCGCCGGTTCGACTCGGCGGATCGCCAGACGCGACGGAAGAATTTTGATGGGGCCCACCGCGCGGAGAGAAGCAGAAATATCGGTGTCCAGCGCGGCGTGCCGTTCAACCTGTTAAATTGCATTTCGCGTTCGGCTCCGCCGCGGCCCGTTACAACGACGCGTCGTCACGTGACGGCGCGCAAACGCCTGTGAGAATCGGCCGGCCAGCCAAGAATTTTTCTTTAACGAGCTCCGCCGAGCGTATCTAGAAACGCGTCGCCACCGCCACGAAATTCACGGTTCGTTTAGGATTCAGGGGCCGTAGGGCTTGGACGGTTCTCAGCGAACGTCCCTTCGGAACCGTCCGAGAACTGTCCTTCCCCAGATGCCAACGTGTCCAGGTTCGATGACTCGGCCGAGCAGAATTTAGGGAAGGCGCGGCGATCGCGCGTCAATCCAATCACGTGACATTTATTCAAGGGGAGCCTGAATAAATGGCGCAACTAGGTATCCAGGGTCGCGTGGCAGCGTATTTAGTAATCAGCGATAAGCGAATGAGCGCGATTCCGCTATCTTAGCGCGCGCGGCAGGTGGAAATCGGCGCTGACAGTTGGACGCGTTTAACTGCGGTACCCTATGCTATTCCGGGTCTGGTTCGCGGGCTGGAACGAGGTCAATTGCAAAATCTTGTAGGGAGAGGTGCTGTAAAAGGAACAGGTTTTAAATGGGGCAAATCGTATTGCCAAAATTCTAAACGCATTACACATGCAAGTTATTTTCCTGTTTATTGCATCCACTTGTGGCTATTCCTATGTTGAACTTAGTTAAAGAAGCTGCTAAAGCATTAAAGATAAGTAACACTCTATGAAGATAGAGAAAAATATTAATGATTTATAGTACAAAGAGTTAATTTTGTCATTTTAATTTGTTAATTTTCTTGTTGTTTCGTAGTATTAAGATTTACAATTATAATTGTGATACTTGATAAATTTATTTTTATTAGCGTGTCCCTTTCATGGCGTAGGGGAGACCGGGGCAGGTTGTAACACGGGGTAAATTGTAACATAAGTAAAATCTTTTGAACGACAAATCTGGTAATCCACAGCATGCGAGAGCTGTTTGACGATATTAGCACCGTCGGTTTTAGTGACACAAACGAGCGTTATGTATTCATTTTGTGGTAATAGCCCAGAATTTTAGTATTTAGAGCACGTAAGTAAATGTTGTCTTAGCACTTTTATTTCAATTAACCGTCATTAGGAACCGTTTGATTTTTTGTTTCTTTGTCGCAAACGAATGAGTACACATTGGTTTATTATTATGTGTACGCATTTTAGTGATTTGATGTTTAGTTTCTCGTTTGCTGAGATAAAACGCAAAAATTCGACCTCGGGGTAAATTGTAACATGTTACTATACTTACTCCGTTCCAAATGGTGATAAAGCAAACTATTTGCTGACACACCGGAAAAAGATGCTCTAGACGAACAACAGAACAATCGAGAATTCAAAAAATAGAAAAAAATTATGAAGGCAAAAGTAAAGAAAGCACAGAAGAAGATTTTGATAGAATCAGATGAATAAGCAATGATTGCTTAACTCATGTATATCAAATGTTTAATAATGATCTGTTTTCATTTATATTTTTTAAAAATGTTTATTTGTCTTCATATTTGTATTTAAATAAGTAAAACAGATGTGTTACAATTTACCCCGGACTGGGGCAGATTGTAACAAGGGTTCAGATTTGTTTAAGATGAAGCTAGATGTCTAAGTGTCCAAGATTTTGTCACGTACTTTCACGCAATTAGATCACCACATATGTAAATAGTAAATCACGCAAATTATTTCCTGATTGAGGAAAACACTTTCGAGAAAAAACTGTGAAAACTTTTTTTGTTACAATCTGCCCCGGTCTCCCCTATAACGTCCCATTTAAAACCACCTAGTCGCTTAAGGGACATTTTCAACATATTGGCAAATCGAAAATTTTCTTATTTTCTCTTATTATTAATGTGTTCGCAATACATTATTATTGAAGGCCAATAAACATACTTTCTATTAATTTACTTCTTTTTTAAATACCTATAATGGCATTGTCAGAAATGGACGCTAAAGAAAATTTGTCATTTTATAGCACCTCTCCCCTAGTCGAAGTTCATCGTTCAATAGCGTTCCCCTACTTCCTTATCATCGAAGCATAGTCGAACGTTAATGATCGACGCCGATCTCCAGTCGTTGAAAACGCTTATCTGCGCGCACGCGAACGCCCGCGCTATACATATACCGACGCAACGAATCACTCTCCTGTATCGATAGTATAGTAGCATTTCCCTCTTGCCACGGGGAGAACCAGCAGCGAGGGGGCATCGTCGAACCTCCGACACGGCCCTCGAGGATCGTTTCGGGGAACAGAATGCGGTCAAATTGAAAATTGCCGCGACAGCAGAGGGTCCAAGTTTTCGTCGCAAACGATCGTGTCGTGGACGGTGTTGGAAGGAAAGCGATCCTTTAGCGATCGCATAGGCACCACGAAATTTTGTACTGCTTTAGACAGCAGTCTTACCGTTATCTGCGTTATCAGTTATCCACACGAACGATTGTCATTCCTGCCGCGAGACTTGCTGCTCATAAATTACACGCGGTTCAGGAGGAATAATTGTTATTCCTCTTCCTTGGCCGCGAGGCTTGCATTAGCGGGCTTCACGTCAGTGCCGGGGAACGTTTGACAGAGGGAACACGTTTTCGCGGTGTCGTCGCTCCGGCTGGAGGAAAACATGTCTGGGGCTGTGAATCCGGCGTTCGAGGTATTTTCTATTCAACATTTTCTCTCAGCAGCAGCTGTTAACAGTGCTCCTTTGACCACTTCTTGCGCGTACCTTTTTTCCTCGCCGGTGCCAGTGTGCCTACTTTCACTTATAATCGTTGTTCGGTGCTTGGAAGAAAATGCTGCTACTGTGGGCATCCCGTGGCCCGATGAAAATTCCAGCTGTCAGCGGACGTAAACGTAAATGTGCTTGATCGTAGCCAATACAGCTTTGTTGTATTTATAGGACAGCGAGCTGAGCATGCTAGAGGCTGGTCGTCGGAGTGATGAGTCGATGAAAGGCAAGGTATGCAACTTGTTTACGACTCATTGTATCTACAATCGCGACGGAATGCATCTGTTTCTTGGAATCGATACTCAGCTACCTTGGTAAACGCGTTATTACAAGAACCGAGGAAATTCTCCATCGATATCGCGCCGACCAACAAAAGGCAAACAAACGCTTCCGTTTCGAACATCTGCCTGTTTCGTCACAAAATTGGAGGCAATACATCGCCTTATCTCCCAAACACCCGAGTAGCTAAGCATTACCCGTCTAAGTAGTTGCTAAGACACCATTTAACTCGTAGGAAAAAACAAGCGACGGCGAACCTGTTGGCTTTTTAGCAGCACGATACTCCGCGTTGGGTAATTTTCTTTCGAGGCATCACAAGGCTCGCAGATTCCTCTGGCTGGCCGTCCTGAACGCTCTGATAATTATCTACTTCATTTTCGCTACCATATACTGGACAAACAACAGTAGGTTCATGGATTTCTTTTCGAGTTACCTTTAAGCAGAGATGGGCAAAAGTTTTATTTAAATAAAAATTTCGAATAACGAATGAAAGTTAACAGAATTATTGTCGAAAATTAACTTCATTCGCCAAATAATCTAAAGTTAAAGCAACTTTTATTTGATCCGTTATTTAAATAATTTTTTATTTGCTGAATGCCCAAACTCTGCCTGCGAGTGAACACGGCTGATACGACAACTTCCATTTCCATCAGATTGGGAGAGAGGATTCGACTGGTGCCACGGTTACGGCATGTTAATTCTTTTATTGGTGTTTGGATACGGCGGAGTGCTTTATCACTCTTTTGTAAAACGTTGTATTGGGAAGACACTCGTCCATTTGCTCCGACCATTCCGGGATCGAATCGGAAACCTCCAGAGGACAAAGTAAGATCAATAGGAACATCGATCGGAAATCTCAATTTTCCGCGATTAACGAACGGCGTTCTCTGCAATTTTCTCGCAGACGCTGCAGCGTGATAAGCCAGACGCTGATATATACATGTCTGTTCGCTGCTATCATCGTGTTCTTGATCTTCGATACTGCGGGCTCGAGAGAGCGGCTGCTGAGTGCCGTTGGCATCGTAATTTTGTTGAGCTTTGGATGGATATTCTCCAAGCACCCCGGCCGCGTAAGTAACTCGGGATCAGAATATTCTTAATCGTCCTTTGAACTCGCGATTCAGCATCGCGGTCGTCGTTTCGATGTTTAAAGTATTGGGTCGCGGCTGAGATTCCCAACGGATTTCTGAATATCAAATATCAGAGGGACTTTAAATTTCAAGCAGCTCATCGGAGCGGTACACTGCGTTACTTATCGACACACGTATCGGCGAAGTGGATATCTCGCTATCGAAATATGTATTGCGAACGTAGCCGTTACTTTCGCGGCGAGAAATCCGTGGGGGGCCTCGAAGCTACCAATGACGATCTTTCGCGTTTATGAATTGATCTAGATTAAATGGAGGCCCGTTTTATCTGGACTAATCTTGCAATTCATCTTCGGTCTTCTAACGATTCGATGGCCCGTCGGTCGAGCCATCTTCCAGTGCATCTCCGAGAAGGTGGCGACCTTTTTGGACTTCGCGAAAAGCGGCGCAGCCTTCATCTTCTCCAAGGACCTAGTGAATAACGGAGTCTTCGCGTTTGCTGTCAGTGAACACCATTTCGAATCGCTCAGAGCATAAGGCATCTAGGTGAGGTGCTAATCAAGCATGTTGCTATCCAGGTCCTGCCAGTGATCTTCTACTTCAGCTTTGCCATCGAGATTCTCTACTACCTAGGCGTGATGCAGTGGATCATCCTTAATCTAGGCCGATTTTTGCAGAGGTTAATAGGAACGACGATCTGCGAGTCGGTAACCTGCGCCGCAAACATCTTCATCGGAATGGTAAGAGCTTAGAAAGCATAGTGAGCATAGTCGGTCGATGGGGCGTTACAAATCCACGTCTGTCTTTCAGACAGAATCTCCGTTGCTCGTTAAACCCTATCTGAACAAGCTAACTGCCTCGGAACTGCACACTATCATGTGCTCCGGCTTTGCCAGTGTATCAGGTGAAGAATATGATGCGTTGGTGGGTTAATCTTTCCACTAATTTCGTTTATGGTTCAGATTGTAATCGCTGTGAAATTTAGGAACGGTTTTGGCGGCCTATATCAGCTTTGGCGCGAACCCAGCTAATTTGATAACGGCGTCTTTAATGGCGGCACCGGCAGCTCTTTGCTATTCCAAGCTATTCTTCCCAGAGACCGAGCAGACCGTTGTCACCACCGATAATATTAAATTGGAGGAATCGTGAGTTGACGCGTAGAATACCTACATGGTCCAACCTTCGATTCGCAAATTGAGCTATGGTAATCCCTTTAGGAAGGAAACCAGCTTGATGGACGCTGCCAGCAAGGGCGCACTGGCAGGGATACCCCTGGTTTTGGGTATAATCGCCAATATCGTTGCATTCGTATCGTTTATCGCGCTGCTGAACGCGCTCCTCTCTTGGCTGGGGTTGTTGGTCAGTGAGAATGCTTGGTCTCTGGAGGTAAGTGCAATCGCGATACCACTCTGTCTATCGAAGTCTAGCGTTTTTCTTCTTTCAAGGGCATACTGTCGAAAGTGTTCATGCCCCTGAGTTGGATCATGGGGGTGCCCTGGGAACAGTGCGAGGATGTCGGCACTCTGATAGGCCTGAAGACTGTCGTCAATGAGTTCGTCGCCTATCAGAGGCTGGGGGAGATGAAGGAACAGAAGAGAATCTTTGGTAGAACGGAGGCGATCGCGACGTTCGCGATCTGCGGCTTCGCGAACCCTGGATCCATTGGAATCACACTTGGCGTATTATCTTCCTTGGCACCGGAGAGGAAAAAAGAAATATCTGGGTCTGTGATGAGGGCGTTCGTGGGTGGCAGCGCTGTCTGCTTTCTCACAGCTAGCATAGCTGGTAAGGCACTAGTCGAGCAACGATCGTAAGCGTAACGCTAGCGATCTGTTTTACTGACCGAGCAATATCATTTGCAGGACTGCTGACTGACGACTCCATGGATAACTTAACTGACACGTTGACTGCCGTTAACGCGACCATAGCTGCTGCAATCGATAGCTAATGTTAATGCCTGCTACGGCCTCCAGTAGTTCGGTGAACCCCCTTATCTACTTCGTTTGTACATTATTCGTGTATATAAGATAGGGCGAAAGATAGGGCGCGAAGTCTTTTCACTAACGTTTATTGATATTATTGTACAATATTATTTTGTAATAAAAAGAGTAGATTGATAAATGATGCGCGCCGAAATCGTCAGGGATGCAGCGAAGGGGCGACTAAGAGCTATTGCGGGAAGTACGACAACCTAAGGTACCTAATAAGTTTTGTACAATTTCAGTAAATATAAATACGTGTATAGAGTAAGTAAAGGTGGTATTACAAAATGTCAATAAAATTATTGTTTGATGTACGGAATTATCGTGTATCACAATTGGAGCGCGGAATGTTCCCGGGATCTTTGCGAGCGGCTCCAAGAAGCGGGTGCAAGAAACATTTCGTTTTATTCATTCCTAGTTTCATCTTTATGGCAGAGCGTGAAGTTCATGGATCTCGTAGAGATTGTGGGTACGGTTGAATACATCAGCGGTCACTTCTAGCATTTTCGGCAAGACATCCACGTTCCTTTGGACGTGCACTCCGCAGACCTGGAAAACAAGGATGCTGAAATTACACTATCCTCGAATCCAGGGATGCGAATACTTGCCTTTTTTAACAGAAGTTCTCTAGTGGGCATTGTGTACATAGCAACCACTGCTGCCTTTCTGATCACCCATGGATGATGCTTGGCTAGTGTCTTATTGTACGCTTCTTGGCAACAACTAGATGTCTTATCACTATCGGACAGTTCGCTTAGCTGTCTCAGAAATTCTCTAATAAAATCTGAAAGTTCAGAGTGTCAGTATTCGGGCAGCCACTGACGCTGGACGGACACACGTTCACCTGGGACAGTACCTAAGCCCCTATGGAGTCTCAACAGGGTACGTGCACCGTTGGTATGGTTCCCTTTGTCCAGGATATTGTTCTCCTTCTCATACGCTATCATAGACTTGATCGTGATGTAATTCTGTTCATCTTTACCCATTAATTCCACTAGCACCTCGATCTTTTGCTTCAAGTCGGAGGAGACAAAGCCAAAGACACTGCCCATCAGTTGAAAGAATCTGCGCGTGCATGAGAAATTAATCCGTGCACGTGCTGCTCACGTGGATTGAAACAGATGGCAGGAAGTCGTCGTTTGCATGCATTTGTGAAATTACTCGAATGAAACATGCTACGCGTGTAGGGTAATCGCATATGCATTGACGTTGCGTTAAAGACATACGGTAATCGATGGAACTGCGACTTCCAGATCGGATCGGAGAGAGGGAGATGTATAAGCTGACTTTAACCAAACCAGATACTAACTTCTTGCTGATTGTAGGTTATGTTCAACAAGGGAAACAATGTTTCGCTGTTGCCTTACTTGTAGAGTTCATTGTAGGCATCCAAGTAGGCTTTGAGATTAATGTCGTCCTCCTGCACGAGGGCACGGTCGAAGTGATCGTGGACTAGCCTCAGGTCGAAGAAAGTCAATTCCATACCCTCCGCCATTTCCGCGTCACTGTATCGAGGCCAGTAATTGACGACAGCGAACTGGCTTGCCACGCAGGTACGACACGAGTCCACGTTATCTGGCCGAAGGTACCATACTTATCCGAACACGATTCTGATTACGTGTTACTTAATTGCCAGGGAACAAAGGTGAAACTGCGTAGCGGAGTCGGGCCGATATTACTGCCGAAACTGCCTGCTCTCTGAAAATCAATAACATTTCAAGCGGAATGACTGAGCTCAACTATCTGTACTGATAAGTCCCTGTATGTGCTGCGGTTCAGTGCTCCGATCAATAATATCGCTGTCATAAAGAGTTTCGCCTAATGGGCAGTAAGCTACGCTAGGTGGTGGGACTGGTTTATAAGATTTATGTAAATTACATGTTTTGTCGTAGCTTTGTACAACAAACTGCAGTCTTACTGCCAACGTCAAGGTAGCTCATGTTTGGCGAAGTGTTTGGGAACGTGGGGCAAAGAGCAGTAGACAGTAGTTCTTTTATGTTTATTGGTAGATGTATGTTGAAGTGATGTAGGTCGTTGTACAGAGAAGGGATAGGAAACATAGTCGTGTTTACACACAGCTGTTACTCTTGGGAAAGACGAGTCAGAGGATAGGCATAATACCATCGACGAAGTATAGGCATCGACGAAGTATAGGATAGACCTATCACCTTATGGGACTTCGTGTCACCGCCCAAACTGTATTACCGACCCATAATTTCAGGACTGAATTCAGCGGCCTCTGTTCATGAACTATACGTGTGACTTGTTTAGAGTGATATTCGACTCGTGAAATGAGATATTCGACTCGCGAAATCAGATATTCGACTCGCGGAATGAGATATTCCACTCGTATAGTGTTAATAGAGAAGGATAAGTGCATATTGGAATATTTCAGCAAGATACTGGAACTGATGGGTTTTTCACAATTTTTAAAGTACTCTCTGCTTCAGCACCTTATTGAGATATACCAAGTTACAATTCCTTGCTGAGGTATTCCTACTTATTTATAACGTACTGTATTTTTTAAACAAATTAAGTAAACATACTAAAACATACCAAGTTCGGACGTTTGCATTTTTCGTAGCAGTTTTCATCATATTTAGTTTCAATTCTAACCGCTTGAAGCATTGCGTTCGAATTCCACTCTGAATCGATAATGTTGGGTGTGACACGAAAATGGTATGGGGGCTCGCGAGCCCCCCGAGCGTGTGACACAAAATTTCATTGCGTGATAGGTCTATCCTATATACCTGGTCTGTGATCTCGTTTGGGACCTAATATTCTATGAGATTGTGCCGCGGGAACTAATATACCGACACGTGAATAGTCGATGCATTTGATGCGCACTCTACGTTTAGGAACGGAAACTCTGAGAGGTGTACTCGAATCAGCGAAGTCGGTAAAGTTAGTGAAGTCCTCTTTTACAGCATTGTGGGTATTTCTTCGTTATATGCTCATCGGCTGTTCCTATTCCGTTTGCTCTCCCGATAGCATGATAGGGGGATTGTGAGCAAGCGAGTAACGCTGCGAGACAGACAAAGTAGCATACCTTCGAGGAATTTAGCATTAAAATGTAACATTCAACGTTCTGAAATAAGTAATTCGATAAGGCTTATAATAATCTTCTGGATGGAAAGCTTCGTAATCCATCGACTTCGGTTTCTTCAGGGGTTTCAGAAATTCGCCGCTTGAGCGCTGCGATCAGTCGCTTGTCCTCTCCATTTTAACTTAATTTAATTTCGAACGAATTGCCGTAAATGCTTCGAACTTGTATCTTACCTTACACTCGCTAATTAGTTAATGCAATCAACACTTTATTCTGTGTCCAACCACGAATTCATTCATGGCGGACATATAGAATGAGTACTGTTACTATATTACGGCAGTAGAGTTTGTTTAGCCCAATTAACTGCTATGTGAGCTCTCACTGTGACGAATAGAGCATTCTGGTAAAAGAGTACCTATATCCTTCCATTTTAGAACGAGTAGAATTAAATTACAATTAATTAGAATCCTTTAAATTTTAGCTAAAAGATTCATCGTGTCCGCCATATTCGTTAGAACATTCTAAACGCGTGGAGCCATTGTTTGCTACATCGTGCAATCTCCTATTACGTAATTGGCGATGTACGGAACAAAGAGTTTGAAAATCTCGCTGACACACAGATGTATGTTGGTAACTGGTGTCCCTGGGGGCGTTAAATAATTCACCGCAGCTGGGACTGGGGGTTAGCTAAGGGGCGAAGGTTGTGGGAGGGCGAAGGAGGCGAAGGTTGAAGGACCGATCAAATATTCACGTGTACTTCAATGCGCGATGGAGCTAAGCAGCGTGGAGTACAGGGAACGTAACCGAGAAAAGAAAAATCCGCCGAGTCAAAGCCAGCGTTGCTTCCCTTGGAAAAATCCTGGCACCGGTTAAGGAAATCGGCCGATGAGAGCCGAAGCCAAATTCTGCGGACGACGTGCTAAATATTCAGCCCCGTCTTGTGCGTCTCAGCCTTTTTTTACGATGGTTACCCGGTCAAGTGATCTCAAGGGGGCCAACTTGGACGACCAATCACGCTGAGGCGCATAAAAATGCGCCACTGGGGTGCTGTAATATTGCCCATCGACGCTTGTCGATAGCGATTTCGCCTATCGCCTTGATGGTCGCCCACGGTGTCGGACGAATTTGGTTAGCTTCAGCGTTTTCCCTTCTTTATTGGCCATCTTCGGAGTCTCCGAGTGGACGTAAATCCTCTAGCAATACGCACGTCCTTGGGGCGTTATTAATGGCCAGCATGCTCATACTTTTATGGTCAGCGCTGTAATTTATGCTGCTTTCTTCGAAAGTGTTAAGGGATCCCCACTGTTCTTCACCCTTTCGCCCCGTTCAGCTGGCCGCCCCTCGAAAGAAAGCCGATCTTTGGAACTCCAGGAAAGTTCGGTCTGAGGCGGAGGTCCCGAGAAAGAATTGGTCAACGAGGCGTGCTTCTCTCCTAATCATCATTCTAATTATCCCTGGTAACCCAATCCACTGTTCGTGTCGCGCCTTGGCTTCCTGCCTCCGCTCCCTTCCGAACTTCTCCATTCTCTCGTTCTGCACCCTGCCTAGCAAATTTTCTACCCTCCCGACTCGCGTCCTCGTCTTCGCAGCTCGTCGTCGTTCCTCTCTCTTGGGCCACGGTCCCCTCCCCTCCTCGCCGTGTCCCATTCTATCGCCTGCCCCGCGACACGTCCCGTCGCTTTTCTTCCGAGCCGAAGTGTAACTGCGGGATTGCCGACGACCACCCATTTAAGTTTAACAATTAACGGCCGACTAGGGAAAAATCAATTAATTTCCAACTACTGCCGCGTGTCAGGAACACGCGGCCTAACCAGCAAACCTTGTTAAAGGCGGCATCTCCTACCTGCGTCTTGTCACTGCCGGTCGCTGCGACTGGCATTTGAATGATTAAAAATGCAAATAGTAGGTACTTTTTAGCTCTACCACGTAGGGGAGACCGGGGCAGATTGTAACAAAAAAAGTGTTCACAGTTTTTTCTCGAAAGTGTTTTCCTCAATCAGGAAATAATTTGCGTGATTTACTATTTATAATTGCGTGAAAGTACGTGACAAAATCTTGGACACTTAGACATCTAGCTTCATCTTAAACAAATCTGAACCCTTGTTACAATCTGCCCCAGTCCGGGGTAAATTGTAACACATCTGTTTTACTTATTTAAATACAAATATGAACACAAATAAACATTTCTAAAAAATATAAATGAAAACACAGATCATTATTAAACATTTGATATACATGAGTTAAGCAATCATTGCTTATTCATCCGATTCTATCAAAATCTTCTTCTGTGCTTTCTTTACTTTTGCCTTCATACTTTTTTTCTATTTTTTGGATTCTCGAATGTTCTGTTGGTCGTCTAGAGCATATTTCTCCGGTGTGTCAGCAAATAGCTTGCTTTATCACCACTTGGAGCGGAGTAAGTATAGTAACATGTTACAATTTACCCCGAGGTCAAATTTTTGCGTTTTATCTCAGCAAACGAGAAACTAAACATCAAATCACTAAAATGCGTACACATAATAATAAACCAATGTGTACTGATTCGTTTGCGGCAAAGAAACAAAAATTCAAACGGTTCCTAATGACGGTTAATTGAAATAAAAGTGCCAAGACAACATTTACTTACGTGCTCTAAATACTAAAATTCTAGGCTATTACCACAAAATGAATACATAACGCTCGTTTGTGTCACTAAAACCGACGGTGCTAATATCGTCAAGCAGCTATCGCATGCTGTGGGTTACCAGATTTGTCGTTCAAAAGATTTTACTCATGTTACAATTTACCCCGTGTTACAATCTGCCCCGGTCTCCCCTATATATTTTTCGAAATTGCAGATCAATTGTTAAGGGTGGAAATAAAGGAATTCATTTTTAGGGGGTTGTTTTTGCAAACAACCCCTTGAGTGACAGCGACGAAGATTAGAACCAGAAGTCGATAACGTGTAAGTTAAAAAAATATTTTTTTATTAAAGTGTAAACTACACACAAAACCTTAAACGCGTTCTCCATCTAGAAATATTCAACACATTATCTAAAATTGTCCGAATTGTTTATTTCAGATGATCCATTTTCAATCAGCGCCAGTCGTCGCAAAGCGCTTGAATAATAATTGCCAAAACTCGTTAAATATGTAATTTTTACAACGTAATGACATTTAGGAACACATATTTTCCTAAGCTTTCCTGAAAAAGATCCTAAACATGCACGATTTTTGGCCTCCCTATTGGTCATGCGGCCCATTTAGTACAATATGCCAAGAGATTTTATATACGTTTTATTTTTTTTTACTATGTTCCACCAATCCGACCCCTCTGTACCTTAAATACATAATACCTAAGTAGTGACGCTTTACTCCTGATTTTTTTCGTAGGTGTCATTCAAGGGGTTGTTTGCAAAAACAACCCCCCAAAAATGAATTCCTTTATTTCCACCCTTAACAATTGATCTGCAATTTCGAAAAAAAACATACGTGGTAGAGCTAAAAAGTACCTACTATTTGCATTTTTAAACATTCAAATATCTTAAGTAGTTGCTGAGAAAAAAAATTGTGAAGTTTAGGGTTGTTATCCCCATATCACCCTAACGAGAGGGGGTAGAGATCTGAAATTTCTCTCAGTGGTTTTTTAGGCAAAGAGCATTATTTAGAACACATAAATATTAAAATTGATGCTGGGGCCGTTTTCCCTAAGCTTACCCGGCTAGACCCTTTACCTGTCACAACTTATATAAAATAAACATTTCCAAAAAGTGTCAAATGCGAACTTTTACCCGCTATGTGGGGTAAAAGTTCGCATGTTGTGAGGTAAAAGAACGCTTCGGTTATTCCCAATTCTGCAGCGATTTTTCTTTTTGAAAGTCCTGCTTTTATGTTTATCTCCAGCGATCTGAAGCATAATTGGTTTTCGGCCGGTTGCCCCCTTATAAGTTCTAACAATAAATGAATAAGACAATAAAATAAAGTCATATTTTTTAATCAAAAACTTAATAAAAAACGTATTTTGGACAAATATTGCGGATTAAAAATTAATAAAAAAAAATCAAAAGCTGATATCAGCGTGGCTCAACTATCATAAACTCAAAATTTATTTCCATGTTGTAATTGATAATTAATTTCAAATTTATTTTTTATAGTCGGTTTAATCGGTGTTCGTTACTAATTTAGCAAACTCTAGAAATAGGATAAGTTTAATGAACATATAACACCCGTCAAATTATTTTGGGACAAAAGTTCGCATTCGAACTCTTGTCCCACTGCATTGTGCGAACTTTTGCCCCCACAGCTACTTTTACATTGTTGAATCAATCCTGTTATCTGTGAGGAGAATTGAAAACTTCTATTAGCACTTTTTAATAGAAGAATTTCAGCTCTTTCAGACGGCATATTAATTAAAATATTTACTGATCAATTTATAGGAATACTATTGATTCCCAAACATGAGAATATTACATCAGAACTAACGAATTCAGTACTTACCGCATTGTAAGATAACAAACCGAAACACAGCCACGAAATTCGACATTAGTGACTCTACCTTGATTGACAATTGACTGCCAATCACCATTGGCAACTGCCACAACTCAAACCATGAAATTCGCATGGTGCGAACTCTTCCCCGCTGCGAACTTTTACCCACCTTTACTCTAAACGTCCTGCAAGGGGTACTCGGATGTTATTAAGAGAGGGATAAGAAATTTGTTTCTGCTGTCCACGTCTGGCCCGATTTCTTCGACAAGATTCATCTGTTCAGTTTTGTGATATTTGTTCCAAGCTGGAGGATGTTTCCTGCCACTCTCCAGCAGAGCATAAACAACCGTGTATAGGCTGTTTGGTAGGGGCGTTTTATCACAAAAAAAAAGAGAGTAGACGAAACGCGAGGCCACGGTGAGTTCGCGCGACGACAGCCACCCTTGCGAATCGTTCCTTCCCTCCGACTCGTCCTTTTGTCCCGGTCGTCAGGACTGACAGAAAGTGCAAGCATCGGGGGCGAGGTATTTGTCATACGTCGATAGACGTCAGAATTGACATACACACATACATACACAGACTGTCCCCTCTCTCTCTCTCTCTCTCTCAGCCGGTGTGAAACGGAAGTGGCGTTTGGGGTGGCGGAGGCGATTGAAGGGTTTGAAGGGAAAGACAGATAAATATTTGAGGAATTTGTCGTCGCGGAAGACGGCGGCATCGGGAGACCTATCGCTTGTTTACCAGCCCTATAACAAAGGATTTCAGTCAATCCCCGTATGCAGAATGCATGGGGGGTGCGAGGAATTGGAACGAAGCAAGGGTGGCGATGTAATTATCGTGAGAAAACACGATCATTCCCCCAAAAGAGGCCTAAACAAGATCCTATCGAGGAGCGAATTTTTCCTCGACAACCAAAACTGAGCACCGCAACTCCTACCCTACGATTCGCATAAAATATGTCCGTAAAAATCGACGGCTACGAAGAAAAGAGTTGAAACGTGTTGCCAGCATCGATCGAAGCCAGCCTGCATCGGGAAAGCTCCGAACACCGCGACTCCAGCGATTCGAAGGTTCGAAACAGTGGCCAGAATTGAAGTTCGCACGTCCGTAGAGCTGCGTATACAGCCACGGGAGTGCACATATGCGCCGGATGTAACGGATAGAGCGCGAAAAGCCCAGGTAGCCGGAGCGAAACGAGCCCCGGGAAGTTCATTAATGGATTAAGAGTGCTGGGATCGATACGATTAGCGCGGTTGTGACCAGGGCCGTTTGTGACGCCCGCGCGACACACCGTTTCGAAACTTTCGGCCGATCAATTTTCAACCCCTCCCGGGCCCGCGCGCGCGGGGGTGGCGGCGAGTGACTTGATTTATGGAAAACACGGAAAAGTCGCGATGCAGCGGCTCTGACATTATCGAGAGATAAATAAATCTGGATTACCAAAGGATTCGCTTCGTCGAAGACATACGGGGGTGAGAAACAGTGTAAACGGTTTATACGGCTGCATGAAACAGAGGGGGGGAAGAGAGAGGGAAGGAGCGAAGTGATCCGTCAAACAGAGTCGACGAATGCCGGCGGAAATACGGATAAAGGACTGAAGGGGTTCCGCCCGGAACAAGTTTATCGATGTCTAACAAAATTCGACGCACGGTGACGACTGCCGGCGCGGGAAGAAAATTCTGCCTCGCTGAAATCTGAGTTATGGACAGTAGCGTGCTCGTAGGAGGGGGTCAGTCGAACCCCCAGGAATTTATTGCGCGTAATTCGGCCGGAATCGTCGGTGATCCCGCACCGAATCCACCGACCAGACCCAAGCAATACTTCCTATTGATCCCACGGATTGATATGAGCACCGTGTAGCGTGCGGCCCTTTAGTCCTCGTATGGGGGTTGAATTTTAAAACTACCCCCTGGAGAGAAGCCGGCGCGCGGCCCCGTCTTTTTGAATCAAACTGCTACACGCGGTCCCGCCGTTACGTAAAGAAGTACAGATCCCTTGGGTCCACGCGTCGATACCTATTTCCGAGCTGAATTGACGAGCTGACGTTCAACGCGAGACGTATCGACTACTCCTGTTCGTTACCGATCACCACCAGTCACGCGAAAAATAGAATCCTACCGATTGGGGCTCTTAATTTTTGACCCGTCGGGTACCCGTCTACCCGAAACAACTTCAAGCCATTGAATGTGGTATTGTTCGATCATTTTTGGCTAACATCAGACTATGCCACAGACAATCACAGACAATACTACATTCAATTGCTTGAAGTTATCACGGGTAATGTTCGGGTACCCGGGTACCCGACGGGTCAAAAAAGTACCGATACCGCTGATTGAGCAGAACGGCAGAGAGGAAAGAGGGCGAGAAGGGGCAAGGTACACGCTCGGAAGCACCCCGTTCTTTTTTTTACAATGACACGATATTAGAAGACGGAGCTTGCCATCGGCTGAATATTAAATCTGGCCTAACGCTCGGAATCTTTCGAACGTACCGACGTCCTCCGTGCTCATTTGCTCGGAGGGTGGTAGTCGGTCGTCGTTGCTTGGTGACCTCGTAGATTAAAGACGAAGCGGCAAGTACGACGGTCCCAGGCGACCCTTTATGTTGAGCCACGTTTCTACGGTGCTTGAACTATATAGGAGAATGGGGGCGGGGGAGGAGGGGGGGGGGAGGGCGCGAGGGTGACAGGGGGATGCGAGGGTGGAAGATGGGAAGGCGGCGGGTGGATGGTAGGAAGCAAGGTGGTAAGACTCACGGCAGGGATGGCGGTTGGTTGGAGGTTTCAAGGTGGAGCCCAGGCTGCTGTCGTGGCTCTAATAAGCTACCACCCCGACCACGTTCCACCTTACGACCCTTACATCCCTTTAGGGGCACACGGGCCAGCCCTGCAATTTGATAAACTGTCACCAAGACCGTGCTATCCGAAACTGGCCGGAAAGCTGCCTCTCTGGCTGCTCGGCTATCGGGTTTCTTATCGAACCCTGTCTTGGCAAGAGCGTAATCGACGCCGAATTTACGGCCTAACGACCACCAATGCTTGTCACTGTTAAAGCCAACCTGCATCGTGATGATTAAAGGGGAATTTGAAGAAGAGGACCGTTCGGAACGGCCGGACTGAACGGATTCAGCGGAGTCTGAGGAAAGTATGTATGCACATAGATGGAGAGTGGTCGTCAATGTTGGAGACGACAGAGAGGGGACGTGGAAGAGTGTTTAAACGTCCCGACAGGCTTCACTTCCACGCCACTTTACCATTCTCGGAACGAGTCTGACTCTGCCTTCCCATTTCCATGCAAATCGGCTGGCCCATAACTCGAGCACGCGGCATCTGGCAGGAAAAATCGCAGCATCGGTAGTTAGTTCCGGGCTGATGGTTACATCCGACGAGATCGCCTCCCAGAAACGTCTTTCCTTCTTACGAAATCACCCGGGAACGAGAAGCCCGCGTCTGGGACAATTTCATTATCAGCGCTGGCTTCTATCGTGGACCGCGTTCGATTCTCTCCCACGTGTGTATATCGATCCCCGCAGCTGGACCGAGCTGTACTCGATGAAGCGAAAGGGCAGCTGTGCCACAAGGACCTTGAAGGCCAGCAGCGAACCCCAGCCTCTTGGGAAATGATACCACTTTGCAAGGAGCGAATGGAAATGACCCCGGGATCGCCTACGGCTCGGTTCTCTCTTGGGCCGTTCTTGGTCAGACACGATGACGATTCCGAGGGGCCAGGGTAACGAAACTGCCCTGATTAAGGGGCGGTCGCGTTCCAGTGTTCCCTTCGACCCGTAATTCTCCGCATGTGGTGTCTCGATTCTTGGGTAATCGTAGGGCCATTCGCGCTTTAATTTCAGAAAGGCCACCGAATCCATCGAACCTATGCTTCTGGGGGTTACAGAAAGGGTTGCGACACGAATTCTGTAAAGACGCAAAGATTATTATTAGCTCGAAGCGCTCACGGGAGGTGATTCGTCGTGATCAGTAGATCAGTATACGTATCCTCGATTGGCGAGTGGCAGAACACTCGACGCACCCGAGATTCTCGCGTAACCAGGGTAATCGGAGGTTGCTCGGGGACGGCGAGAAAGTTAGGTGGAGTTGGCCAAGGGACGGGAAGGTACACGCCTCGTGTGACGAGTCGTTTCTTGACACTAACGGACCCTCGTCTCTGCTGCTCGCGTCCAAGACGACATTACCGTCGTCTACGAGACGTTTTCATCGTGGATCATCCCAGAGTGCTTGTCTCACTGTGAGGAACTCGCGTTCATAATCACCTATGGCTCCTTTTAAGGGCGCTCCTATAATATTAGGTTCCAAAAGCCTGGTTCATTTTTCATACTGAATGATAAGTGATCTGAGGACTCGATGTGAGATCAGTATCACGATCCGAGAGAGAATAATGTGCGCTGAAAATGTTGAAATAGAATATCGAGCTGTTCGCGTGGGAGGATAATCGCGAGTGGGTGAATTGTGTTTCCGTCACGCGGATTCCGTCGGCAAAACGTCGTTTTAATTATCCTAAGTAACGTTTTTCGTAGACGCGTCCTTGAAGATCGCGCTGGTCATAATATTTAATCACTACTCGTTTCTTCGCCCCCTTTGCAGCAGCTCCGTCGTCGGAGGGTGAGAATGAATCGTCCACCTCGTGCAAGATACCTTGCGAATTTTTAATATCTGTCTAAACGAAGGATTATCATTTTCGTGGGCCATCGTCATCGACGAGGCGTGATTACCCTGACTGGACACCGATCAGATCGGTCGGCTTTATCGATGAAACGTCGGGGGTAACAGAGAACAAACCTCGTCAACAGATTCCCTGCGTCTCGGGCGCCTCGAACCCTTCCGATCTTAAAGATTACGAAACAAACAAGAGCGCGAAGCCGGCGAATGGGGTGACGATGCAGGGGGAAACAGTGCTATCCCCTTAGACTTCTACCCTACCGATGGTTCCGCGAGAGACAGCGATTTTCTGTAATAAGCTGGGGCGAAATTGATTATTTCTGTGCAAGCTCCCTTCGAAGCAACCGTGTGAAATGCTCTGGCGAATATTCGGTAGGTATCAAGAGAACATTTTTTTAGAAATATTATGCACAACAATTTCTTGAAAATATTCCAAGTTCAGAGCGATTAGAATCGCAGAGATATTGCTTTCTAAAAATTCTTTTCATCGAATCGCATTATCACGGAATAGATGGTAAGAATGGCCACTTTCAGTAGCAAGACCGTCGCTGCACGGTTTTTTATCGAGCCTACAGACAGTGGCTCATAAAGGAAAAGCCATCTGCAGCCCCCAGCACGCGAGGAACCATCCGAATTCAGCTCCGTTACAACCCCACAGCCCTCCCACCCTTTCGCAACTTACCGTGACCTCATCCCACGACCCTTCCACGGAGGCTGGGGCGTAGAACGAAACGCGGTGGGGTGGCGTTTCATTTTTTGACACCCGGTGTATTTGATTCCACCCTTGTAATAAACCCCAGGGGTTGCCAGCCGTGGGTCCCTTGTCTCCCTACATGTCATATCGACACCTCACCCCGAGGGGTAGGTGACTGCTAGGTAATTTGCTTTCTTATTTTCTCTCCGCGACGAGCCGCGTCCTTCTTCCTCCACGATTCTCCTCCTCTCGCCCTTGCACCCCTCACTCGGCCAGCAGTGCCGTCTCAGTTGCAACCCCTATCGAAAAATGAGCGTCCCGCAAGCCCGTGGCATTTTCCTTCGCCAATCCTCTCCTCCTGGCTACTAGACAGTTGACTTTCGCATAAATGCATTGGGAAGAAATCTTGGAAGCACTGGGGAGCTGCTGGTAAACAGGAAACTTTGTTTCGTTCTTCTTGTGCGCCGCACTCTGTTTCCATTTTCATTCTTCTTGGCATAGGGTAAATCCGGGAGACGCGGTCGACCTAATATAAAATGGCTATTAAAACTAATATAGATATTACTTATTTTATCAGAACAAACCTAATATGTTCAGAATTTTATGCCGATTCAGAAAAACTGGTCGATATTTTCTTTAAGACAATATTTACTGTAAATCGGGTGGAAAACTGAAGTCATGACATCTGACCACCTTTCCCGAGGTGCCGGGAGAAATAGTTTTCGTCGTTGGCAGAGACCACTCACATAATTATTCATGGAAAATTAACAAAGGATAAAGCAAAATTATTTATAAGTGAATACAAATACGGATTCATTGATATTTAATTTGTTTACGCTAAACAAGTAAAGAACACATCAAAGAAAAAGTGAATTACCTACTGGCAATTAGCAAGGCAAATGAATACAAAAGTGAATAAATAAACTAAATAAACAAAAATAATAATAAAATAATAATAAAAAAAAAAAAAATAAACAAAAATAATAATAAAATAATAATAAAAAATAAAAAAATAAACAAAAATAATAAAAAATCATAACTCGACCATCTCACCTTTCTGCAGCGAGACATGGTCTTCTCGTTAGCTTTGAGAGGAAGAGTTAATATGGCCAAATACTTTGGCTGCATTGTCCCTCAATATCTCTACTATCTTATTATTCCAAACATTAAAGGAAAATAAACTTAGAAGTATATTTTAAATACGATTCTGTACAACCGCTGTTTGACAAAAGAGGTTAAATCCAGAAAAACACAGAAGGAAACGAAATCACGCTATTCATTCAACTATTTGGCTTCTAGAGAAGTAATTGGTCTGCACTTTAATGCATTTTTACGTATAGACTCTGAAATATAGCGACACGACCAACTCTCCGGCTCGACCGCGTCTCCCGGATTTACCCTATTGGGCAACGGAAGGTGTATAGAGCTTTATCGTTGAATACCTGCAGGTTCTATATATAGCCAGGATGCATTTGGCTTGAGAGTAATGAACAGAAATTGAGAGAGGAAGCTCTGTGGTCCAGCAGGACGGTCGTGATGGGTACGTGCGTGGTCAGTGAGGCGAGCGGAATCGTTGTCGTTGTTCGTAGGGGTTGTTTGGCGAGGAAGCAGTGTCGCGTAGAAACGCGATGGCCGCTGGTGCCAGGTGAGAAGCCCCGATTACGCGTCTGGCTGCTAATCTGATTTCAGCCGCCTCCAGACCAACAACTCCTTAACGCTACTCCTTTGGTTTCTCTCGACAATCTTGTTACGTAGGATCGACGTGGGCTTGGAAACGCGGAATCTTGTGCCGATGATACTTACACAAAATCCCCTGGCTGGCTCACTGACTTAAACCCTTCGGGACTGGGGACTTTCCCGCGATCGATTTATCGGGGATGACGATTTCAAACACTTCTTCGGCACCCTGCGTTCTCAGGTTTCGGTACATATTCTCTAATCTGTGCAAAGGACAAGCTAAAGGAATGGAAAACGGAAAGCTTACGAAGATGCGTGACTGATCTTGGAAAACTTTATAATAATTTATGTAAATCTCTAATTCGACCACCCTTTCAAGAATGGATACAGCTTCTTGGACCCCTCACAAAGCGCTTGCACGGTACCCCAACCCTCGAGACACGATCACTCGAGACTGTCCACGGTTTAATAGACTCGATCCAGTCGCGATCGACTGCAAAAAGGTTCCAGTTGGCCGAGGTTCGCCTCACGAGACTGTCATCGGTCCGCAAGCATCGTGTCGGCGGTGCAACCCTTTTGGAAACGGCGCAAAGCCAGCCACCGTTGTGCCCTACCGCCACCCCCGCCAGGGGCCTAGGGGGAGGGAGGGTGGCGCGCGCGAGACGTCGGCGAGGGGGTTGGCGGTAGGGGACAAAACTCACCCTAAGAAGCCTTTAAGAACGCCAAGGCGGCGGCAGCGTTGGTGGGGCATAAAAGTAGCCGCATGCGCAAACTCGTGAAAAACTGCGACCCGCCTACGGCGCCGCCTCTATCGTCTCCGTCCCCTTTCCACCCCCGCGGACGACCCTCTCACCTACAGACCCCCCCTCAGTCCCCCCCAAGACGTGGTCGTCTTGGAGGACGAGCTGCGGCCTTTTTCGACAATTGGCCCCGGCTAACATGTGCTAACCGTGTGTGATTACCTCCGGTACTAGGACGCGGGTCCACCATCCCCCTATCCACGGCTTGGCCGCCCCCCGCCCTCGTTCCGACCGTCTGCAGGCCTCTCACGCCCGCGAAAATCAAAGTGTCGCGACACGCGGTCGCGGTTTCGCTGCGGAGCTCACGATAGCACCGCGTGCACCTCGAGTTCTAGTCTGGACTGGACCCTGGTGAGGAAGTGAGGGTTGTCTTAGGCGAACGGAGGGTTAGTCCGTTGGATTCAGTGCGAGCCGTAGATCGGGATCGATCCCTGAACACTTGTATCAATTTCCCCATCTGTCGCCGATTTTTCGAGGGGCAGGGGTGTTATTTTTCCACGATTTTGTTCATTTTTTTTGTTGGGGTAGCTTGGGTGGGTGGAGAACGCGAGCACCAATTATTTCTTGCCGAGCGGCGCCGGGGACAACGACTGGCGTTGATCTAATTGGTCGCCAGTAGGTAATTGTTCGGTCCCGGTAATTGGGCCAATTAATTTGTACGGAAAAGTGCGTCGATAATCGGCCAGCATTCACCGCCGCGATACCGATTATGTGGACCGTGTCCGATGCGGGTTATGGAATATCGTTACCGTCGAAAGGGCGTTCGACTGGCCGGGGAAAAAGGGCGGCAGGGGCGGGCGGCGGGGGCCCCGATTCGACCCGGTCACGTAATCGAATATATTTTTCTTTTAATTGAAAAATATCGCCGCTCCGCGCGCCGTGCCCGGTAATTTTATGGCGACAGGATTTAATTACACGAAATCACGAATGGAACCGGACGATATAATTAAATACCCGTTTTTCCGTGGATAACTGACGCGGACGGAGCGCGACGCTTGTTTTTATCGAGATATTCGAGCTCTCCTCTCCATCCTTGAATAACTGATTTTTTCACCGAGCATCGCGGCATTTCGAAATCGTCACGTATGTAGAACGAGTTGTCTTAAAATTCAATTGCTATAATCCCTATACTAAATTCGCGGAATGTGTGGAAGCGACGTCGCGAGTTCTTCAAGTGTTCCTCAGCTATTGCTTCTTAGCTGTTGAAAAGTATCTGAATGTCCCTTTCGTTTTTAATCGACGTGATTATCCGACGTTCGTAATGCCCGAATTTTAATAAAGTACGCGCGTAAACGGTCACAATCCCTCATCAGTCGAACAAATAACGATCGCGGAATTATTTCACTCCTTTTAATCGAACGCGTGCATGGAGTGGACGTGTCGCACAGTGTGTCGAAAACGGGGGCGGAAAAATGGAGGATGACAAAAAAAAAGGCGATACATCGCCCGAGGGTCCGATGTATGACGAAATGCATCTCGGGAACGTTACGTTTAGGGGCACGGAGGCGTTGCATTGTTACCCATAGGGGTGCAGGATTATATGGGGTGGCCTCTCCCGTTCAGGGATCCTCGTAACTTGGTACAGATACGTCATGATCGATAGTCTTCTG
The DNA here is from genome assembly GCA_963932275.1 of Andrena praecox. NCBI lineage: Eukaryota > Metazoa > Arthropoda > Insecta > Hymenoptera > Andrenidae > Andrena > Andrena praecox. The sequence continues at coordinate 46,349,703 of OZ010732.1, forward strand.
TCGTTTGTCGAAAGAGAAACACGTCGCCGGTCCCCCGGCCCTTATTTAATTTACAAACACGAAATCCCGGCTGAAATTCGTTCGCGAATCCTTATAAATCTCGCCATTTCCGCAAGTTTTCAATTCTTCAAGTTTTCCACTCGTCCGACAGAAGAAACGAGTACACAACACTAAAGAATGGCCACAGGAAAGGATTGAAAGACACAGTAACACACTTCGCGTTAAAGTCCCTTGACAGCCATAGAGATTTATAGGGAAATATACTTTTGACATGACTATTAACTTGAGAATTTCCTGGACACATGGTCACCGAGCGCGCGGCCCCTGGTAGGACCGTTTAATCCGCGCGACGCGTCGCAATAACGATAATTGTGACCACTTGAAGGCGGGATCCACCCTCGCAATCTGGAAAGATTCGTTTCTGGATGTGCCCGGCAGCCGGCGGCACGTATGACGGGGGCATTAAGACAAAGTATTCCCCTCTTTCTCCGGCCGCGGCGATCCCCGTTCACCCTCGCCCTGTCTCCGTCCCTCGCGTGCACCCTCGAGCGGAGACCCCCAAGCAACGCGCAACCCCCGTATTCCTCGGTGCTAAACGCAACTACACGAGGGACCTTTCTGCCGTCTTTGTTTTCCCTTTCTTCCCAGTGTCGTTTTGCAGTCTCGCGCGGGGAGGTCGTTGAACGACGGAAGCGGGAAGGACTCGGCGAGCAAGCCAGCGACGAGGAGAAAAAAAAAAGGCTGAAAAGGAGGAGAGAGGAGGAGCAATCCCGACGGCCGGTGAAGGAGGGCAAAGGGCAAGCTCGTTATCGGTGTACCGAGCCACCGCAACGTGGAAACGATCGGGTGGGAACGGCTCCAGTAATTAAAGGCCCGAGGAGCATCTCTTTTCTTTTTTGCCCCGTGGAAATTGCGGCGGTGAAACGCGCGCGAGTATCCTTAACCGTTTGGCGAACCACGGGCAGGCAAAAACACTTCGTTAGAAACGATTCGTGACGCGGCAGTGGGGGAAATAAGGTGCATCCACTTTTTACTATCGGCAGGGATTAAACACACGTGACTGCGACCATGCATCGTGGATATAGATCATAGAATGATGTGACGTCACGGTCTCCTACCTGGAAAGTAAGGTGTGGCGTGGGGCACGTAAGCCTCAGTCATCGAGACCGCGCGAGTATGTAAACATCTCTGCCGATTCGTGTCGGTTCGGTGGTCGAGGCGCGCAAGTTCCGATTAACATAGTGTTCCCTTGAAAAAGAGAACGGTGGTGACTTGCAGTGACAGTGCTCGGTGTTGACGTACTCTAGCCTCCCAGGATCCTGTGTTATCCAGGTTCGCGGTGCTGCGTGTGCATTAACTCGCGCGATTCGTGACTGCTGTACCCGCGTCAGGGGCGAACCGCGAACCCCTTCGACTATCACCAATTTCTGACCGAAGCGCAGCTTCATCGGTAGCTCCCCCCGGGCGTGAAAGAAATTGCAGCGCCCATTGAGAGAAATCTTACGGGCGAGAGGCATTCCTCCGCGATACTTGCGATCCTGCGGCAGGGGGGAGAGGGTACCGCGTAGAAGAAAGAGAAAGGCAGACGGGTGTTGTCATCGGGTAGTCGCGATCAGCAGGAGTAGCATCAGGATCGCGGAAGAGGGTGCAGCGGCAGGAGAGAGAGATTTTTCCCCACCGCTTGGAAAAACCAACCCCCACCAGTGGACGAGGACGGGCAGGCGGCGGTAGCGGCGGTGGCGGCGGCGTGGAAGAGAGGCACGGAGGGGTAGGTTAGCCAGGGTGGTCTCGGTGGTGGCTGGGGGCGGCAGCCTCAAAAATACACCGCAACCACACCGCGCGGCTCCACCGCAGAAGCCGCCATCTTCCACCGGCGAACCGAAACGAGACCGCGCGAGTTAAACACCCTATCCTACTTCCCCGTGCAAGTTGCCGCTGCCACCCGCCGAACCGGCACCCGCCAAGAAGTATCCTTCACCCTCTGGCCTGCCACTGAACGACTGTCAGTGAATGGAATCCACAGAAACTGGACTTTTCCTCCACGCACCATCTAGAGGCACCAGTCTCCGCTGAAGGACTATCGCGCGCCGCGGTCGTCCAAGGATATCGGCAACTGTATCCGCGGAGGCGTCCAGTCATCAGGAACAGCTGTCACCGAGTTGGACCAGCTTTGAATCATCGAGAGGACCTGTCATCGCGCGACTAGGACCGAAGGATGAAAAGTGTCCGCGTGGTGGCTGGACTCTGTCAGTGTGCTCGTCGGTTTGGGTGATCCGGAAGGTGGATCGAGTTGATCGAGAGTCGTCGAGTGGTGTACAGTGGTCCCAGGATCCTGAAGGAGAGTAATGTGCGTGCGCGGAGTTGGTGTCGCGGCCGGAGCACGCTCTGGGCGCAGAGTTAACACCTGTTAGAGGGTCGAAGTGTCGATGTGATATACGTTAATGGAGAGTAATTTCGATCGACGAGGGGAGGTCGCCGGACGATTTATAGAGCGGCACGCTCGCGAGTCGTTGTATTAATTCGCCGACAAGGGGGTTGCTTCTGGTAGACCGACGAGAGAACGACGACTTCCCAGGCGGAGTGGGGCAACCGATCAAAGAAACGAAGAAACGAGGGGCGTCCGACGTCGATTCCAATAAAACGAATTTTCCCCGCGAGTTGGCAACCGAGACGGGGAAGAATTTGCAAACGGATGCTCTTACATCGGCCCCGTCGCGGGATAATGAAATAAGGATCAAAGGATCCCTGGGCCACGCGGGGCCGAACGAACGCTGGCGTGGACTCGCGCGTGCCACGGTAGGAAACGGAGACTCGACTCCTCATCGAGGAAGCTTTACCCGCGGTCCGATCGTCGTCATGGATCCCTGCGACTAACCCAATGTTGCTGAATGATCTAGGCAACGCCTGGACAGAGCGACCCCGAGGGAACAGCGAAACAAGCGTCCAGGATCGCGTGGATTAAGTCTATAGACTGGACAGTGGTTTGATCGAGTTTATTCGAGATTGGTGCAAGAGACGCGCGAATAAAATTGATCCAAATCCTTCGCGGGAGCTTGCCAGACAGGAGGATATTCCACGGAAGGAGTCCAATGATTCTACTCTCATGACGAATCCTTTGCGAGATGCACGCCCCGAGGATCGGCCTCCAGGCTTAGACTATCCAGACCCGAGACTGATTCGAAACGGCCATCAGGCTGCACATCAAGGGAACTCGGTGCATCAAATCGGTGGCGCGAGGATCAGAAGGACCAGGACCTCGTCCTCCAGGAGAAGAATGCACCTGGCCAACGAGGTCCCCCCACAAGCATCCGCTGCTGGCAATAATCTACCGGATTATGCACTCACCGCGGATCTGCTCGCTGAGAGGACCTTGGATGGGCTGTTCGCTGAGCATCCTGGGGAACTGGTTCGGACAGGTCGGAGAATATAATATTACAACAATATTCGCGATGTCTTACACTCTTACACTTTGCCAGCTTTCGTCTATCGTTGAGTAGAACTACTTAATTCGATAAAGCTTCTCTATACTGTATTAGAAATTCGAGAAAATGGTAGAATGTTAGTGTATCCGCGAGTGTAATGGTAGGATTTCATTCTGCATGCAAAATAGACGTCTCTTCGACCCGGCATAACTCGCGCGGTGGCCGCAACGTATCGGTGTTTAGTTTTCGGATTGGCGGTAAATCGAATGAGGATCCGCTGAATAATTGTGGATGGCTGGTGTCAACAGGCTCCCCGCACGTGGTCTGCACGGTGCTACCAGCCCACTGGAGGTCGAACAAGACCCTTCCGATAGCGTTCAAGGTGGTAGCTCTGGGCGAGGTCGGTGACGGGACCCTGGTGTCAGTGCGTGCAGGCAACGACGAGAATTGTTGCGCCGAACTGCGAAACTCCACCGCGGTGATGAAGAACCAGGTGGCGAAATTCAACGACCTCAGGTTCGTCGGCAGAAGCGGTAGAGGTAAGACACGTTCACGGTTCTACGAACTCTATGGAAAGATATTTTTTTTTAGCAATTCTCTAAGTCCGTGATTTAGGAGCAGCGCGACAGAGGAATAAAATTGATCTAACGTAGGATGACTGTAATCTTCCAAACCCCAGGATCCCGACTCCAAAGATAGCACGATATTTTCACGCTCCCTCGAGCTTTCTTCACCCCAATTTCGACACCTTCTATTACTAAAAATCTCAACGCCAAACCAATACCAAGAAACTAGACAATTACGAGGGGCTTCTGAGAAGGGCGATTGAAAAAATATTCGACTCGCGCGCGAGTCGATCCGTAGGAAGTTCTCTCGGAGGCGGCGTCTTAAATCATTCAGGGCTCGGTACATTAAGACGGTGGGCCGACTGATGGCCTCGTTTTTCCTCGGACGAGAGGCGAGGAGGGCGGCTCGCCACCTGGCCCCTCGTTCCATCCTCATTTTTAATTCACCCGGCAAATACCCCGTGACTCGATATCTCGGCCGGCCGTCGCCGAGATTTTTTAATTCCCGCCTACGCGTTTCAATAATTCAGCGCTCCTTTAAGCCAGAAGCAGCGTCGCCTCGGGCCGGGCGAGGGGGCGAGGAAAAATCAAGAGGGGGGGCCTCTACGGTCGCTGAATAATGCGCCCCAATGATCGCTGCCATTACCCGACGCTTAATGCAAACGCTCGTCCTAGGACGACTCCGCTCGCCAGGGAAGACGAGCAGCGAACTTCTTGTCCCAGCTCCTTTACTGAGACTGCTTTTTTCTTTCGTTCGAGGGGAGGGTCCAAGGGGGGAAGGACCGAGAGATACGAGTAACGAGGTGTCCTTTAATTCCTTTAATTCGACCGAGCTGCAACGTCCCTCGCTCCTCGTGCCCGTCTTTCCCCGTGACTTCCAAGAGAGCAGTCACGGACGTAGTCGGTTAACGAGGGGCGGCCGGCCGACTTGTTTATGGCAAATTGGAAAAGGAAATTGCGGGGTAGGCGATATCGGCGCGCTCTTCCTTCGACAGCCCCGCGCCACTCGAGACTTGCGGGGTCGAATCTTAAACGATCGGCGGTTTGAGCGCCAGCTTTTTTTATGGATCACCCCTGCCCTGGGGAGGCGAGTAAATTTTCAAATATTTCTACTCTCTTCCCCCATGGAGTCTCCGTGGATTCGGCCGTGCGAGCTACTTTGCTCGACGAAGCTGCTTCGGGCCCGCTGTTTATCTTCAGGCTTCTGCTAGTAATCTCTGGGGGTGTGAAATTCTTCAGAGAACTTTCCATTACGCGTAGATCGAATCATCCTCTCTTTTAGAACACTGCGAATTCAGTATTTCGTCAAGGCTCGGATCGAATATTCTTATAAAAAAGGGGGGGGACTCTCTTACATTTCGTCCATCTGGCAGGATCGATCATCGCCTCTCGAGCTCTCGAATCGTAAAAAAGGTCTGACGAACGGTGGAGAAAGAGCGGAGTGGTCGCGAACGGTTTTCGCAATTTTTTCGCAAAATTCGTCGGTTGAGGAGGATATCGCGGATATATAGAGATTCGCCGAACAGGAGGGCGAGTCGGGGGCGGCAGGGGGAGGGGGTGGTTGGGAGTAGAGTGGTTGGCTGTAAGCGGCTTTGGTTTCCATGGCAGTAAGCCCTCATTACTGTATTACGGGCAGCCCCTAACTACCAGCCGTACGCAACGATTTGCCTCTAGAACCTCTATGAGGATGACGGATCATGCAAGATTGTTTCCCGCGTGTCCTGGAAACGCCGATATCCCGATCTCGTGGAAATATTCCCTCTCGGCGCCCCCCCACCCCCTACATCGCCCCGTTGTTTCGCCAGCGGGGTCGGGACTTTTTCGAAACGAGCCCGAGAGATCGCGAAAGCCGCGCCCCAGCGTTGCTCGCAAAAAGTCGCGACGACCGCGGGCTGGAAAACGCGCACGCGATTCAGCGGGCTGCCGATCACCGATAACGCGGAGGAGGGAGGGCTCGGCGGGCACGTTATCATCTACGGAGGCCGTGCAAACAGATTTGCTAAATAAATGGAAAATTTATGATGTTTGCGCGGCGGGTCACGTCGTGTATCGCGCATAATACCACGGAGACGAGCAGTCGGCTGCCCGTCCGCGGCCGCTTCATATACGGATTCCGTGTACATTTTTCCCCCCCCTCCTCGCGCAGTTCTTTTTTTTTTCGCTTCCGTTATTTTGCACGCGGCCCGCGCGCGCACTGACCATTTTGGGGCAAATATTTGTTCCCATGCTCGCTCGCGGCCTCCGCCATGCCAATTTAATATCGCGAATGCGGATGAGGAATGATTTTAGCCGAGGCGACCGACCAGCGTTGATCGAAAAATTGAAATGAGCTGATTCCTACGTGTCCCGCTCGTTCGTTTTCCAACAGCCTTTAATCGATGGAGAACGATAGGCGCAGCTTGGCGGACAAATCGGATGATCTGTCCGCTTAGTATCCTTCTTTTCAGCGTGGGGCGAGGTGTTAAAGGGAATCGAGGAAGGACTGTGATTTTATTAACGTATAGATTGTAAAGGAATCTCGCACGGAATCTGCCCGCAACTTTCCGGAAAATTCCAGCACGGAGAAGGTCCCCGAATATCGGTGCGCGAGTCCCAGGGAGACTTCTCCGGTTGATCCTGGGGGCGTTCGGAGCGTGAGCTCGGCTGGAAAAGTCGCGACTGGTCGCGTAGTCGCGAAACAAAAGGGCGTCAGGGGGCGCAGGATGGGGATATTATCATAGCGGCGCAGAGGCGTATATCACTCGGCCACCCCTTTCGTTCCCGACAGGGATTAGCGTCAAGCCTCCCGACTGCTAGGAGTCACGAGGCAGCGGCGAGACGCGAGCTTGTGCGCGCTGATGTAGCTCCGGCTGCGCTGCAAACCGGTGGCCAGCGACGGGCGTAAAAACGACGGGCATAAATACCGGAGTTACCTGTGTTTTATGACGTGCCTGGGCCCGAGGTGTAGGCGGGCAAGGGCGAGCGCGAGCGCGAGAATCCGAGGCAAAGCTCGAACTATCGACAGCCAGATCCTGACCGATGTCCTCGCGCCCGATGCACTGCGCCCATCTCGCCCCCATCTCGCCCGTGGAACCTCGTTTTAGGTCGTGATTCACGCGATTTTCCACTCCTCCTTCTTCCAACGCTTCCTCGTCCGACTCTTGACCCTTCGGCTCGTTTACTGGCCGCTGGGGGATGGTCGCGATGAATTCCAGGGGGTGGCGACGGTGTTTAGAGGTTTTTGAGATGGTTGGGGGGGCTGCCGGATGCGGTGGGCTTGGATAGTTTGTAATGGGGTATGAAATTAGCTTGTTCCAGGTCTCGCTCGTAGATTTGCGAAAGGCTGGTTTCATACCGAGCTCGTCTTAAAAGTGCGGTTAGTACTCTCTCTTACCCTCCCCGCTTCTTCAACTTCCAAGACTCGCTGGTAAGTGGTCCATGAAGTGCGTGGAAAATGATTTAATAAGTCGTAAAGGCACGTCGCCGTTGAAGAGGGTCGTCGCTCTTTTTCATAGACCTCTAAAACGCACGCCGGCTGCGGAACAGCTGTTGCTCGGTCCTCGGCGCCGAAATTTCGCTTCGATCGCGCGTGACTTACGCGAAACTGCGCCCTCCGCTTTAATTAATTGGCAGGCGAAGACTGCACCCCCCGTTCCCCTCGGCGGTCGAATCAATTTCCCTCGAGTCTTGGAAGAGACCACCCCGATCCCCGTACACCCGTTATCGATCCCGAAATCGGGCCAAGTCTGCCCTGCTCTTCGATTAAAAACAGCAGAATGAGTCCCGAAAGAAGAATCCGTCGGCAATGCCTGTGTGTCCGCAAGGAATCGACGGCCGCCGTGAAAAACAGGGACACGTCGTTGAAATCCACGGACCCGGGCTCGGTGGATTTCGCCGACCACCTCGGCGACGTTTTTTCCCAATTAAATATTAAAAAGTCCAACCCCCTTTCGAGCAAAGGATCACGCAGGAGGATAACGGTGGCCAGGGGAGCGGACGGGGGTGGCGAGCAGAGGAGAGAGCGCGGAGTTCTATGGCGGATGACTGCGCCGAGATTTTCTACCGATTAAACATTATTTTTCGTGCTGGTCTCCGGTCGTCCTGCGTACCCTGGCCAGCTCTGTTTCTTTCTACGTATGCTAATTCCACGCTCATCTCCGCGCTCACCCTGCTCCTCTTTTTTAACCGTCCACGAACGCTCCGATGAACCCTCGACTCGATGTCGACGCGTCCGTCGTGCCTGAAAGATTCCTCGCTGGGCATTCGTTGCTTCGATTGGCGGCCATAAACGAGTCCCCAGGCCCGTTCGGTTCGCGTGTCGTCGCGTTGCCTTGCGTTCCGTGATCGAGGAGGAACGCGATCTTCTTTAATTTAGAGTTTAGAGGGAACTGGTATCAATTTACAATTAGAATTATTCTGGGTGATGGACATCGAATTTGTAGGACTGGATTTGTTTTTAAAAGTGGTCTTCTTTGTCGGAAACTGAGTGTTTAAGTTGTTTCAGTTTCGAGGCTCGTTCCGACGCAGATCGTCGCGCAGTTTGAGTGGCTTTCGGGCGCAACGATTGTTCTTTCCTCGATGCACGAAGGGGCTGTCGATGGGAGCGTATACGCGTCGCTTCATTCCACCTCGATTCGGCCAGTCAAAACGTCAGAATCTTAAAACACGACAAACACTCTGAAATAACGATCCGAGCCACCCTCGCGCTCGCTACGCCGGCAAACAGGGGAGTTTTTAACACTGCATGATCCCTGGGCAAACTTAGGGTGTACGCTCTCGTGCCTTCTCGCGGTGTGCAAATCCTTGTCGTGCGAAACGGACGCGGACTATCGCGGGCCCATAAACGCGCGAGCGTTTCGTCTTTTTGCACGGCCAGGAAAAAGTAGCAGGGAGTGTTTCAACTGGCGCAGAAAACTCTGACGAAAAATCGTCGGAAATAATTGCTCAACGGTTCTTGAGGCTCAAACGGGCCCGTCTGAGGGCACGGCGACGCGAAGAACGAGATCCTACGGGGTGGAAATAGTTATTTTAAATTTCTGTAGTTTGAAGGGTGCATCGTTCTGGAAATGGTAGGCTTTGGGTGCTTCTGAAACCGAGTTTCCTAGCTTCTAAATAGAATTGGTTTCTAAATACGAATATCTAGAAAAGGAACCCCCAAGTTGAAGAAAATACTAGCACTGTATGGAGAAATTATTCGAGGCAGCGGGCGAAACTCGGCAACGGGGGTGCAGATTGATGCCTCGAAAGCCTCCGTTTAGCACGCAACGAATTACGATTTCGGCGAGCGTACGCAGGTGGAGGGCAACAGACCTCAAGGGGGAGGATCGTTCTTCCAGCGTGTTACACATAATGCCTCATAAACACCCTCAAAACGCCTGCTATCACCCTCGATTCCGCGCCGCTACCGCCATCACGGATCTGACACCGCACTGGCAATAAACTTTGGCCTCGTTAGTCCCCCACCACCCCCGCTGCCTTCAAAATTCCCCTGTACCGTCTCAAACTACCCTCCTTCTTTCCCCAAATGTTGCCCATTCGAAAAGTGCGTGGCTTTCGCAAGATTTTGTAGCATAGAAATATCAAGTTCACGTTAGAGACTTTCTAATCAAAAGCAGCTGCGACGTCGAATTTGCGAGCCGGGCGATAATCCTCGGAGTGTACAAGCGAACATCGCTTTTCCAGAGGGAAGAACACGGAAGAGCGCAGAGTTCGCGGCGGCGTTCAAACGAGGGCTGAATATTTCGCTCGACGACGTCGGTAAGCCGGTTAAATGTCGTGGTTCACCGTAAAAACCCGGTCGTTTGCCGTCCAAGCCGCGCCACCATAAAATAAAACTACGCAACCGCGTGCATATACGCACGCCGGCCCCATTATAAGCCGTATAACTTCACGGTCGTTCCCAGAGAACCTGCCAAACTGCCCCCAGCCTTCTGTTCCGCTTCCTCCGCCAGGAATTCTTCGACCCGATGTGCCGTGGAAAATGTCGAACGTCAGTCTCCAAGTTACCATAGTCGAAGGAGAAATTGCGAAGCACGAATCTCCTTTGCAGACCAGTCGCCTAACTTCCAACGCAGTCACTTCCGTCTCCTCCAATTTCGTGCATCACCGCGATTCTATAAAAACCATCCCCTGTAATTGTAGGTGGCTCTCGTAAAGCGTGCGTCGAGCTCCGGAGCCCAATTTGTTAGTAAATTGTCGTCGCAAATCCATTGTTTGCGCTGTTGCACGTGCTCCGTGCAAAGGCGAGAAGGGAGCGGAATCTCCCTTTGAAGAGGGGATTTATTTCGCGGCAGCATCGCTAGATTTCGGAGCTCGCTGACAAAATCCCTCGCCGAGACGCGAACACGTTTAAACGGTAATCTCGTCTATTTCCCTGGCGTAATTTGTTAATGAATCAATCTCGCGAAAGAAGGGGAAGTGAGAGGAGCTAGGAGCTCGTGGATATTTGTACCGTTGGTGGAACGTCTGGGTGCGTCTCGGCGAACGTTCCCCGGGATCGTTACGTGGGATCGAGCTATCGAACGCGCAGCCGAAAGGTAGAAGGACGAAATCGCGCGTGACGAACGGCCCCGCGTATATTTCTGTGTGGCGGGCCGTTTAGCGTTCCCGACATTAACATATTCCAGGGCCGATTCGGGGGTGAACATCGACGCGGCGGCGCCACTCGTTCACCCCTTACTTCCGGCACATTTGTGTTTTGTTTCCAGCGAACGCACCCCCGGCGCGCATTGCCGTTCCACCAACAGTTGGCCGCGTTTCTCGCGGAGCGGAGGAAAAAGCAGTGGGAAAACACTTAGTCGAATGCTGGGGTGGCGAAAGACGGGGGTGTTTTCTGCGCGAAGGCCTTCGAAGACGTTCCGTTTCTTTATTGATTTATCGTTTGTCAGGGATTCTGTTTATCGAGAAGCTGGAGTTTTTAGCTACTAGGAAGCTTCAGTTTACCTAATTAGAGAGGAGGATCTTCTCCACCCCCTTGTGCTGAATTATTACTTCACTGGGAGTACAGTGTTTCAAGTATTTTTCCGTGCAGGAGGTTTAGGTTCAGCTACGCATTTCTCTTCTATTGCCTCTAGGAAGACAGAAAACTCTCGTACGCAGTTTCAAAACCCCCTTCGTATGAGGAGAGTATCTTTTAGTGGCGCTGGTCAGGTTGATGGTGAATAATAGATCGCCAGGAAACCGAGGAAGCTCAGTTCACCTGCCTTTATGGTTCCTAATATCGAAAGGGGTAGCTACCCCGTCGGGAGCATTCGGACTCTTGGTTTTACCACCAGGCGATAATTCTAGGTTGCGAACCGGGTGGAGGATTCCTCTGACGCTCTGTTCTCGTTTCAGGGAAGAGCTTCACCCTGACGATCATGCTGCAGACGTCGCCGCCTCAGGTGGCCACCCTGTCCAAGGCGATCAAGGTCACCGTGGACGGACCCAGGGAACCCAGGTCCAAGACAAGTGAGTGTCCCTGGATTTTACCAACCGTGGGTAACCTTGCCATGGAAGATGTTGGAGTGGAGGGTGTTTAAACGCTTGGGGATGATGTTCAGTGCGTTTCCAGGGACTTGGGCATAGAAAATTAAACTTGAAAGCTAATAGAGTTTTTCGAACAGGTGCAGGAACTTTCAGCTTTCTGAGCATTCCCTACATACGAAACCTTTGACTTCAAAACTGTAGTGTATAAACGTCACTTTACACGCCACCTTCGTGTACCCCAAGTCCACTAGACTTCTTCCACTGTGAATGCACGTTCCCAAAACGCGTCACCCGTCATCCCCCTCTAGCCTCATCAACGAGGACCAATTTCCCAAGGACTAGTTTCACACTGAAAGAAGTGTGTTATGTTTCAGGACACCAGGCCTTTCATCCATTCCACTTCGGGCCCAGACCGTTCCCTTTCGGACACCCACAGGATCCGCTGGGATTCAAGTTGTCTGGTAAGTGTTGCCGGTGTCCCACGATCGAACACGCGTCCCCCGGTCGCTGGTCCAGGTCCAGCTGCACCCGCGTAGCACGTCTACGGCCTGCTACGACGCGTCTCCTCGTGTCGGCGGATAACTAAGTTTGCAACCCTGCACCGTTTCCCCCGAACCCCTACAGGAGCCCGTCTTTCACTACGGGCTGGCTTGGCTGAGCGCGTCGCCGCTCGCCTGGCTTGGTGGCTACGAGGGGTGTCAAAATTGAGCGTCGGCAGGCACCGACTCAAAATTGAGTTTTGCCACCGGGCGTCTAAGTGGAGAAGACTCTGATTAAGCTTCGGGCGGCGCGCTGCTCTCTCTGCCTTTTCGTTTGCACGACGCCCGCGCTCCTACTTACGCTCACGCTCTTCCCGGGGAAACTTTGACGAGCAACTTCTTGCTGTTGAAATTCCTGATCGTCCTCGACGGAGGTGCCGCGTCTCTGGTGGCTGGGGGCTCCAGAAACTTCGCCTTTTTGTGGAAACGCGTGCCTGATTGGAGATGACCGGTGAACGGGCTTGCTGCTAGGTACCTATACCCATTTTGATCATTGTTAAGTTAGACCTTGATGGTTGGATCTTGAGATGGAAGTCTTGAATAGTGATTTAGAAAAATAATAGCCAGAATATTCCATTCAGTTCAGGAGTTATTAGCGGTAGATTGTCACCATCCTCGAGCTAGCCTTTACGAAACTGGGGACAGAGATGTTTCTCGATTTCTTAGTCAAATTTCGACTTCCTTTTTCGAGCTACATCTCCCTCGTATACTTCTCCGTATCACGTCCTTCCGATTAGAATACATTTAACTCTGCCACCTTCCACAGAGCCAAAATATCCTAGCACCGAAGCGGCGAAGGTTTCAGAAACACCCAGTTTTCATCTATTTCTATCCATCAGCGAGCGACGTTGCGGGCGAATTTCCGCAGAGTTTTCCGTAGCGGCGACAGGCTAGTCCGCCGGCACGGCTTCCAATTCGAATTCGTTCTCGAAGCTCGAAATTTTGATGGGACTAGCCTCGAGCGGCGAGGGTACTGATACTGGTGCACCGACAGTGTATTGTTTCGGCATGATAAGCGGCTTAACGGAGCTTCTCTCCCTGCCGCCCCCTGCCGGGGGTGGTGTGGAGTAGCAGTCCTGCCGTCGATTTCTCGTCCCACCCCTCGGCCCCCAGCCCCCCTCCCACCCCGAGTGGTCTACTCAATCAAGGACCAACCGGCTGCCGCGCCCGCTTCTCTCTTCGACTTCCCTCTCTGCCTCTCTCTTCTTTCCTTCAGATTTCCATCGTAATTTCAGCTAACGAGGACGTACGCAACAATCCCCGAGCGGGGCCTGCAGAAAATTCTTCGACGGGGATTGCGAGAACGGAAGTGTCGCGGCCTTACAACTAGGGTAAATCGAATTACCGAAGGTACGCGAGCTCGCGGGGATGAGGGAACTGCGCGTGGAGGATATTTTGGGGAGAAGGTTGCCGTAGGTCGAGGAATTTCCAAGATTTCTTATCATCCATGTACACAGAGAGTCGTGTAATCACAGTGTGACAAGTTGAACGAGGCATGGTAGTACAACGGATGTTCTTTCGCGTGATCTTCAACCCCCGCGGCGATGCATCGGGCGTGGGAAGTGTTTCCACAGTTTCAGCCACCCCCGGCGGAAGAATTTCAGTTGCCCCATAATGGACACACGTGTACACGGAAAATTGGGTCGCGTTCAAAATGCAGCGACCGACATCACCCTCATATATCGATCGGTTTATTTCCTCGTGCGCGGTGTTCTCCACTTTTTCAACCCTTTCGCGGAGTAGTTCGAGCTTCCTCGCACAGGTTGCGCCTCCGTCCAGTTCGCCGTGGGGTCAGTCGGCCAGCTTTTCAACTCACTCGCCACCCCCTTCGCCGGGGGGGGGTGTATCGTTGCGCGGATAAAGATGTGTTTCGAGAGCTGGTTTATTAGATATCTCCGCCTGGGGTTGATAAGGAGCAGAGGGAGGAGAAGGCTGGCTACCCGAGCCAGGGGTTGTTAAGGTGCCCATTGAGGTGTAACTAGGGGGATGTTATTAAATTTCGTTCGGGCCTACCTCGAGGGGAGACTTGAATTTTATGGGTCTCCCCGAGGATTCGAACCTCGAAGTCCGGCGCATCGAGTGTCCTTCCTTTGGTGGCCACTCTGGTCGCATTGCTCTGGCTCCTTTCACGTGTCCAGATGGTGACACACTCGGTCAGCCGATTCGTAATCGAGGTAGACATTCTCTTCTGGGAACCATGACGATACTTCCTGTTAAGTCGTGTCAGAGTTGCCGTTTCGATTATTGTTTAAATCCTTCCCGAGACTCCTTGTTGATGCACTTGTCGATAACATCCCCCTGGACCATCCCAGGAACAAAAATGGACAGTGCCTTTTTACCCCTCTTCCTGCTTCCACGATTCAATTTACATGCACGAGGACGAGGAGAGGCAAGGGCGAGGGAATCGGGGCACGAGGAAAATTAATGTATTCGGTGACTGGCAACACGCGAAAGATCCTCGCTGAGATTGTCCAGGAACGGAAAACACCCTGATCACGTGCCCTCCCGCGAGGCCGTCTTTGTCAGTCTAGCTAAGGGGATGAAAAATCGCGAGAGCCGGGATTCAAGTTAACAAGAAGAGCTCGCGCAGCTCGATTCCTATCCCTCCCAACCCCCTCGGCCCACCCTCCAGTGTCAATTAACCGCTGCCTACACCGGGGGTGGTTGAGGGAGCACCGGAAAAATCGCGACCCCTGTTTCAATAAGGTGGCCTTTACCTCATTTGGGGGAGATTGTTAGGAGCGTTCAGTTTAAAACTGTCGCTTCGCTCTTGGATCGTTTTACTGCGAACTCTCGCGAGCTTTCTTTAAAGAGCACCACCCTCCTTTCCTTTCGATCTCCCTTCTCCCTTGGCAAGTGGACCATTCGCCAATTTTTGGGGGGCAAAGTTTGTCCTGGAAGTCGCTGGGAATATCGTTTTAATTGCGTGTCAAATTGTTGTTAAGGTTCAAGGTACAAAAGGGCATTTCAGGTACGCAAAATACCAAGGCACATTCCCGAAGAGCCTATGGCTTTTCACTTCAGGGGGAACACCACTGTGACGGCCTGAAAAGTAAGCCGTTTTTTAAGATTTTTTTTCAGGAATAATTTACAGTTTTCATAGAAAATTTTTATTACCTACCTTTAGTACAATGTCTTAAGACACTATAAAAAAAAATAAATAGAAAAACATGCATAAATTTTAATATATTAATTAATCTACTAAACCACCCTCCTCGCGCGCTGTTCGAATGTGTAACTATGGAACAGCAGGTCCGAAATAAAATTTCATTTTTTTTTTATAAACTATATGAGTGTAGTTTCCGTTGCACGTACCGATTTCTTGAACAATTTTTTTTGTAAAAATGGTGCGCTTCAGAAGAAAAGTTTCGAAATTCCGCGAATAAGATGGACCGTTTTTCGAGCGTATTTAAAAAATTTTGTTTCCAATCAAAGAATTCGTACGTGCAACGGAAACTACACTCATATAATTTATAAAAAAAAATGAAATTTGATTTTATGCATGTTTTTCTATTTATGTTTTTTATAGTCTCTTAACACATTGTATTAAAGGTAGGTAATAAAAATGTTCTACGACGACTAAATTATTCCTGAAAAATATTCTTAAAAATGGCATACTTTTCCTGCCGTCACAGTGGTGTTCCCCCTTAAGGAAATCAGTAACGTCATAATTTAATTTCAGGAGCGTCTTAAGATTGAAAGGCCAACAGGGTTGACTTTCAGAGAGGACGATTCCTCTGGCTGCCCTTGAAGGTCCTTTCCACGTACACGGAAGGCCAAGTAACCCTTGACGAGTGCGGTGCCGGATCCTTAAAGGTTCCCTTTTTAAGGGTTGTCCCTGTCCACCCCAGCATCAAATCACAGCGGATCCTTTAAATTCGCGTCACATTTCACCCTCCTGCGTGTCTTGCAAGGGTGTCCCGGGGTGGCCCGTCTTTTAATCAGCCCCGGTGACCAGGACCTTTCGGTGGAGGCGACGGTAACTAATGATACCCTCCGTCGTTCTTCTTCGTCCCCTGCCCGAGTCGCCTTCTCTCTCCTATCGGTGACACAAAAACCTATAAAGACCGACACAAGGGGGGATGGATAAATTCGTCGAACGCACACGCGATGGCGTTGATTTGTAATTTCTTCCCACATCGGTTTCCATTTGTAAGGTGGCCGGGTGTTTCTATAAATTTCGAATCCGCTGGAAATCCTTCGCTAAACTACTACCGACCATTCCGCTCGTATCTCGAAGCCTAGAAAGGATTCCATCCAGGGCTCGCGCTGAAAAGTTGGAGGATGGAAGCTCGTCAATCTTTAATTCCGCCGACGCAATCGTGTCAGGGAAATAAAAGGAAGGAAACGGAAAAGAAACGGAAGGTGTTCCGGGGGACGTGACCCAGGCAGAGGGAGGCCAGCTTGCGCACAATGAACGTTTCGGAAAGTTCGCCGTTTTTATCCGCGTGTTCGTAACTTCAAAGAGGATGCAAGCGTAAATAAGAGACGCGGAGGCGGCTGGCGCGGGTCGGGCCCGGTGGGGAAGGGATGAAACGCGGTGGCGCGAGAGGGAGCGAGAGAGACAGCAATTTTCTCGTCCTTTCTCGAAATATCTCCTCGTAGAGCTTAGATCGGTGCCAGGGACCTTTCCAGGGTGGCATTTTAGGGGTTGCTGCGACGCGATAATGAGAACGGGCGCAAAGGGTGGGTGTGCAAAGACATCCGACCGACGGTAGTGAGAGGCTAGGACGTGGGAAAACGGGGGGCGACGGAGGAGGGGGGGGGGCGGTGGTGGAGGAGCAGCAGGGCGAGGAGGTAGGAGACGGCAGGGGGAGGTGGCAGGGCGTTAGAGAAGAAGCTGAAAAGAGGGGGAGGGTGTGCAAGCTCCACAAGGGTTAACGCCTTAGGAGTAAGAAGGGCGTTTTAACTCCTGTTTTGCATAGATTTGAATAGATAAGGAGGACAGGAAAATACGCGAATTAATTTATTATGTATCCTCTGGCTGCCGAGCTGGAGGGGCTCACAGCGAGCGACCCGAACGACCGGCTTTACTCTTTACTTTTCGGGGGTGCCTGTCAGACTTTAGCCCAACGTCTTTAAACGCCTCTTAAGGTTCTCCTCGCCTAGGCGTGACAGACGTACATAACTCGCGTCTGGTTCCTTGCACCGTGGCACACGAAACGCGTAATTCCTGTCTGTCTGAACAGAAAACAAAAGAATCTCTGGTGCTTGGATATTGTTCATTCTTCTGCGTTCCCCCCTTTTTTTTGCACGCGACTTTCTGTAAGACTGCGCCTCCCGCAGGTGCGTAAATGTTAATCTCGTAAGTGGAAGTTTAAGGGTCAATGTATTGTTTAATTCGAATGCAGATGGATTAATTAGTGTCTGTTGGTATAATGTAGACTATAAGTATGTACTAAATCGTTAGCTGCCGTTAGAGTATATCTGAAAGCCTCTTCAAACACTTTTCTTGTCATGTCTGACAAATGACCGACTCGTACTACTTGTTTCGCTATAAATCCATTTCCACTGAAATTGCCGTTGCTTTTTCAATTGTCTCTCTTCCTGAAGGCTTCCCCAAGGTCTTGTGACATGGAGGATTAATTAATTTCCAAAGTATTTACCGTAGGTCCATTGCTAAACGCGTTAACCATCCAGACGCAACGTTAACTCTCCCCCGATGCGGTACAGCCAAAATACCGTGGAGCACATTTTGAACATGCTGCTCGATAATACATCATCCCTTAAAGCTTCGCCGCTCCCCCCAACGGAAGGTACACATAAAGGCAACTAACCCTAGGGCCGTAACGTTTAAGCTTAACATTTCTCACCCCTTAAAGGGTAGCGGCTCCTTGAACCCTTTCAGTTCTCTCTCCAAGGGCCGCTCCGTCTCTCTCCCCTCGACTCTTTCAGAGATCTCGCCGGGTTCTCCCCTCATTAGTCTTCATTTGTTTTCGGAATTATCGCCCGCGCCGCCCTACCCCATCCCCGGCACGCGAGCACCGCTCTAAGAGGGTGCCGGGCGTTTTGGGGGGGTTTATTAAATTGAAAGTATGTTACGAGCTGTTTGAAATAGATACGCGTCACTGCCAAATACCGAAACTCTGCGGGCTGAATTTCCAAATCTGCCGTCTCATCCCCCGTTGCGAACCTCAAAAATTCTCTAACACGGGAAATAAAGGGAGGAAAGTTCAAGGAATCGTAATTACCTTATCGGTACTCTTTCGTGTAACATTGTATATTTCTGTGACACGTGTCAGTGTTCAAGAAGACACTCATTTTAGACTCAATTGTATTGCACATACGACCATGCACAGGCACGGTATTAAGGAAGTATGTTGGTACAGGTCGTAGAAACGGAACGTCAGCTTCTTCCTCGGAGTAAAGATTTTTTCGCAGTGACCAGGGTGGAAGGTTTGAACGAGGATTTCCCCAGAAAATACCCAGAACGGAGTCCTCACTTATGGCGCATCAGGTACACGGAAACCCTTGGCCTCCTTAAGCTCGCTGGCAGCGCAGCTTTCGCGCGCCTCTTATCGTTTTCTTAATCCCCTCATAAAGTAGCTCCAGCTACATGCCTTTCTCCCTCCTTCCATCCCCCTGTCTCTCTCTATGCAAGCTTCCAGCTGGGCTGCTCGCCGTTCCACGCCGGTGTGGTAGAACGCGAGATAGTGGTGTCCTCTCTGGCAAGCGCGGCTTAAAGAGAGCTTAAAAATCACCCCTTCGACCCCTACCGAGCTTTTTCCATCCCCGCCACGGGGTGGCTGGCCGTCGGTGGGGATACCAGCACGTCCAATCCCCGTGGCCGCCGTCGCGCTTCGCCACGCCCACGTTCCAGTGACCAAACTACCCTCCCCACCCCACGCGATGCCTCCCCTACTTGCCGCCCCGCCGTAATCCCCACCCCTTGGAAGCCAGCCGCGGTGGCTTCGGAGCTTTCACGGAATTTTTAAACTGCCCGGCACAGATGACGGTATAATCTGCTATTGATCAAGGTGTTTCGAAAAACCGATACCATACCGATGACTACGCGCTTCACTTTTACTACTTCTGCTTCCAACACACAGCCCCCCCGCCGCTGCTCTCTTATCCGCGGTTTCACAACTTCTTTAGTTAGCCGTTCTACAATCTCGTTCACGCGAACCTTCGTTGTAGAACAGACCGTTCCTTCTCCTTCTACTGGGGGTGAATTTTGGCCTGTTACGCTTGGCTTGCAGGAGTCTCGCTGGCTTTTTGCCGCCAGGTGAAGGCCGAAGGCTCGGTGGTGGACCGTGACCAGTGTAATCGCGCTGGAACAGATTAATTCTTCCGATGTCGCGGATTTAATTGCATACCTGCACACAGAAACCCTTTCCCATGGCCGCGCGGTATTGGCCACCATTGGAAAAAGGTGATCGATCGTCCCTCTATTCTCGGTTGGGATAAATTTAACTGTCCATCCACGTCAAACGGTCGCTACGTCAAAGGGAAGCGTTTTCTGTAGCTCTGTCTGTCAGCCGGTGATCGCTTATTCGCCTGACATTATATAACGTTTTCCTGGGAGGAGAAGGAGGGGTGTTTCTTTTCTAACGAACTGGGGGCACGCTGGGCGTCTGATAAGCTCCTAAGGTTGATTTCTCGCCGGGCTATTTATAGACCAAGATCATGTCTGCTCCTTGGTACAATTCTTTCCACCCCCACGGTTATGTCGCGTACTCGGAAAGAAGGCTCCTTGAAACTAGAATCCTGCCCTCATCGATTAGAGAGCCCTTGCAGCGACCAGGACAGTGACCGGAAAACCAAACAACTGCTTGACGTAACTCCAGATCCCTTGGACTGCACAGGCCTGCAACACCTGGGTCTGGAGCAAGGAGCTGGCCAAGGCTGGGGCGGACTGCCCCGAGGATCTCTACCGCCGCACTGTCTTCCGCCGCCTCCTGGCCACCATTCTCACACGCATCCCCCGGCAGCCGGTGCGTCGGCCTTCAATCCCTTCCACCACAGCATCGAGCAGAGATCTCCTAGACTGCCTGGACCTAACACTGGTAAGAACATCGCGCTGTTACGAATGGCTCGCGTCCTCGACGCGAGCTTCCGCATTTATCGGCGTTGCCCCCCGAAGCTGCCACAGTGCAGTCTTCTTGTGTCACTTCCACCTGGCGGGTAGCTTCGAAATGATGCCAGAGAGACCAGTAACAGCACCGAAGTTGCTGACAGGCACTTGGTAATTGGGTGGAGCCTCGCTCATTAACGGGGGAATGCGACTGGGTGTTTTTAAAGAGTCTTCGAGGAACGATTTGGGTCCAATCAGCGTGTCCGTGAGGGATGTGACACCAACGTCGTCGCCAGGCAATCCTGGACCAGGTTTGCTCACAACGGCCACGGTCGCGGCGCCCACACCCCCGGCTGAGTCGACGACGACCACTGCGACGACGCCTAGTCCCTCTGGACACCACTCTCATTTCCAAGGTACTGTTGCAATCCTTTCCTCCCGTTGGAAACGATAAATTTGTATAGTCGATCGGGTTAAATTGATATTCGTAAAATCAATTAAACCACTGTGCGAGTCGTTTCAAATTAAAATCTCGTAAGGACCACCAACGACATGATCGTGTCTTCCAATAACAGGTCTGCACCTTCTGGGAGCCACGGGGTCCATCTTCGGCTCGATCTTCGCCCCGTTGTTGCCGCAGTCTTCGTGGCTTTACAATCCACTGTATCACACGCAGCAGTACATCCTCGAGCCAGAGTGGCACGCTCTAGCGCTGAGGATGGCGCAGCAACGGCTCCAGAGGCCCGATCAGGCTAGACTGGAAGAGCTGAGGAAGCTTCGGAGCAACAGCAACAGCCCGGAGTCTGGCCTGAAGGAGGAGAAGCAGAGGGACGACGACCAGGACCTGCTGCACAGGTCTGGCCTGGACAGTCCGGACGGGAGCATAGAGGTGGACGATAGGAACGAGTACGATCAGAACAGAGATCGAGTGAGGAGCGACGAGTCTCTGCCTGAACAGGACTCCCCGAGGATCTCCCCAGTGAGGAGCGACCTCGAGGACGCCACCACGGACGCGACGTTCCAGGACTCCTCCGTCCACCTGAGACCAAGCATGGAGAACTCGAACGATCAGGAGGGAACGAACGACGAACAGATCACTCGCAGAGGCGATCTGGCGGTGAAGATCCGGCTGGAAGGCACCGTGGACCTCAGCACGAAGAAGGGGCAGGACAAGGAGAACGTGGGCCAGGATCTGACCACCAGGAAGAAGGAAGACGACACTGACGTGGAGAGGGAGGCGGTCAGGCCTAGAAGAGAGAGAAGCCCTAAACCCAGACAAGTTTGGAGACCTTACTAGAGCCTCGATGGACGAGATTGAAGAATTCAAAGGACTCTTCCAGGTGTAATATATATCTTCTGGGAGATGTTGTACAGTGCGCTGAAGTCTCTGTCGATGTAGGGTCTCGGATAAGGTTAGCGTTTGTATCGGCCGTGTCCCCGGACCTGATTCGCAGGCGGAGGGGCAGATGTACACGACCCTGAGTCAGGGTTCAGCCGCGGCAAGCTTTAGGGCCTGGTCCTCCCCGGCCAGGAACCATCAAGGACTCGAGGACTAACCAGGGTTTAAGTTCGTATAGTATGTAAATATATAAACGGCGTCCACTTATCAGCTAGGCTACCGTTTCGCGTACAGGTGTTAATCACTACCCATTGTCATTTCGAGTGAGAGTAATCGACCCTGTCGAACAACCCCCATCGCAACAGGCTGACCCGCGGAGTCGCTCGAGTGGCGCCACGTAGCTAGTGAAGAACGAACGGGGGATCGATTCTTCGATCAGCCACCATTGGTAGCGGTGTCTGTGCGATCGGGGTCGTTCAAAGCTTCTTCCCGGCGAGTCGAGTCGCGAGCTCGCATCGTTGTAAATATCACAGTCCCAAAAAGTATTCTCGGGCCAGGCTGAGTCACGTCTCCGCAGGCTATTCGCCTTTTTTATTACGAGGAACATTGACCGGTCGCGGCGGACGTGACGGACGGTAGATCGAATGTGGCCGACCAGCACGTCGATGTCGGAGCGCGGCTGGCCTCGAGAACGAAATCTTTCACTGTTTAAGTACCGTCATCAAATAAAGTAATATCATCCGTTCCACGAACGTCCATCTTCTTACGCAGCTCTCTTCGCCGATCCTTGGACGACGGGCCTGGTCTCCGGCTAGTAAGTACTGCAGATATTTATTCAGTGCTAGTGTCTTTCACAAGAAGCCCTCCATTGACAAGAAGCATGCTTCCTACGGAGGTGAATTAGTTTTCAGTTACCCCAAGCGAACATAAGAATAGATTACAGAAGGGGTGGCTTGTTCCAGTGACCCATATCTCGCGATTAGTACACTTAAGTCGATCCGCTGGCAGTGGTGGAGGATAGTGGAAGGTTTCCTCGGGAAAATTTCGGTCGGCGAATCGTCCCAGGCGACGTCGCGAACGCGTGCGAACTAAACCAACCTAATCCGGGCGGACGAGATGCAGCAGATTCAATAATTCGCCGCGATTGCAATCGAGCGGGATGCACCGCACGCAAAAACGGGCAGGCCCGATATCCGCTCGGTGAAAAGGTCCGCGTGATTGATGGGATACACAAAAGCACAGCCCACCGCCGGCCGCTACCCCGATCTGCCTCGGCCAGCCTCTTCTGTCACCGATGGCAGCCGTCAGCTTCCCGAAATCGAGATAAAAAGACCGCAAAACAATTTTCTACATTATTTTGCGAATACGCGACCGATCAAATGAGCAATAATACCAACGGTCCGGTCGCGTCTCCATGAAACTTTCAAACGAACCATTCAGCCGTGCCCCCCCCCCCCCCACCCCGTCCACGCATCGATGCGTCCATCGATGAAAACGCGCCCACCGCCCACGGTGCTAATTGCGACACGTGGATCGACGTATCTGGTATTTTCGGCGGTGAATTTTTGAGGGAAGAGGGGAATTTTATTCGAACAGATGCGCGATATCGTTAGCGGGACTAGTCTCCACTAATCGAGGAACCTTAAATTGGTAGAACAGGTGGGGTGTGGGAAACCGGCAAGAATTCGTTCAAGAAACGACTAGCTTACCCAATCATCCAACCTACAACAACTTAAAGAACCCACGCTCGGTCAAGGAACCACCCCTCGTTCCCTGAAAAGGACGAGACAACGTAGCGACACGCTCAGGCGATCTCCACCGATCAGCGGTCCTTTTTTCTCCACTCGGCCGCTCGTGAAACCCTCGTACACTGGTGGACGCTGGTCGGGTTATCGCAACAAACTACCCCAATGACGACACGATTAAAATTTCACGGGGGTTGCGTGGGCTCGGCCGTGTTCTCTCTCTCGGAACAAACCGTCTCTGTATGATCCCTCTCTCCCTCCCTCTGGCCGTGACTGCCCCCGTCCATCCACTCCGGGGCCAGACCACCTTTCGATCCCCTCTCGCTCACGGAGCCACCCGCCCCCCCATCCCCGTCGGGTGATTGGTACGCGACCGCAGCCACCCCCGCTTTTTAATACACCCGCACCTGCATACTCTACACCCGCAACCGGTGAGCTGCTACCGTATATACGCGACAGGGTGCGCATCCAAAACCCACCCCCCCCCCCCGGCCATCCCTTCGTGCCTCTGCTGTCCTCCTCCAGCGGTACGGCTCGTCGCTAAACACCCTCTCTTTCCGCCCTGCCGCGTCCTCCCTCTTCCTCTGTCTCGGTGGCTGCGTCCTGGTCGCGCTCGCGCGTTCTCGTTCCACGTCAACGTCAACGGTGCACGTCGAGTGATTCATCGATCGAACTCGCGTTCCCGTGTCCCCGTGGCTCGTTCATCCCCCGAAATAGCGACAAAGACTGGCCCTCTCTCCTCTGGCGGCGGTGTGTGCAGCCTGAAACCGCCGCCACGGCGTCCATCCGCGGCACAGAAGCCAGAGAGACGGAAAATGCATTTCCACGGGGACGATGATTGGGGGATGGCCGGTTCTTTCGATCGCAACGGCGGCGGCCCGCTGTGGTTCGCTCTCTTTTCCACCGATCTCGATGGAATCGCCGCACCCCCGCTGCCCGCGGCGGTTTCCGGGCCATCCCCACGTGGCAAGCATTCATTTTCTGGGGCTGCGAGCCACCTTCGCCTACCCCGCGTGGCCCCCCACGAATCGGGCCGCGTAAGACGAGGAGGGATGGCTGTCGGAGACTGCCAGAGAGGGTTTCTGGAGCATCGATCGATCGATCGATCGATCCTAGTGCGATTCTTCTATCACCTCGAGCTTTCTTCGACTTTTACAAAGCTTCCACCGTGCACCTTTCAAGAACAGAGAATTCAGGTTTTCTTTCTTGATCGTTAATTGTGCAATTTTTCGAGAACATCCCCCGGAGAAAAGGGTGCCGAGCGCACCGACAGGCCAAGTGGAAAGCCTGATAAGGAACCAGAGGGGGAAAAGAGCGATAGCAGACGCGCACCCCTTTCTCCCCACGAAGGAAGAGCACCCTGGATGTAGGCGTTGAAGCGCGGAGGAAAATAACTCTGGCGTGAATAAATGATAGGAGCCGAAAAAAGTTCGCCCAGCACTTCCGGCCAGTGCACGCTCGCGGGCGAAGCTTCCTGGGTATCCTTTAATACTTTTTGTCCTTGCACACCCCCGCCACCGGCCACCCCCTCCCCCCTCCCTCAGACCTAACCCCCGCGCCTTGCTGTCAGAAGGCTGTCGGCGGCCGAGGGTGCAGGCTCCTTTTTATTTTTCTGTTCTTTCCGCTCTGTTTTTTTGCCAGCCTCTGGCAGCCGAGCACTTTAGATAATAAGGCCAGGACGCTCGACGGGGACGAAAGGGTAAATTGGGTATTCGTCCGAGGAATTATCTCTCTAATTTCTTTAACGTACCGGTCGCCCGCCTTGCTCTTATGTGCGCGACATAGAATTTCCATCCTCGCGGATCGGGGACGGGCTCGAACGCCCCGTCGCTGGTCTCCTGAGGATGAAAGGCTTTCATCCACTTGATGAGCGAAACATCAGAAGACGCGCACGCGACGGCTTAAATAATTTGCGGCCCCTTCTTTGTCCCCCGTGCTTGCACACTTTGCGCCGCCACACCTGTCGCGCGAGTGCTCCGACTGTGATCAGGTGGGGGTGGACGAGAAGAGGGTTGTATGGAAGGCAGAGTTTTGCTGATTTCGAAACAGCCCACAGATCCGACGCACTGGAAAACTTCGACGAGAAGAGGCACCTAAGCTTAGCGAAGGAAACTCGCGGCCTCGCTACTTTCCTACAGGAATAGCGGGAGGATTAATCGAACGCCCATCGCGAGAGGCGTCGGGGTAAGCGTGACGCCTAATAATAATAAACGATCGCCGATATAGGGGCGGGTGGGGCGATGTAATTCGTACAAATGATAGTTCACGGGCGGGGTGGAAGCTCGTATACATCGTAATGGCCCTAAAATTAGATCCCACCCTTGGCGCGGGTCCGAGTTCGACAAATTCGGTTAGGTCGATGAAAAATGAATCGCTGTTACCGTCCACGGGCTTCTCCTCCATCGGCCTGGTCGGTCTGCATCTTCGATTTTTATCGGCGGACACGGCCGGCTTTAATTTATCGACATATAGTTTATCCGGCCGATGGACGCTGGCCGATGGTGTTTGTGGGGGGTGGAAAAAGATCGAGGTTCACGCTTTGGGTCGCGTTACCATCGGGAAAAATCAATGGACGTCGTTGAATGTTCGCTAACAGAAATCGGAGCGTTTGGCTTGTTCTTTAGCGCATCTCTTGCGAAACATTTGACGTGGGCTGAGTATTTTTGGGACTTACTACTTGCGGGTAGATCTATTTTGTGAAGGTATCATTTATGGTGTGTAAGGATTTGTGTTTAGCAAGGAGTTTCTGTATATGAGTTGATTTGCTTTTCTGCGTTAAGGGGGAACACCACTGTGACGGCCGGAAAAGTAAGCCATTTTTAAGAATTTTTTTCAGGAATAATTTATAGTTTTCATTGAAAAATTTTATTACCTACCTTTAGTACGCTGTCTTAAGAGACTATACAAAAAAATAAATATAAAAACATCCATAAATTTTAATATATTAATTAATCTTCTAGACCTCCCCACGCGAGCTGGTCGAATGTGTAACTATGGAACAGCAGATCCGAAATCAAATTTCATTTTTTTTTATAAACTATATGAGTGTAGTTTCCGTTGTGCGTACCGATTTCTTAAACAAATTATTTTTGTAAAAATGGTGCGCTTTAGAAGAAAATTTTCGAAAATCCGCGAATAAGATGGACAGTTTTTCAAGCGTATTTAAAAAAATTTGTTTTCAATCAAAGAATCCGTACGTACCACGCAAATTACATTCATATAGTTTATAAAAAAAAAAAAGAAATTTAATTTCGGACCTGCTGTTCCATAGTTACACATTCGACCAGCTCGCGTGGGGAGGTCTAGAAGATTAATTAAAATATTAAAATTTATGGATGTTTTTCTATTTATTTTTTTGTATAGTCTCTAAAGACAGCGTACTAAAGATAGATAATAAAAATTTTCTATGAAAACCGTAAATTTTCCGGAAAAAAATTATTAAAAAGGGCTCACTTTTCCGGCCGTCACAGTGGTGTTCCCCCTTAAGTGTTGGTCAATGTGGGCTGACTATCTTCGGCCTATACTACTTAGAATTCATTCCCTTCCTATCTAATGAAGAAAAATGAACATCTATCATCAAGTATTCATACATGTTGAAGTTTCCTTAGTATCAAGTGTGCTCCACGCGGTTTCTCTGCAACCTTTCCGCCTGACTATATCCACCGTTTACTACTTGTGGTGCAATTAATTTTCAATGCACGCCACTCAGGACATCTGCCAGGTCTATTTAAATATTGATTATAGACCGCATTCGCCATCGAGATGGAAGCTTTCTTCAGCTCGCATTAATCTCTACACAGGAATAACTGTAAGAGGGAAGGTTCGTTTCACGCACAGCCCGGGGCGTTCGTTATATTATGTTTGCTACTGGTGTTTACAGCTTCTCGTAGCCCGGATGACAATCTCGGATGAAGGGTGGCTCGACGATAAGACAGGCGGTGCACGGGTATTTGTTTCCCAGCTGAAACGTTCGACGGCACAGTGTCTCGCGTGACATGCTCGTCAAATTTTTTCAAACTTATCATCCCACAGCAAAAGAAACTCCTACAAAAATATCATCAACGAACAATCAACGAAGCTCGACGCATTCTTCAAAATCTTTAACATTTATCCCTAATTTCACTTCTTCAACTCTTCGACACAGTGCACAATTAGAATTTGAATTTCATCCCGCAGAGTTGCACTGCAAGTTGGCGTGCATCTATCGTGTCGTCGACAGCAGCATCGCCAACGGCGAGCGAATCGAGGCTCGAAGACGAATCGATGAAAGAGCGGGGGTGGAAAGGTTGGAGGCAACCGTGGCGAAGTTCGCCAAAGACAATATAAAAGTTGGGAGGGTCTGGCGGGATTGGAAGTCGTAAATATCATCTGCTAAATAAAGCTTCATCCTCGAGTAGGATTCAAGCGGCGGTGGAAACCCCTTTGCACCGACGGCGGGGGGAAGCGAGTCGGAGACAAAGGCTCGTAACGCTGGCTGACATTAAGGTATTGAAAGAAAAGGGAGAAGGGCGACTGTAAACGGTGCCTCTGTTCACCCTTGCGTCGCTCTGCTGCGAAACGATCAACGTTTCTGATCGTCGCGCCGCGGAGGAAGTCGGGGTGTGACATCTTAACCGCGTCGAGACACCGAGAAAAACATTTCTCTGCCATCATCTCCGTTTGACATTTCGTTCTACAGTCAACTGAAGCTGTCTGCGAATCACACCTTTCACGAGGGAACGTGCATTGGAGGAAAGAAGACTGCACAGACCAGGAAATATGTGTGCGATGTTGAAATCTCGAGTGACTTGCGGAATTGGGGATGAAGGTGAAGATCGTTAGTGTTGAGAAAAATTGTCTGGCTCGCTTTCCGTCCTCTGCCGCATCACCGTTTTTTTTCATTAACTTCTCGATGCCTCCGTTAAAGAAATTCGATTCTTCCTAGGGGCGCAGAATGGACGATCCAGATTTGACTGGACGAAGGGGAAGAAGAGGTCGCCGAGGGAGGGAGAGAGAGGACACAAAGCTACTTTAAATAAAGGAGCGCTCCATCCATTGAAGCTATTGTCAACCTCTGACGTTGACTGAGCGAACGGCAGGCCCGCCGAATCCATCATCTCCATAGAAAACCTTAATTATTTTCTGATGAAAGAAACCCCCTCGGCTTGGATTGCTCTTTCGGCTCCGTCGCCTTTTCTTCTTCGTCTTCTCTTTCGACGTCCGAGCGCGCCGGAGAAGTTGAACGGATGGCTGCGCGAAAAACAGCGAGCTACGAAATTTCGAGGAAAGCTGCCGCTATACGGAAGCAGATTCTTTCTCGGCTGCGGGTTACTTGAAATCCGAAGTCATCCCTCGTTATATCGGAATACTCAACATCCCCACCTGTCCCACTTGTTCCAGCGAGGACTCGCGAGGAATCCGACCTCAGTACCGCCAGGAAAGAGTCTCCACGCAAATCTAACCATCGGAGAATTCTACAATTCGCCGTCATTTAAATCCCAGAACACTTTCGACCTTCCCTCCCCGAAAACCCTTCTTCAAGCACACCCGGAAACGCGAGTGGAGCAACGCCGCTCGAACAATTCCTCCCTACTGTTCCCCGAAACGCTACGGAAGTCCCAGTTTAGCGAACATTTTTCAGCGGAGCACAGCCAGGGTGTCGGCGAAAAGTTTAAGGTCCCATCATGCCTGAAGCGTTTCCAGCTACCAGAGGCCAGGGTGTAGCGTAGGTGGCACGACAAAGCAGAGATGAAAGAGCGTTCAACCCCCCCTTTCCGGTGGCATTCAAATGTGGCCTTTCTGGCCATGCAACCCCATATCTCCCGCATCCTTTCCCTCCCCTAGGCGCTCCCCCCTTCGCTCCCCAGCTTCGAACTGGAGGCACCGGGCGACCAAGACAGCCCGTCCCAACTCCGCCAAACAAATGACGCTTGAAACAAACGAAAGACGGCGACGGCGTTTGTCTTTTGTCCGTGCTGGCACGCACGGAATTCAACCGCCCACCCCTCCCCCATGAGCTGGATGGCGGGGCTGGATGCTCCTAGAGGCGGGGGTGGAATAAAAAAATATCGTCGCCGGATTTTTGTCTCGGTTAGCCAAACGATTCTGCTTAATGGCTCGCACAAAGCTCTCGAGGAGGCGTCCCTCGAGCGGAAGAACGCGTTTTCCTTCGGGTCGCGCCACCCCTCGCGTGTGGCTGCCTCTAATTTCTCATACTGTACGCGCATCATGCTACGCTTCTTTGAAATAAGTACAGCAAACTGTACTTCACATTGTACGCTTCGTTAGGATGGCTTAGGCATCTTTTATTTCATACCGAGTCTATTTTGTAGTTCATAGACAACTTTTACCGTGTCGTCTGTATCGTACCTTGGACAGCCCGAGTTTTAAGAAAAGGTTACGTGGCAGGCGCTCGAATCACCGCGAGGATTCTTGAGGATCGGCCGCTACGCGGGCGGGCGTTTAAACGGAACGAAAACAAAGAAGATCGTTTAACGATATTGTCAGAGTAAAGCCCCGGAGGGCCAGTCACGGTTCCTCCGAGGCGAGCTTGAGGGGAACCAGCGGATGTTGGATGTTGGGTGCCGGCCCGTTCGGCTGGCTGGTATTATTCCGAGCCATTTGTCACTCGGGCAACCCTGACAACCCCTTTCGTTTCTCCGACTGCCTCGCGCGCCAAACCCCTTCGCCCCTGAGCTTTTTATAGCCGCGAATCGTCGCAATATGCCGACAAGGGGGCTTACGTTGCTTGGGACTCGAGGACAGATTAAGAGGGTGCAAGGATTTTTTTTCTCCGCCCGCCGTCCTTCTCCTTCAGCCCGAGTCGAACGGATTAAGCTCGCCTAATCCAGATTTCGCGACTCGTCCGAGGAAAGGAGCAACCCTTGTCCCTCCTTCAAGGGGTTCGTCCGCGGACAGAACGATAATTAATTCCACGGGGGCTGGGGGACGAGATATCTTGGCGGAGAGGCAACCGGTTCGTCGCGGGGGAGGTGCTAAGTCTCTCTTGACGGTTTCAGATTTTTGTCACGGCTTCGGTGGGCAAGAAGGGTGCAATGGTACAGCGATTGCTCTATACACTGTTGTACTGCACTCGCTCGAACTTGAAAAACTGATTAATTATCCCTACATCATTTGAAACTCCGTCGATCATATTCTTGGGCACGTAGTAAACCACCCTTAGCAGTTGCCTCGTCCTCGCAAAAGGCTCGCGGAAAAACGAAGCAGCGCCCAGGAAAAACAGGGTGGGGGGGGGGGGGTGAAGATCTCGCGTGATATTCCCGATGGCTCCGGCTGAAAAAGAATCCCTGTGGATCGTCGCGACAACTTACAGAGCGGCCAGCGAGGCGTGCGCGAAATCGCGGATCTAATCTGCTAAAAGTCTGCTTAATTATGAGCGGTAGGAGAGCGTCGGAGGGCGACAACGGGGGGTGAGTGGGACCCGGTGCGCTTCTGTTTTCGGACTTTTCCATTAGCCGAATGAATCGTTAGTCTTTTGTTGACTTTTATTGGGGGATGTCGGCCGGGCGCGGGCTTGTGTTAGTGCGCCGGATTATCCGGGCGATCCGCGTGATTCGCGCTGTCTGCCCGCGATTAACGCGGCCGGAGGTTTCTTTGAACCGTCCTCGGCTGGGTTATCCCTGGCGATAAGCTGAATCGTCTAGCTTGTAGCGTTAATTGAGTGGTTAGCCGTACTAGGAAGATCTAAAATAGCATCTCGATGGGAAAGCGAGGTGGAACGAAGCGTTTCTTCTCAGAACCTCGTCAACATAACTGCGCCACCCTTACGTAAGGCTGTGATCCAGAAAACGCAAGCAGGGCGAAGCATCCATCGCGTGGTCACCTTAAACCGAGCATTCCACCCCCAGAAGCGACGTTGTAGCGTTTTGCTCGGACAGGCGAGCGATTCCGTGACAGCCGTGTCGAAGAAAGCGCCACGAGGGGTGAGGAAAATTCACGGGGGAAAGTGGAAAAAGTCGGGAGCACAGAGGCTCGACGCGAGTCAAGGCAGCGAGCCTGTTCTGGGGGGTGGTCCGGCTCCATCCGATCGACTGGAGGGTTAATTTTCTGGTCAGTTGGTCGCTTCTGGCTCTCCAGGGTTATAGCGGCGATCTCGAGGCCCGTAACAACCCCTACTTTACCCCCGTACATAAATATCCGGAATTAGCCATTTCTCCTGACCTCGCTCCCTCTCTCTTTCTCTCTTTCCGCCTCTCCTACGGGCTCACCCTTACGCCTCTTGCTCTCACCGCCTCCTCTCTCTCTCTCTCTCTCTCTCTCTGTTTCCTCTCTCTTCCTCCCTCTGCCTCTCTGTCCCTCTGTCTGTGTCGGTCAGCCAGGCAGCAGTCGGTTGTCGGGTGGAGTCTACGATCACTTGACCGATTAAGGACCGAAGCGGAGGGCTTCGATTCGAGTAGTCGCTCCGTTACGCGGGGGTCGTGAGTGGATTGACGTAATTGAGGAGAAAACACGACGCGAGCCGTCATGTCACGGAATATTCGAGCGGCCCCTGCACCCTCCGCGGTTAATCAGCCCCCGACTCCAGCCAACCCCCCCGCCCGAGGAGCCTCAAGTTATTCGTTGATCTTTAAGTTTCCGCGATCGGGGTTGCTTCTTGGGTAATTGTCTTGGGGGTTGAAGCCTTCTACTTGGGAAAAGCTTTCGCGTTGGCACGAGCACAGTGGTATGGAGCGTACTATGGAGCCGTAGGCAAACCTATAAAGCAGCCACGATTTCGCAGTCTTTAATTTTCAGGGGTGGAACTGGCGGAAGACGCGGGGGATCGGGCAAGACTTCTCGATACGGAGTGCTTGAATTACAAGGGCACGGCGGAGCGCGAGGTGAAATGATTAAGGAAGGATGGGAGCGATGGAGAGCGGTGTCAAGTTGCAGGCTGATCCAGCCCCTACGTCACGGAGCGAGGAGGGATTTTGCCGCGAATCAAGGGCCAGAGAGTGACTCTGCAGCCGTGCGGATCGCCTCGTCTCGTTTTTACTCACTGTGGATTAAACGAAAGCCAAAGCTCCTTAAACTGCGGTCTCGGCTAAGCTGGATACATGCGAGGGTCCCGTGGACGAGACTCGCTCTTTTATCTGGATCGCGTGATCCTCTTTGCTCCTCATGAACTGCCGCGTAACAGCAAGCCGATGCGACTGAAAGCCTCCAGGGACGTTTATGTTTCGTTTACTTCGCGAGAACCGTGCTCCACGTTCCAGTTATACCGCTGTTGGCGTTTCTGTTTCGTTTTATCAGCCTGCCCCCTTTGTTCAACAGGAGGGCTCGCGCTACTTCGCCGCTGCCTCTGCCCTCGATTATCCGCTACAATAGCAGCGCGTGTGCTGGGGAGCAGAGGGCGCCAGAATTCGGGGAAAATTAATCTATCTGTCGGTCAGTTTTGCCTTCTGGCACGGATTACCTCCCTTATACTCTCTGTTCCTCCAATTGTCAAATTTTTGGTACCCTGCAATCGCCAGGGCAGTACGGTCCTCCTGCGAGACACGTTCAACGAATTGAAACACTCGGAGAGCAATCTATCCTGCGCTCAACATTCCAACTTGGGAATTGCGCCACCAACGCGATTACTTCTCGTGATTTTATCATGATTTTATCGTGATTTTATCCCGCGGCAAGGGCGGACAATCGACGTGGTATCGCGGAAATCTATACGGAGCGAGGGACAAGCGAAACGAGCCTCGGCCAGTGGACATCGGAGCAGTTAGTTGGCGGAGGGTGGCTACAGAAAGGAGGGTGACATTTTTCTCCTAATATGAATTCCGTCGGTTCCGCGGCCGTGAATCATTCCGATATCTCTGTCTCTTAGCGCTGGCTATGAATACAATATCGAGTGCTAAGGAAGGGGTGGGCAGGCCGGATGGGATGAAGTCGGAATCGTCGATAAAAACGGCCCGGCCGATACAGTCATTCGTGCTTTTCTTCGTTTCCCCTTTCCTCGAGCCCCGTCCAGCATTTTCAATGCCGAATCGATAGTGACAAAGAGCAAACTCATCCCCGAGTTTTCAAATTCTTATGTAGCAACAAATTTTCTGGCCACGGCGATTCGATGAAGGGTGCAAGCGATTCGAATTTTCAGCGCGCAGAGGAGGCCGGTGGTGGTATTTTTTCGCTCGCAGCGGCGAGAGGCGAGGGGCGAGGGGACGGGTTACGTGTGGGAAAATCCAAGTCGCGGCGATGGTTGGTTCCAGGGACCCTTCCATCGAGACGAAAAGTTCTTCTTCTCCTGAGGCACACGGGATCGAGATCGGGATCGGGATCAGTTAGAGGAGAGGTCGAAGAAGGACTGATCCTGTATTTGAATACGAGACTCTCGGAGGACTACATGCATTTTAACTACCGGCCAGATGCCGTGGCTCTCACGCTGCCCCGTCGCCCAGCCATCGTCAAGTTTCTAAACTATCGTTACTTGGACCGAGGGCGGAGGGTGGAGGGCTCGTGAATTCTGAAGACATCCGTCAGCCTCCGTTCTCTCCAGTTTCTTTCCCTCCGTATCGCTGGGAGGATCTGGCTTTTGCCCTGATCGCCTCTGTCGAGGATCATTGCTCGCAGCGATGATTACTGGATTAGGCACCACAGTATCGAGGAACGGCAAGACATTCCACGTTCTAAATGGACCAGAAACGCCTGGACCAGAAAGATAGGATCATGAAGCTGAAAGCAATCGAGTCCCCCAAAAAAAAACACAAATTTCATGATCCAGAATTTTAGAACAACCACCCCGAACCAACTCCCAAGAAACAAGCCACCCCAAGCGATGAAAACACCCTCCTCTTGGCACCCCATCTCCCAAGAGCGACAAATCCCAATCATCGAACGATCCCGCGTCGTTCCTCGATTAATCCCATCCCGGGATCGATCTCGTCCCACGGCGATCACCTCGTCTCCCGTTGACCCCGGGGGCGGCAGGTGGCGATGGGGGGGCGCCGATAAAACAGCTCGACGGAGGAGCTCACCAGGCATCTTATCTAGCAGCGCAGTGTGAACACGGAGGTTGCACAAGATACGTGCACGTCTGTGCACACACTTGGAGGGCTAGGGCTGGAGGGCGCGTCGGGGGGGTTGGAGGGGGCTCGAGGGGGGTGGCACGAAGGAGATGGAGCGCGACGAGGGAAGAAGAGAGAGAAGGAGATGGTCGGGCTGGAATGTGGGGGTTGGGGATTGGTGTTGTAGCCGAGTGGGTACCACCAGAGGTGGGTCTGGTTGGCCGCGGCGTCGGCGGCGTCGGCTGTCTTGGACAAAATCAATACTGTGGCCACCCATCCCTCGCCACCCCTTTGCCTCATCCCTCCTCCTCCCTCCTCGTCCCACTCCCCAAATCCACCCACCAGCCCACCTAAGGTTGTGGAGTAAGTCGGAGGTGGAGGCAGAACCGACGGACGGCAGGGTGGTGTGGGCTGGCTGCAGATGCCGCGTAATTACCACCCTCAAGACACGTGTGGCGCTCGCGCATCCCCTACCACCCCACCCACCCTCTGCCACCCTTCCCGGCTCACCACCACCAAGGCGCGGGATCAGCGTCGGCGAGGCTGCTGATAGTGGTGAGTACTAGTGTCGGGATAGCCGGATACCTCTTTATTAAAAGTATAACTCCCGATATCCTGGCCATCAGCATTGATCGCGGCTTCTTGCTTTTTCTTCCGACCCCCTCTACCACTCACCCCCCTCGAAACCCCTTCGCCCTATCGGCCTGGCGGTAGTTTCAGCCTGTTCTTTTACGATTGTTCGCGGATGCTCCCTTTACGCCGCGTACAGGTAGTCGTGTAGCAGGGTCGTTTTTGCTCGTTAGGCAGCACCGCTCTCGCGAGATTTCTGCTCGAACCCGGCGTTGGCTTCCATCGAGACGGACTTGATCATTGTTCGGGCTTGCTCGAGCATAGATACTCTGAATTTTTAGGGTGTTTAAGGATGTTTGACGTTGTTTAAGGAACTTTGACTCCCCTTAGTCTTCTCTACTTTCATTGATATAGGATTCTTTGGATTGTCGAGATGTACTTCTGGAGATTCGTGTTTCACTGTGGGTCTTCTCTGATCGCCGCTGATTTAAAGTTGACTGGATTTCTCAAAATTGCTTGGGATTGCCAAAAGGGGCGACACGTTTCAGGCGGGCCCGCATGATTTTCGGAAATCCCTGCGAAGAGCGGCCATCGAACGGACTTATTTGAAAGAAGCATCCGAAAATCGCAGGCACGGGTATTCGCAGCCTCCCCGACGCGCCCTAATAAATTAGCATTCTCGTTCTAACAAGGTCCAGACTTCATCCCTCAGGGGGTTACGCGGAGGACTATCTACAACATACCACCCTTGCCGGACATAGCGAGCATAGCTCTTGCCAGACCCCTTCCACGATTCCACAGCACGCCAGCCCGGAAACTACCCTTATTAATATTATAAGACAAACCAGCGGAGAGGGGGGAGGGCAGTGGAAGAGGAGGAGGAGGAGGAGGGAGTGGGAGGCGGGGAGATTGTGCGTATGTAAATAACCGAAATGTTTGTACGACGATCCGGTTCCACGAAATACGACTGACATCCTCTCACCCTCTGCCCCATAACCATCGATATAAAAGCGAAAATTGTATTCATAAATCCGTCTGGAGATGCTCGGGAGGCATCTTCTTAAAAGGCAAGCATCGAGTGTTATCCACGTAAGAACACGCTGACCCCTCGAATATCCATCCACTCATGGGGGGTAGTAAAAAGAATTTATTATCGTGCCGGACGATTTTCGGTGGACGTCCTGGATAACGTTCTCGTTCGACGAGGTGGAAGAAAAGGCTTGTTCCTCGCGCGCCGTTCCACCCCTAAATCAAGCAAACAACCCCCCGAAAACAGGAGAGACCGAGCAGTTATGCGGCTGGTCGGTCATTTGCGGTTCCGGCGATGCTCTGGATTGCCGTGTCGCGATTCTTTCGCCTTTCTACCGACTGACCCTTCGCGCTGGCTGGCTGAAAACGTCTGTGATCAGCCGTATAATCACTGGAGGAGATACCGTGGTACTTTGGTGTGTTCTCTTCGGTCACTCGAGTTGTTGCGAGGTGAAGAGACTCGTGGGGATGATATGGGACGGCTCGAGGGAAGAGGGAGAATTATATCGAGAAGCAGCGCGGATCGTGTTTCCTTAAAACGAAACCAGCGCACGTATTCGACTAATCATACCGCCATTTCCTTTAATATCCGCAGATGGCCACCCCACCGAGCCGTGCTGCGGCACTCTTGCGAGTCTTAGGGACTTCCGGTGAGATTATACCGTCGACGAGAGCCTCGCATCCGGCGTCTAAATGTTTCAACGCCCGTGTCCTGGGACCCGGCGAAGTCTCCGCTGATAGAAATCCTGGGGATAATATTTTAACAACGCGAATGATCCTTCAGTTTCCATAGTTCGCGCAAGTAAATTCGCGAAGTGCATACGTTTCGGGGTGGAGAGTTCCTTGCAGCGGAGAACTTTGAGATATACTAGAGACTCGGAAGTGTGGATTACTTGGGAGATTGTTTGGAATATTCTTCGTTTAAAATCCTCTGCCTCGTTTTTAGTTGAGGTCGCACAATTTTATGTTCAAATTTTTACCCTTTTTCAGTTTGCAAAAGGGGTGGGTTCGCCGAAATTCTTGCTCGTTTGAAGAGCAACGGTTTCTCCTGCCGATAAATCATAGGATTTTCACACCTGCGATGGAAAAACTTGCCCGAAGCCTCTATTCACGGGCAAATGGTTTCGTCACGAACCTCGCTGCCGCCATTTCGAAGCAATAGGCTTTTTATTCGCTTAACACGATCCACGCACTAGCGTCCAGCGTAGGATAGATATCGATAGTCCGAGCCGGCTCTAATGACGTGCGTGTGCTGCGAGAGATTTGGCCAATGAAGGGTGGATCGAAAGGGTGCACGGTGGATTTAAATGAAATTGTCCACAAGGAAGGTCTGGCCTCTAGCTATCTTTCGAAGCAACCTTCCGCGTTCGATACTATCGGGCGCGATAGGGACTCGTACACTCGAACCAATCCGCCGCAGCAGCCTGATATCAAGCAAACAATCTTGAGTCAATGTGGATTCTACAAACTTTAACGACCCTCGGAAGTTATTATCCAACGGCATTTCCGGCGCTCGTAGCCTCCAGAAATCGCGTCAGAAAAATCTGCCGGGCCAAATTGTTTACGAGCCGGAGCGTGTCCCGCGGGGGAATTTTTAGCCATCGTGTTTGAAAGTGTCGCGGGACACCGGTTCGATCGGCGAGCGGTCGACCGCCACGGTGAAACTTTTAATCGAGACCTACACGAATATATTTCGCCGGTTTTTCCTCGCACGCGACGTTCCCCTCTTCGTCGACTTCGCCACAGCAGCGAAGAATTGCAAAACCATTTCGGAAGCGGACTATTTCTGGGAAGCAACCCGAGATAAACTTGAAACCTCTCCACCTAGTCGCCGCTGTTACCCAAGTGTCCTATTTCCTCGCAAAGGAAAGAAAAAGGCGGGAAAGCTCGCGGGGGGTGGTCGAAAGCGAGTGGTCGCGACCAGAGGATGGTGCGAGCGAGTGGAGGATAACACGGGGGTCCTGCGACACAGGATAGCGTGTAGGGTGGTCCTGGCGGTCCGCGTAGCGGGATAAGGATTTATAGTTTAATATCTCGGCCGGCTGGGTCGTCGTCACATTTTCAACCCCCCCCAGAGAAGGTATACGCGCGCGAAGCTAGCCACCCTCGGGAGGGAGGGGGCACCCCTTTTACGGATTCTCCTAGGCTGTTCCGCCTCTGCGTGTCTCCACTATGGTCGAGCCAGCCAGCCGAGGATTACCGAGTCAGGATTCCAAGGAAGATTTGTTTCGGTTTGATGGGGCCGTTTAGACGTGTAAACGCCGCTCGTTAGATTGGAAACGCGTGGCCTGGATCGACGTTCGACTACGCTCGGAGAAGGGGAAGGTGCTGGGGGATGGGTTTCGTAGGGGGGTGAAAAAGATAAACGCCTGGGAAGACTGTTTATTGGGAAGCTTGGCGCTGCAAAGTGCCACGTGGATGACGTACAGGTACGCAGATACGATGGACGATGTTCAGAAACGGTGCATGGGGCAGTGTCGAAGGGTAGGTTAAGGGGTTACATACGTTCTGAACTTTCGAAAAATCGATTTTTGTTTTTTCACTGAAATCAAATGTTGATAGTGTGTAGAATATAGGGCAAAAAGAATTAAAGCGATTTAACGAAGATATTTGTCATAATGTGCGAGCGTGCACGGTCGAAAAAATTCGGTATAAGTTGCAAAAAATGTCTTTTCAATACTTTTTGACCTTAATAACTTTAAACGCGTTTTTCCCGAAATCACATTTTTCTAACTTGTCAGCATGATAACTTCGACAATTGACAACATGGTTTCTTGAAGTTGGTTTCTTAGAAAAAAAATCCCAAATTTTGTTATGGTTTTAGCCCAAAGAACAAGATTCCCCCCTTAACGGAACTGAGTTTAACGAAGACTTCGTCGCCACTTGGACCTCCGAACTGAAATCGATTTTGGGGCAGGTGAAGGAAGTGTAATTCATTACAACGTAAGTCACTCGTATATCGTGTTATTTTATTAATCTCTGATTTACATAACTTAAGAAGCCCCAAACGCGAAATGAATGATACTTTAACCACAAAGTGTCAGCCTGCAAAGATACAAGTGTTTCAGGGGAGTTTCAGTAGTATAGGTCAATGGTACGCCTCCTATGTCGTTTCCGTAGGTTCCCGTCGACCGAGGGGGTCTGGTCGAGTGACAGGCGACGGGTAATAAGTCCAGGCGTCTTATATATCGCCCGGGGTGTCGCGCAGGGGACCTGGTGCGCCTCTTTGTTCGACAAAGTCGTCCAGGTAGGACCTCCTCCGTGGCGTCGGTCCCGCAGCCAAGGTGTATCGTTACTTGGTGGCGCTTTGAGCCGGTGGCAAGGGGTTGGAAGAGGTCGACAGGGGCGTCGGGGACGCGAGGGGGGTTGCTCTTAGCCGCGTTAATGCCTTGAGAGGGGAGCGTTAATTAATAATTGCTGGAGGGTGCCAGCAGCCCTCGACAGAGGAACGGAGAGACGTAGATCGGAAGACGAGGAACACGCATGCAGGAAACCGCCGCTGGTGGATGGAGATCGGCGATCGTCATCGATCAACTTTTCTCTCTTTACGTAGACCAGCCCCACCGGTCACGTCGTTTCCTCCCGGCCCTCTCTCCCGACGACACACATCTCGCGTAGCGCTAGAGTCGCCGGTATTCAGAAATTACGAAGCTCGGTAAACCGAACGCTTCCTCGGCCCCCCAATAACCAGCAACGAATTCTATCTCCGCGCCTATCGTGCTCTAGCTCCAAAAAAGCCGACAGACCAAACATCCCCTCGAATTTCACAAACTCCGTAACCTATCCCCCGTGCGACGGGAACGGAAGCATCCGAAATATCGGTTTATCGATCGTTTTATCGTGATTCGGGACCGGTGCGGGAGCGTATCAATAAAAGGGGACAGGGTTAGTAGAGAGGGACGGAGGCAACACCTACACGCGTGTTGTCTCGTATGCAACGGCGAAAGGGTTTCGCTCTTCCCCTTCCGGGCGAGTCCAGCCACCTAGAGAACGGTGTCGTTGAGGGTCTGAGGGGCCTCGAAAGAGGAGGAAGACAGGGTGGAAAGGACGGGGTTAGCTGTCAGAGAGATAAATCGGTCCCGGCTTAATTAAATCTTCTTCCGTGCTACCCAGGCAGGCCCTGCCGCCGGACACCATCCTCCGAGGGTCGAATTGTTTCGAGGATATCAACCCTGATTTAGGAGGCCGCGTATTCCCCAAGTACATCGCGGGTACTACCTGACCAGCACTCGTGATCCTTGTGGACGCCCCCGCGAGCCGGGCAAAAATATCCTTCAGGCTTCCGCTACGTTGCGCGCCGTCCTTTGATGGAAATCTGGATCAGAGGTGTCCTGCTCAGTGCGTGCTCGAGCCGTAGTCCTCTGAACGGAGGCAATCGACGCGTCTGAAGAGCGCTCGGTTGTGTTCCCTTGGAAAGGTCTTTTAAATGTATTGCCCTGGGGTCAGTATTTCTATGGAGGGAGACAGTAAATTTCTCGAGACTATGGATTAATTCGGGGCGTAAACAGAGGCTGTTAATATAATCGTTCGTGGTGCACGAAGCTGTCTAAACGTGGATCCGTGACAGCAGAATTCCGCGATACCTACTTTCCGTCGCGTCAAACTAACCTGCAGGAAATCCCCCGATGTCGGGGAACGTGCACAGACGCCCGGTGCATCGCCAAACCGTTGAGGGAAGCTAATTCACCCGTCGAGATCTCAATAACGCGTTTTCACGATAATGCATCTCACTCCGCCGCATCTCCATTCACCAATTCCATGCTGCTCCCGACGCAAGCCTCTGATTTCAGCGGTGGCTCCAGCCCGCTGCTTCGATCACCCAATCCAATTATCTTTCCCCGATCCTCGAGGCTTCCTTGCCTACCATATCCTTGGCAACTTCTTACCAAGAACGCCAAGTGGTCTTTCGACCCTGGACAGAGTCCGTTAGACCAGGCAATCCTTCGCTACCTTCCCGAATTCTTCGAACATTACGCCGTACCAAAGACTCCTATAGAAGCTTCAGTCCTCGCAGATAATTTTCATACCTCCCAACAACGTGCACCCGATTCAAGACAGCGCAAACCATCTACAACACCCTCATTCCTTCCCCAGTGTTTTCTCGCCCGTCGCCTCGACGCCTTTCCTTCAGAAGCCCAACACACAGGTAGACACTTAGACACCTGTCCCGATCCCCCTCGGCGTTCGAGACACCCCCCCGTTGAGCCCCAATTCTGAAACAGACATCTCAATAACGCGTCACGATGCTGTCTCCGCGGTGTTAGGCCTAGGACGAGAAGTCGACGTCCCTCGACACCGTATCCGCTCGCTATCTCGGCAATCGCGAGTCTGAGGGGGTGGCCGGGTAGGTGGGAGCGGAGAAAGGTGGCTAGATAGACGCGGAGCGGGCAACGAGGCGAGTGAAGCGGCGTGGCAGCGCGAAAGACAAGGAGATGGGAGTCGGTGAAGGCGCAGGGTGGAGGTGAGACGAGGGTGGCTGTACGTCGATAGAGCGGCGCGCCACGGAGGCCAAGATACGACACCGCCGCCACCACTGGCAGACCCGTAAAGGGGCGGGGGTTTTCTCTGTCTCTTGCCTAGCTGCGCCCTCTCTTTCCCTTCGACGAGTGCCGCGGCTTTCCGGGAGAGGGGTGGCGAGTGGCAGGAAAGGCAGCCAGTCTCGGGGGGTTGAGGGAGCCGGTCCTTGTTCCTTTCGAAGCTGGCGCAAGCAGCGCGACAGAGACCACCCTCGTCCACTCCTTTCCGCTCTCCTTGCGTCGCCTCTTTTTATACCTCGGCAGATGTTACACACCGGGGGACGCGTACGTGGCGAGGTGGCTGGACCCACTAGCCAGACGGAATTTTTAATCGGTGTCTAGGCTACCCCCCTCCGTTTTGGCTTCGACTCGCCCTTAGCGCGGTCCAGGGCGATGATTTCCTCGGGGGTGAGTGTCTTCAACAGTCTTGTCGCCTTCCTCTGTATCACTGCTACCCCCGCTGATTTACAGCTTCCTTCTGTACCGAACACTGAGAATCGAAAAAAAAAAATTGAAAATGCTCCTCAATAATGTGGAAGGATAGAACTTCGTCTCCTTGCATATTTCTCCAACAGATCTCCTTCCCGCAACAGACACTTGACCCCAAAGAATCCCGAAACAACCCCCTCAACCTCCCACCCCTATCACCGAAATATCCAATCAAGCCAAATTTCTTTATTATAGGAGCAGCCTGGCAAGGGTGCAGAATTCTTTTCACCCCCGGAACGGTCTGTCACGTGGCGGCCGGTGTGGGCACGAAATTTTTCGAGCTGGTGGCGCGTTCAGGTGCATACCTCGCGCGCGCGAACAGGCGCAGCGCGGAATTACGCGCCCGGCCGCATATGTATATGCATGTAGACGCACGAGTGCGTACATATGTAGACGGCGTGTGTCGCAGATGGAGTCGGGTAAGCCGGTGAGTATCGGTATTCGGTTAATTATGGTCCCCCATCGGGGGATGCATGAATTCTTGACGCGGGGGGTGTTGCAACGCTCCGTGCCATGCGCGCCTGTCATATCCCCAGCAACATTGCTACCAACGTCACGCGCCCATAGGTACGACAGGATCGTAACGCCACGCTATCAGCTTAATTTTCGATCACACTCGCCTTCCTATCTAAAAGCAGCTGCGCATCATAGAATAATAGGCTCTGGGAATGCTCCACCTCCGCGATCATCCTTACGCAGGGAGCTGCGCGAGACAGGCAGCTTTGTGGAGTGATCGAGGCAAATAGAATGTAAAAATTCATTTCTGTGGAATTGTTTTTCACCGAGATGCAGTCTCTGGGAGACTTTGTCAGTTGCTTAGAGTTCCTTCTGCTTTACTAAGAGCAAGTTGGAAGGCAGACCTTCTATTTTCTTTGAAAAATCGCGGGACTTATGTCAGTGAAATTGGACGAAGTAGCATTCGCTGGTGAAAGTTGTACAGAAGAATATTTGGTAGTATAACTTAATAATTTTATCGAGTCTGGGCGTCTGACTGGCGATACCAGGGGCCAGATATGAGATCACCGTTCGTGGAGGTGGTTTTCGTGAAAAATATCGCTCGTTTTACAGGCGGTGGAGGCTTGGCTACGCTGACGGGGGTGTGGGGCTTGTATTTAATTAAACCTCCAGGGGCTGCCTGATCGAGCATCAATACCCAGTGGTTCTCCGACTTATTGAATCACCGTCGGACGTTGATTGTATAATCAGTTTGTTGAACCGTTCCGCTTCCGTCGATGCCATCCCTTCGATGCCCTTTTCCGCGCGAAAAAGTTCGTCGTTGTTCCCTTCACATTCGAAGCCTCTACCTTATTCTTCCATTCTTCGTCGTCCCTTCGATCGCCGCGTCATTATTCCCTATTCAAAATTCCCGACTGCTCGTTTAATTAAAACTTCGGATCGCGTTTTGGATAACGGAGAAGTCTAGATTCGACGCGTCTGAAGTTTCATCTTTATTCGGTGTCTCGATAGTTGTTGCAGCGCTTTCAAAACGCTCGAGATCCCTCGTTGTTCGTTTAGCGAAGATTCCAGATTGCGCCTCGAAGGCTGGCCAAGCGTTCCCGCCGAGAATCAACGTTTCATTCCGCGACGTAGCACCGACGCTTTGAGATTAAAGGCTGGCCTGCAACGGGCGACCACCGAAACGCGGAAAGACTGCGGATGCAGCTGCAGCGAGAAAATTAATTGCGCCGCACTTGTGCGGCCACGAATTACGACCGACGCGTATCCATTTCCCGTGCACGCTGATGCACAAAGATTTGTTCGTACGATCCGCCCTCGCTTCCACCTAGCAAATAGTCAGCTCTTTCAGCAGGTGGTTCCGAAGAATTTGCAAGTAGGTTACTTTAGATAACATTAGCTGCAGATAATCGCACAACTGGTCCTCAGAGTTAGACGCGAACAATTGGTAGGAGGATTGCGAAGGTTTAGGTGATCCTGAGGACACTTGTCAAGGCTCAAGGGGATTACCAAGATGCTTATCAAGGTTTGACGTAGAGGATACTTAGAATGTTGATCAGAGCTTAGTAGAAGGGATACTTGCTCGGAACAATTGTCCAGATTCAACGCACACACAATTATGTAAGCACGTATAATAATTGTACTAGTTGGATGTACTGTTGGATGAAAATTAATTTCATTCATTAATTTATTACATAATTCCGATTGCAATAATGAAACTACAAAGGAGATATATCAAATTTTTCAATATTATACACAGGATTAAATAGGGTGAAAGCACTAGTAGTCGGCCACCCTCTAGTAGTCGACCACTTTTATTATTTAGCTTAAAGAAATAAGTACTGAAATAAAGAATTTATTAAATGACAATTTTATATTATATTTTGAATTTGTAACTTTACAATACGACAAAAAGCGCCCTTCATAGGTAAAAAAAAAATAAATGCTTTTAAAGTGATTTGTAAACTAATGTTGATTCTACATGCGCCATTGCTGTTTTCTAACCCGAGAAACATAAGTGTGCTTTGAATAGAAACGACAAATGTAATTCAGTTCTATACATTTTTTACTGGGAAATTATGCTATTCCACTGAAAAAGCATCAACAATTTTATATGCGCTTCAAAAATTTAAAAAAAAAATGGGATAATTTATTTATTTATGGGAGGTCGGTAACTGGATCATCATTCCCTTTCAATTTTCAATAGTCGACCACAGCGGTCGACTTCTGAAGCTAACTGCATTCACAATGAATGCTAATAGTCGACCACGTATATTCGTTTCTTATGGATTAATGTTCTACAAAGTTTATACAATTTATTTATAGAATACAAATACCTACTTTAAAAACTTAAAATTTGTTACTGCTTCCTATCTTAAAAACGAAAAATTTAATTTACATTGGAAAAAAAAATAATTTCTATTTCTTATTAAAATTTTGATAAAGTTTTTAAAAGAACTTATTTTAGTTACGCATTATTCCTGTCATTATTAATTATTTACTGATGTTGCACATTATATTTAAAAATAAATTTTAGTTTGTAATGCGCACATAACCTATTTTGAATTTCATATTAAAAAAGGTGGTCGACTACTAGCTATCGGACCGGTCGACTTTTAGACTTAAGCAGTCGATTATTAAAGCATTCGGACA
This sequence comes from Andrena praecox, assembly GCA_963932275.1. Classification (NCBI taxonomy): domain Eukaryota; kingdom Metazoa; phylum Arthropoda; class Insecta; order Hymenoptera; family Andrenidae; genus Andrena; species Andrena praecox. The sequence continues at coordinate 46,394,462 of OZ010732.1, forward strand.
CTTTATTTTTAACGCTAATTATTTATTTTCCCCGAACTTTCCTACTAACACAAAATATTTAGTGATACATTAAATACATTTGAATTACTTCAATACATTTTATATATTTTATAACATTGATTGTTTATTTTTTTTCAATACTTTTCATTCGAGTTTAGCTTTAAGAGGTCGACTACTAGTGCTTTCACCCTATATAGCTTCGTAATGTTTGCAGATACTTTTCTCGAAACTGATTTTTGGCTCTGAGGCCCTTCTTGCAACCAACAGTACAATTGAACTCAGTAATTAGTATCCAATTAGACTCAATTTCCTCTATACTTTCCCAAACTCTTCCTCTGAAACTGTCGTGTCTACAGCAAACGCAAACACAAACACAAACATCTCTAAAATAATGTTCCAAGAATGCGTCCCTTTCGCTGCATACGAATATTTGCGAAAGTGGCAATAAAAGTAGAGGAAGAGAGGGAGGGAAGACGATCAGATCTGTCGGGATTACCACCCTGAATGAGAACCAAAGCACGGGGAACCTCGTCGGTGGGATGTACGGAGGTTTGCGTAGCCTTATTAGCGATTTGGGGGTGATTCTCCCCCTTGTAGTATTGACTCGGGCCTGGCTGGCTGCTGGGAATTAAAAATCGCTAAATTCGGTTACACAGCCGTTGCGTTTCGTTTCATCTCGCGTTCTTCCGCCCCTCCCTCGTTCCAGCCTGCCACGGTCCAATCGCTCGGCGAATTTGATCGAATTAAAAGCTGCGCCCCCGTCGGAAGAATGGGCGTTCGAACGATCAAGTGGCTGAACGCGATACTTGCGTCGGAATTCGGGCCTCCGGGGAAACTTTCGTCGCGTCGATCGAGCTCTTTTATCGTCCAAGGCGTGCAGCAAGTATTTTTTTCGAGGGGTGCTTTCCTCTCTCTTTCGTTTCATAAATTATCTTCGGTAGAGAGGCCTGTACACGCGGACGGCGGTGGAAATCTGCACTGGAATCGATTCATTGGTTGTCAGGGGGTTATTCTTTGTCGGTGAACCCCAGCGGTTGAGTCTCGGGGCAAAATTTCTAGTTAGCCGGATCGACGCCCGTCCCGCAGGGGATGAAACGATATTATTTGGCTGTCGCGCGGACCCCCACCACGGCCACGTTAATTCCATGCATTTAAATTGTCATTAGCTGGCATGCAGAACAAAGTGTCGCGCTTATGCACCGTGACGCCGTACTGCGCCTCCCTTCTCGAGCCTTGCCGCGATATTTCTCGGGGATATTGAAGAATTCTCTGCAAACTTCGCTCGGCGAAAGTCCCAGGGCGTCGAGTGTTCAGGTAAATTAGGAATTACCAATTTTACGATAGTAGTAGCTGATCTATGGCCATCTTCAAGCGAGGAATCATTTCTATCTACAGTAGAAAACACTTTCTAATCTGCTCCCTCGAAGGGAACAACGTTCGGTTGCACGCGCTCATGCCCCTTACCCTTTTCCCGGGGTCTCATCGTTACGCGACCCCCTGCGCGCGGTGATCACCGTGCTCCCGCGCCCTCGGAAGTCGGCGAAAAAGAAAGCGCGAAAGCCATGAAGAATGGCGACACTCAATCACGCCAAAGACAACCGCCTGGGAGCCGAGCGTCCGAAACAATACGAAACAAACGGCCCCCGGGGGCGGATATTAGTTTTTCGATTCCTCGAGCCCCCAATCGACGACTCCGCCGGCGTCGTCCACCCTCCGCCCACCCCCCTACGGTCCGCCGTGTTATTTTTCTCAGTCATATTCCCAGCTGCGCATTTATCACTTTTAAACGAGCCTGGAGGAGCCAACGGCCTTCTTCCTCGCGGATCCTCCGCCCCCCGTTCCTCTCTATCTCTGCGTCCCTAGTCTGACGACTCGTCCTTTTTCCCTGTAATGGAACGCTGGATGCAAAACGGGGAGAGGGGCTCTCGCGATCGAACACCTCGAAGGGCCATAATTCTGTCACACGGAATTTACCCCGTCGTGACGTCGGTGGCCGCTGTCTCCGCGCTCTTCACACCCCTCGAAGAAGGGTTGCCTTTGTGCTCTGTTTCTGCCGCAGTGGACGCTGGGCTGGATGCTTCTGCAGCTCGCGGGGGAGCGATGGGAAAGAGTTACTTCTTCCTGTTGTCCTTTGTTAGGGAGCTCGGGGATTCCAGAGGAGCGTGCTAATAGTTTCGAAGATACGAGCGCGGATCGGTTCGAATGGGACACCCTGTGTGCACGTAGAAAACACCGGCATGTATCCAGGCCGCTGACAGAGGCTGGTGGGATCCTCCGCGTGGATGGTAGGTAGAAGGCAGGGCCGTACGGTCGTGGGGCGCATAACTCATTCCACGAGGCCAGCGTCGGTGATGTACGGCGGTTGTGGGACACCGTGGAGGACGAGGTTTATCGGCGGGAGACGGTGGCAAGGGTGAATCAGCCCTTAATAAGCCAAAGTGCACGCGAGCTGGGAGCAGAGGAGACGGCCGGGCTCTCTTGCCCCGCGATAAGACGGACGAAACGAAGGGCGCGCAACTGCTGGCAGATTTATGATCGACTCGACTACTGCCCCCGGAGTATATTTCTTCGATTCGCGGCCGATGCTCGGTTCCTTTGGTCAGCGTGCCGTTACTATCGTTCGGGTGGAGAAGAGAGCGTAAGGAAAGCTCCACGATAGTTGTTTAGGTTCGACCAGCCGAACCTAAGGATTATAAATTATAATGATGATTGATCACGTGGGACGTGACTGGGGGAACATTGCTAGGACTCGGCGCCGTGATTTCATTCGGTAATTAGCGAGGTTTAGCGATAGTGATCGTCTTTGGCGAGCTTCCATGTGGTCAGTGGAATAGATAGGTTCGTCAGGGCTGAGGTATGACGGAGCTACTTCCCTGATGAAGCGCTACGTTTAATCCGAGATTAAAAGGACTACGATGCGCAGTAAAGTTTAATGCTAACACGGAGGATCCTGGACCTAGTCTTGAAATCAAGGGATCACAGTGTTTGTCGGGGACGGTCACTTATTAATGCGGGCGCAGGGCCAAAGTAATTCCCTAGGCAGGGCGCAGCTTAGGAAGGACTTAGCTGATATTTGGATCCGCGCTAATACCTATCACACGCTTAGAATCTGTCCCCAAGCAGGGAACCAACGTGAGCTTGGTTATTCAAACGATATCCTCGATTGGTCGTTAATTTGCGTTTAGCCGTGCCGTCACGGTCTTTCGCGAACTCTCGAGTCTTGCGCATTGTGCGATACCTTCCAAGTTCGCGGAGCAAACTTTGAACCTTTCGATTGATTCGTGGGGCGGTTGAAAAAGCCCGAAGATTGGTTGCTTATCTATGAACAAGGGGCTGGGAGTGAAACGATTCGACGGGGATCTCTGGCCTCCCACCCCGTTGGCTAACATAATCACCGATAATAGTCCGTCCGTTTCTAAAAACGGGAAAAGTTTCCTTCCATCCCCCTGTTCAGCGTCTTCCAAGACGCCAAGACGCGGAGGGCTTCCCCCGGCCGAGAAGTTGGTTTACCACCCCCCCAGGGGTGGTTAGCGGGTCTAGTTAAGGGGCGTCTTAATTACCCACCGTAATGAACACCTTGTCGTAAAAACTTGCGCCGGTTTAATTATTTCAGAGCTGCCAGCCGCCCGCTCGATCTCCTTGCTCGGTTACCCTCGTATTCGGGGGTTGTTTCACACTCCACCCGCCCTGCAACTAAACGGAACTGACAACAGCAGCCGGAAGATTTCCTGCGCGATCGGCCACACCTCCTTTCCGACACCCTTATCGGTCTGCCTGCGAATGATTCTTTATTCTGTTCTCTTGGTAAATAAACAGAAACGCTGCTACTTAATTATTGGTTTATTTCACTTCTTTCCCAAAGCGCAATCATTATTTACAGCAGATATGTTCATGACGCTTCTTGCAGTACTTATTGCCCGAAATTTTTTGGTTTTTATTGGGAAAAAGTCAGTTTTGCGGGAAAAAGATGGCGCCGAAGTCTTGTGGGCCATTTAGAATTCCGAATTTTGTGGGAAGATGACAATTTGTGGGTCGTGCGGTGTGGCGACGTTTTCGATTTTGCAGGTGCAGCGCCGAAATTCTGCCTCTCTTGCGGGTGCAAGAATCGTGCAATGGAATTCCGAACAAGGGGTTTCTAAGTTGTTGCACCTGCAAGAGAAGTTGATTTTCGCGCTGCACCTGCAAGAGAAGGTTTCTTACTCATTTTCACTTTTTTTAGCTCCAAGTGAAGCCAGTTTTTGGTTTACAACCGTGTCCCACGTGCCAGAGGAGGCAAAAATTGAATTTGCGATGTTGTGCGACTTCGTCCGGTGCTCATAATCAATTCGGAGCATTGTTCGTGGGGAAATGATGTAGGAACAGTGTGGAAACAGTAGAAGGCCAATGAGAACAAGATATATTTCAAAATAGGGCAAACCAACCAGTGAATGACCGCATTGTTGAATGAGAAGCCCAGTAAATGACCGCATACTTTTAATAATAATTGCACTTATTAATGTCTGCTTAATACGCGTAACTAAAAATAGGGGATATTAAAAGTGCAACTACACTCCATTTATAAAAATATAATAATTTTTAAATTTTGTAATTGACATTTCTTTGCCTAATGGTCAATTACTGGTTGGTTTACCTACATCATACTTTTTTCAAAGCAATTATGTTGTAACACTTTTTACAATGTATTTATACAAAGTATTGAATAAACCACATATCTAACATGCCACAGTGTTGAACATTTTCTTTCCCACCACTGTCCCTTCCATATCACCGGCAATCAGTTGCACGTCCAGTCCCAGTAGTCCTCGCGACGTTCTGAAAAAATGTGAAAGATCTGACGCGAGTGTCAAGAAAAACGTGATTGAAACAGTTTGTACCCTGGTCGGGGGTGTAAACGGAAAAATCGATGCTCGCGATCGACCCTGTAACATTTCCCAGCGCGAGCACCGGTGGTAAGGTCATCGAGGTGCAGGCGAGGAGAACGCAATAAAGGCGCGTACCCATCTACGACGGCGTCGAATCCAATTACACCCACCCCCTGCCCCCCGCCCCCGTCCACTGGCCCTGCCAGTTGGGGGATGGCAATACTTTTTAAGGGTGCGTCTGCAACGAGAGAACACGGAAAAGGCCGTACAACGGGGGTATTGCGGCACGGTTTGTCGTCTCTCGCTTCTATAAATTCGCGGGAATTAAACGAAAGAATGCGGTCTGCCTCGACGTACGACCAGCCGGCCCTGCAACCCTTAACTCCACCCCTCTGTCTCCCTCTCTCTGTCTCTCTCGCTCTCGTCCTTGTTCCTTGTTCCAGAATGTTTCCTCTCTCTCGGAACCGTGGGCTCATTTTTGGGGGCTCGTTGGATTTTTAATTAAGGCCGCGGCGGTGACTCCCACGCCAAGAATGCACGATATCGTGCGAGGTATTTTGCCGAAAAACCACCCTTCCCCCATAGCCGCTGCCGCGGTGCGTGGGCTCTTCCTCGGGACAGCGTTATTTAATAACCGTCGTTCGATCGTTTCACGCTGTTATCTCTCCTCCTACTGTCCACCAGCGCTGATTCTGCGGACGATTTCTATGCTTCTCGTGTTTCATCGTGAATAACCGACAGCGACTCTTGTTTTCATCGAGCCACCCTGATGTTTCATTGATTCCAGGCGAAATACGGGTTGCCTAGAGAATTGTCCTCTCCCACAAATCCCAGCACCAACTATTTTGCCGAGCAATAAATTAGAATACAATGATTAACTCTATTACCTAAAAAAGTATCGGCAACTGTGCGTCATCTGTTATTCCTTTGTTTTATTATTCCGTTATAGGGTGGCATTGGTAGTTGGAAGCCTGGAGGATAATTCCTGAGCAATCGTAGGACTGTTACTCACGAAGAATCGCGAGGAAAGGAGATAGGAGGAGAGGAAGGCCAGGGAGAAACATATTCGCAGCCCCTCGGGTTTAATATTTAAAAGCGCATCTGAAATATGTCGATTCTGGCACATAAACACACAGGGGTGCTCCGAGGACCGGGTGGCCCTCGCAGAGACTGTCCTGGATGATTTATTCGCCGCGTTACTTCCTGACCTGCGAGGTTTACCGTCGTCGGAATTTGCATTCTCGTCGAGCTGCGTCTTGCTCCGAGGGTAGCTCGCACAGAGGGCTGCTCAGAGAAATGCTATCCATGTTTTTATATAACTATTGAAATGTAACCACAACTTCTCGAATAAATTACTTCCCTCTAATTATAAAACGACTACAAAATTATTTATTAGAAACTGATCCCAATTCCTATCGCAGCCAATTACATTTTTACTAACACCCTCCTACGTACATCGAAACATTTCGCTGGAATTTATCCTGATCAACGCAAGCATACTTCCAACGAAGCCCCCGCAGCCAGCTAATAAAGACAGAACAAGAACCGTCGAAATTTTCACGGGCACACACCCAGTTTCGTCTAATTAGAAAGCCACCCCCGCGCCGGGGGGTGATGTGGAACGACTCGACCGTCAGGAATCCCACGCAAAAGGAGCAGACAAGCGGCTTCTTCGAGAATTATGCGCGAACGCTCGGCCCCACGGCACTGTAAATCCACCGGTAATGTACACACATGAGACTGAGGGTGGTGCTGCAGCCCCTCGCCGCCATCGACCCTCTTAAACGTGAATTTGATATTCGTAAATCTGCCGGCCGGTTTCCATAAATCAAAACCACCCTCTACCGGCTGCTATGGCCTGCAGAAAAGCACGGTTTGCGAGCAGGGGCGCGTAGGGGGCTGCAGCCACCGCCGCCTCCCCACCCTCTGTGTGAGCCATACTCTAGAACATCCGCTCGACATCTTCTTTCTTAAAAATTGATCCCTTCCTGCCGCTTTGATCCTCCTCGGGACACGCTGGCGCTCCAAGAGAACGTGAAACGTTTCTCACCCCTCGGCGGGGGCAGGTTGTCTGGATTGTTTTGCAGGGTTGACGAGTTTCGCGCCTCAATTGCACGAAATTGTGGGCCTACTAAAGGAAAGGATGCTGGCATTTGCCAATTAAAGGATTGTCTTGTTTCTCTTTTGGGTGGTAATGTGTACTTCAGTCGTGAATAAGGAGAGGCAGTTCGGATTAGAGGAATCGGTGGCAATTTCCTTTCTGAAATTCTTTCTCGATGAAGGAAATGTCCACTGGACTCTAAGACCAAAGTAATCCGAAACACTTGTCACAGCGATCGATATTCCACCCTCGGCCCCTCGAAAAAGTATCATGGGAGATCGACTTGCACCGAGTCTGAGGAACTTGACGATTTATCGATGAAACGAAGGAGATATTGTAGCAGACGGAAGTCGGGGCGCCCAGTGAAAGACAGAGTTCACGGAAACCATAATCAGCGTTCTCACGCTCGGGCTGGCCGTCAGATTTCCGCTTTCATCCCTCGCGACAGACGCTGGCCAAGATAATTCTCGCTCTCCTCAGATGTTCACTTCAATCTTTCGGGGAATATTTGAAGAGGCCAGATCAAAGCGCGTCTGGTCAATTTCATCAACATTTGAATACGGACCGCTCTCTCCTTTTCCCTCTTGCTCCCTTTCACCCCCTTTTCGCTCCCTGTGGCGCTCGCGTTCCTTCCGCTATCTGCCCGCTCCGCTCAACGAGAGCCAACGAAACAACCCCCCCCCCCTCCTCCGCCCCACGTTCCAGCCCCCCACCCGGAGCCCTTTGGATCTCTTTGCACCGACTGCGAAAAGAGCTGGAGAAGCGCAGCGAGAGAAACGAGTCGACAGAGGCCAAGAGGGATGGCGAAAGCGAAGAAGAAGAAACGGGGGATGGGATGGGGGTGGGGAACTTTTGAAAAGTGTTGGGTAAAATGAGAAGCGTTAGACGAATGCGCCGATAACGTGCAACTCGAACATTCCGAAAGACATCCCTCCCTCGGCTGATGCGATGCTCTTTTCCCAGGCTCCTCAGCGGACTTTCAAACGGAGGATTCTTCCGTCGAATTCTATTTCACGGGATGGAGGGCCTTTGGCGTTACGGGGTAGAACGTCTTCCTTTGCCTGGGACCCGATCAGCCCGTCGATCGGGCGGATGATTAATTAGGGAGATGCCTGCGCCGGTATATAGGGTATTAAAATTGAGGCTTTGGGGTGAATGGTGGTTTGTTTAGGTTTCGTGTACAATTTAGTATGGGGTTTCAGTGGCAAGAGTGCGACTGGGGATGGATTTTGGGGATGGAAATGATTTTTCGTGATTTAAAATAGTATTGTGTCTCTGCAAGTAGTAGAAGTCGATCATTTTTGCAGCTTGCAGATATTGAAGCAAAAGCCATTGTAGTCCTAGCAATATTCCAACAGTTTTATGAGATAGATTGTAGAAAGTGGTATAAATTAATATCAAAGACACTTGAATCCCATCGCAATTTGCCCAATTTTAAAAATGAAATATCCCTTCGTGTTCACGAGCTGCAGAAAGTAATATTAAGTGATTCGAACGTACCGCGTGCCAAGGATTAAAATAGTAGAGCGAAATAGTAGATACGCGGGGGGCGCGTCGAGGGGGTGAGATTCACGGTAGTCGCGGGCATAAATTCAGCCGCGTCTCGAAATACCGTCGGGATGCGGCCTGGAGAGGAGGGTAGGCCAGCAGCGGCGCGATCAAAGCGTAATTTTAATTAGGCAGATTATACGGAAAGATAAAAATTATTAAAATTATTGCCTTAATGAAAGGGAACCTTCGCCTGGTTTACGGAGGGACGCGTAATTAAACGTCGGGAGTAGCTTCCCCCTGGGCGAGGGTTGTCCCGATGCCTGGCGCACCCACCAGCTAATTCAGCGCCCACTGTCGATTTAAAAAGATCCACATTCTCTGTGTCTACATCTGTTTCGATTTTCCTGTCGATCTAATCGATAATTTCACCCTGTCTGCTCGCAACAGTTGATACGATTGCCTTGGAATTTTTAGATGGGCAGGAGCGGAGGTTTTAGGTGGTAGGGGAGTCAATCTTCTTTGCAGTCACCTAATGGAAATAATTCTTTGAGAAATATTGATCAGATGGGGCTGAATAAATCATGTACACCTTTACTTTATGATCACTGCTTTATTATACAATTGCATTTCCCGGATTTCCCTATTTTCCTGAACCATTTCGAAGAAGGACAGAACTAAGTAGTGTAGGTACAATTATAAAAATTCTACCCCCAATCGACACTCACTGCGCGACGATCTAGGAAGCCTAATAGGGAATATTAAGTATTCCCCATTACGAATAATTTTGTTAGCACCCCGATTCATCCCCGATGGTAACGCATGAAATTAATAATCGCTCGCTGGCGTCTCGACGCCAACTTCGCCCCGGATACCAACCCCTTCGACTGTCCAACGAGATTTCATTACGCGCCCGAGGTAATTAGCCCTCGAAACCGCGTTTCGCTGTTGAAGTTATAATCGTAAACGAGGGGGGTGGGTTTCGACGAGGAAAGTCAGGTGACATCTTCGTCGACTTCTTCGGCGGCAGCAGGACGAGGGGAGCCAATGGAAGGTCGATAAGAGGGCCGCCCCCTGCTGATGGCAGATCAGCCCGCAAACCGCAAGGTGCCACCACACCCCCAAAAACCACCCCTGGCACCCCCGCGGCCAATGATCGGGCCTAGCCACCCCCAGGACCGCAAACCAACCGCAAGACGATGCGCAGAACCGCCTCGTTCACGCACACACCGCGCATTCCGACCGCAAAACAAAATGGTGGAGGGTGTTAAGATTTTCCAGCCTGACCACCTTGGGGAACGTAGCCTTGGTTGGTCCACAGGGTTCCAACCTGGCGAAGGGGGCGAGAGAAAGTAGCTTTGTTGGAGACTTCTTGGTCAACTGGTTGCCTCGGCTGACCTGAGTGACAATTAGGGTAGTGGGTGTCGTGGTCCACGCTGGAGAAAGTGGGACAGTCGATCTTATAAGATTCTGAGGGAGGAATGTAGCTGGAAGGGTTTTCTTGGTCCACTGATTGTTGTTCAAGTTGGTCCCACAAGTATAGACGCTATAAACGTTATGCTGAACGCTGAAAAGATTAGCGAGAACCTCCCTGGTACAATAGTTTAAATGCAACCCGTTCTGGGTGAGAATAAGAAGTACTAGTATATGGTGCACGTAGGAAGAAGAGTGGACACCACTAAGCGAATCCTTCCTGCTTAACTTTGAGATTCAAAAGATTATTAAATAATACCGAACACCTTTTGGGACTCCTTCCAAAGAAACTAAAACATGAATTACCAAACTTCCAAGTATGTAATCGTCCAGCGACCAGCTATCCTAAACACCTTCCCCCATCTATAAATAATCCACGAATTCGAGATCCATAATCATCAGCAATCCTGCGAGCCCAGCCACCCCTTGGCAGGTAATACCTACTCATTCATCGCGAAGAAACGAGAAATTGTTAGAGCCGTCGCACGTCGCGTAGGAGCGTGGTGGACGCTCGCTCCGGCTCGAATTTTTCTGGGTGAGTTCTCATGAGTCTTGGCAGCTCGGAGAGGTGGGCGAGGTGGGTGAGGTGGGCGAGGTAGCGGGCTGGGGTTCTGAGGTACCCCAGCGTGGCCGTTGCGGCAGCGGCTGGGGGATCCCGCGCACCCGCGGTGAGAGAACAGGCGAAAGGGGTGGCCGGTGGCGGTGGTGGGTGACGATGTCGTTGGTATGAGGAGCGAAGGAGCCGTGGGAGGAGGGATTTCGAAAGAGGGTCGGTGGTCGAGGTGGTGGTGGAGACGGAGGAGAAGCAGCTTCGAGGAGGAAAAGCTGCCACAGGGGTTGGAGGGCGAGGAGGGCGAAGAGGAAAAGTGAGGAGAAGGTGGCGGCGGCTACGAGGGGGGTGGGTTGCCTAGCTACCGGCGAGACCCGGCCAAGATACTCCGAGATATCTCTCTGTACTGTTTTAGGTCCTCTCCGCATATTTCGCCATCGGGTTTGACCATGTTCTTCGGCAACTTCGCCTCGACAGGTCGGAGGGGGCCTCTGCCAGAAATGGGGGGATAAAGTTGCCCCCGAACTGTGGATACTATGATATTTTTTGGATCAGAGGGAACAGCTTCGATAGCACGGGGATTGATAAGATTTCTGTGTATTTAGAGTTTAGAGTAAAGGGAAGTGATGGGATATTAATGAGAAATATTTTCTCAGCGCTCTATTTTATTCTCCCTTGGTCCACTTTAGGAAAGAATGAAGATTAGTTGTGGGGCTGAATGTTAATTCGAGCAAATACTTTCGCGACGATGGGACCCCTGTTTAGGCAAACTTCGACAGTCAATTCGAGGAGACGTGGTCGGGCTGGGAGAACAGGGGTAGCGAGGCATCGAAGATGACGAGGGAAATTAATTTCCTTCCGTTGCCAGTTTCAGGGGCTCTTTACCGGAGGAAATCTTCTTTTCGTATTTGCATAGGCAATAGGAAATAAAAAATTGAACATCAATCCAGGCAGGGGAAGGGGGGTCGCGATGGGGTAGGAGGAAAATAATTGGGAGCACTTTTGAAGCTTGAGCGAGGGTAACTCTTGAGTGTCTGCCCTTCGTGAAATCTCCTGTACTTTACCTGCTCGTTTCGGATGCAAATTTCACGGTAAAAAACTGTTCTTATGTTTCCTAATAAGGAGATTTCTCTGTGCGACCCATTTGTCGCTGAAGCGAATCCATCAGCATCGATAATTCAATATTTTTATCAAGTTTCAATGCTGACCATTTGAATTTCCTTTGCCCCTTCATTTCAGATTGCTGGACTTCTTACAGAATTAAAGTTCAAGTCACTCATTCCCCTCCCAGGAAGGGTTGGATATCAATCGATCTCATCGGAGAACTTGTAAACTTAGTCTGTTAATTTCGAATCGATTGCATACCGATGAAAGGGCGAAACTTTGATCGTTCTTTTTCAAAAGGCGATACCAGTGTCGCCCTCGAACGAGTAAGACGGCAAAGACATTTAAGAAGACTCACCCTCTTTCTTCACGCCGCCCCTAAGAAAGTTGACTCCACCCCCGTGGTAAGGCAGCTCGCGAAGGAGTCGGTAAAGATCAGCCCCGAACGAGCCGAGGGGTGACTGAAAAACATAGTTCGTTTTTAGAAAGCAGCTACAAAAAATTCAGGCTAATTTTCAACGGGGGATCAAACTGACTCTTCACGAATTTTAAAAAGGCAACCTGAGGAAATTGTTACAAAGGAGACGAATAAGCAAAAAACTTAGAAAAATAGCAAGATTGAAAAACTAGTGAGAAGGGGTTGCAATAGTTCCTTTTAACAAGAAAGGCCACCAAATTTTTACCATTCGAAGGTTGACAAGTCGTATACCCCGAAGAACAGGGAAAGAATTTGAAAGAACGAGTCGGTAAGAAAGGAAAAGAATAAGACGCCTTTCTTAAAGAAGTGGCGCCTCCTTTTAAGAAGCCGCTAGTACATCGGGTGGCCACTAAGAAGGATGGCGCCTTAGGTGTAGAATACCACCCCCATTTTGTCCCCCGCCTGGCGTTCTTCCACTCTCAAACAAAAGTAGTATCATCAAAACCAAGTAGCCTCAAGATTTAATCTCCCTCTTCTTCAAAAACTTACTATCAATTCATGTAATTTTCCTATCACGTGAAATAATACAGTTTCCTATTATTACAAATGTTTAAACAATATCCTCAAACGCCCACGTACCCCTTCAGCCCAGTTACAGCGATTTAAACCTTTCCCGACGCTTCTGCAGGCTTTCCCCCCCAGTAGATTTTTTCCCACAGGCTTCACCCTCTTTTCCAGCCACCCTCGCGGGCGGGGGTGGGCCCACAGTACGAAGAACAAAGGCTGGGCACACGGTCGGTTAATTTAATCTAAGCAAACATCATATAGATGGTACGCGAACGTGTTCCACAGGGTAGCAGCAAGACTGAAGAGGGTGGAACTCGGGGGAAGACGGAGGGTGGCGGATCTGCAGACTGTGAATCTAGATACATACGTAAGTACAAGAGTATTCAAGACGGCGCTGAGGAACGATGTTTAGCATGTAGATGAAGATCTTGGTAATCAAGGGCTGCAGCCCCCCGGGCGCACTTCGTCAAGTCTTACTTATTTCTGCCCGTCGTCGGGCGATTCGTGATCCGTCAGGGCGGCGCATCACCCTTTCCGAGAACACTTCCAGTCCCAGGCGAAAAAGGGAAGTGGATTTTTAGGGGGCACGTGGAAGAAAGGCAGAAAAAACTGAGCTTGAGGACATGGGCATGTAAAATTTTGTCATACGACACTTGGGGGTGTTAGAAAGTAACCCTGACCGTCTGCAAATCATCGCCCAAAGGCAAACCCACCCCCAACATTAATAGTGGTATCTTCCTCAGAGTTTTCTCCGTTAATCTCCACCCTCAACCCCTCTACTAAAATTCTATAACACAACACTAAACCCAGCCAGAAGCACCACGCTCGTCAAACTGCATCGAATAGAAAAGCATGGGGGATCGATCTCCCGGACCCACAGGGATGAAAAAGAAGAATTGAAAGCGACCGATTATCGAGTTACCGTTACGAAAGCGGTGGCCAGTAACGAAGGCCATGCTCCGGAGCCCTTTTCTCGCCGAGAATATCTCGGCCCGAAGCCGTATCTCGTTCGAAATGATCGGGTCTCGTTGTCCCGAAAATTCACCCCGTAATCGACGGACAAAAAGTAATTTCCCATCGAGGCCTGGACAAAGGGTGATTTTGCATGGGGGCTTGTGCCAGCGATAGCCACGGGGGTGGCAGTGACCGGTGCGTGTAACGACCAAGGCCTCTCCGCTTCTCCCCCAACCGACCCACAACTCTTCGCCACCCCCGCGAGCCTCGCCATGCCCGACGAGAACGTTTACGGTGAACACCACGTGCGCTCTATGCGTAGGAAAGGTGTGCGTGAGAGGGGGAGGCTTCATTTCACCGGCGTACGCGTGTACACCGTTCGATCCGCTGTGGTATGTGGGGCTCTGGGGCATTTTTCGCTCGCGTTTTTCCACCCCCGCGTTCTGCATGTTCGCGTGATGCTGAGTCGCTGATCGCGGGGTTGAAACTTAGTGGGAAGGGTTGCGGGCGGAAATTTCATGCAGATTATATGTGTGGGATACTCTGGGGAGTTTATGAACGACGTTGGATTTTTTACGTGGTGAGTGTGTGTTCCTTAGACTCTAATCACTTGAGGTGAAAATACCTTGAAAGGAGCATTGGGGAATACTGTCCGATGGGATTGCAATTGAAGATAAATGAATTTGGGATAGTATCATTCATTCCCGAACTCCTCAACCACGTCTGAAGACTCGGAATCAGATATGCACGCTATATGGTCGAGTTGTACTACTGAGAAACAGTAGGTATCGCGGAACCGCGAAACAAACGTATCAAAGGTACTTCCCCTGGCTCCAGCTCACCCCACAGTGTCACCCCAGTACCGTCTACCTACGGAAGCACACTTTTCTCCCGACCAAACAGCGAAGCCCCGATTTATGACGCGTGGAACGAGAAGAACCCTTCGTCTCCCAAGTCCCGCGCGTAGTTCGATCCGTATTCCTCTTTGTCCCACGGCCGATTTACGAGGCCGCGAGACCAAGGAACGGAAGGCCAAGAAAAATCGCGATCGCCGCCCGATGACACGGCTGGATTTAGCGGCAATTGGTAATGCGGCTCGACTGCAGGACGATAAATCGGTATGGGCGAACTGGCCGAGCCAACGAGCCGTGTCCCTCGTGCAACGAGTCCTCTCTCCCTTGTCGAGCGGGACAGGGACGCCGCGGAGAGTGGGAAGAAGAATGAGCGGCGGGGGGGGGGGGGGTGGTGGTGGTCGAGGGAAAGAGGGAAAGAGAGAAAAGGCCGGAACGAGCGGAGAGGGCTGAAAAGCCAGGGGGCGAGAGGGAATGGAGGAGGGACAGACTATCCCCCGACGTTCACCGCACGCTATTCTTCATACTCCATTATCCGTGCTCTGCTCCACTCCGCTCCATTATGCCGGCACCGCGTATAAACGACGAGTCGCGCCGTTTTCGAGCCACCCTGATGTCCATCAGGCGGCTACCTTCGCGAAACACCGATAAACACCGCTTTCTGTGGCCAGTTTGCGCGCGACACGCGGCAAAAACGCGCTCTCGTCGCTGCCTACGTTTAGATGAAAGGGATGCACCAGGGGTGGATTCTGAGGTTGGAGGGGAAAGTATGGAGTTCGCAGGCCCTGGAGAGGGCGAAGTGCGTTGGATGCGCGAGATTTCGGGCTGTGGATGTTGAGAGATCGTGTAGTTAGCGGGGAAAGAGGCGGATGGAGAGGGTTGGTGTCAAATTTGGAACAAGTTGGTGATTTGTTGGGGTACTGAGGTGATGGTGGGAGGAGGGATTCGAGGGGTAGAATTTTTGGAAATAGGTATATTAATTGTGGGGACTTACTTGGGAAGAAGAAACTAGGATCACATTCTGAGGTGAAGTTTCTTAAATTTTTCGAATGAGAGTTCGCAAGTTGTACGTGGAAAAATCGTTGAGTACCCCGAGGTTTGAAACCCGCGAGTGGCTTAGTGGAGAGGAAATTTAATCACGAGGATCGCTAATATCAAGCAACGCCCCCGAAACGCTAAATTCGAAACGTGTATTCGTTAGCAGGCTGCACTGGGGCGCGGCACGAAGCAGAAGCAACCGGGTGGATCTTCTCCCGGGGTCTACGTTTAATTAAATCTTTTGCGAATTTACATACACGCGGCTCCGTCGGCCGAGGATCCTTTGGAACTGCCGGCTTTGGGGGGGGTGGAGCAGCTTTGTAGAGATTCGTCCCGTTACCTGTGCAACCCTTTACCTGGCGGAAACATCATTAAAAACACCGATCTTACGTAGCTCCTTTTTTTTATTTGCGGCCCGCAAACTCGGTATCGACCCTTGTTTTCGAACCGGGGGGAAAGTTTCAACTACCGGCGAAAAAGCGTAAAGCGATTAGCCCTTTGATCGTCGAGCCCGCCGCGGCAATCGCTTCCATTTGTCCCTCTGCAACGTTCATTTTGTCGTTAAAGCTTCTGGAGGAACTTTGCGAAACTGTAAGAGCAAGCTTGAGAGATCTTGCTGCAAAAAAGAAATTGAAAATTTGATAAATAAAGTATCGCAGACGTAGAAGACCTGAAAGGGGGAACAGGAAAATGCAGAAAATTAAATGGAACTTGGAAATGGAAATTAATTAACAGTAAAAAGTGAAATGAAAAGATTACCAAGAAGAGGAACGGTGCAGGGCCAGAAACAGCCACGTCGTCGGTCATATTTTGAAATACACTTTTATTTCGACTCGGTCAAAAACTACGATAACAATAGGTGTCGGTAGATATGTATATCGGAAATCATTCTTGGGGGAATGCGGAGTGTTCGTCGCCGGCGAACGGGGAAAAACGAATAAATCGTCGCCGACACGTTGAATGAGCCGCGCCACGGTTTCCGCGGGGAAGTCGCGGCGCGTGTTTCGCTTTCGTTTCGTTTACCACGAGGAATTTCGATGTGAGTGCGGCGCACTGGCGCGGCCAGCAAGGGTTTCTTCGTTGAATCGCGAGAAGCTTTCTCGTCCGCGAGATTCGATTCCATTCCGTATTTATCGTCGACTCGGCCCGAGCGGGATCCCCTGGCCGCGCGATTATTTTCCAACCGCCCCGCGCATTTTCCAAACCCCTAATTCGATGAGAGCCACGGCGGGGACCACGTTCGGGCAGTATTGCACGAGCCCGCAGTCAAATCGATCGCGTTATACTATGAAAACATAATCGAAAGGAAGAGAAGACGCGCCGAGCGCTCGTCGGACGGCTGGCCAAACTATGGAAGCTCTACTTGCTCGATCTGAAACACGGGCGAATGGTTTTTACGGAGTCTTGCGCGGGATTCCTGATGGGAAAGTAAAAGGTAGAGATGCTGATCACCGTTAAAATACGGCTCGGGAGAAAGCTCGACTGAATTCCTTCGAAAAGAAGCGAAGTGTCACTTGAGAGTTTGGTCAGCCAGCGTAGGAGCACCGGACACAATTCGTCACACCTCACGTAGTCTGTCGACAGTGATGAATGACTCGATGAGAACGACAAAGCTCTATCTATGTACAGTGTTTATATACATCATCATCATCGTCACCATCACCGGGCCGCCACGTGTTCACGCGTCCACACTCTCGCTCCATTATTGCACTCAGAACCCGTTCTCTCTCACTTAATTACAAATCAGCCAGCTGCCTAACGATTCGCCGAGACACGCAACCGGCGGAATTGGTCGTCTGTCTTATCGGCGATCTGTCCCTAGCCGCGTGCCCCTCGACTCCCTTCGTCTCATTCGTTTTTAATGCCCACTAGTAGCTAGTTTCGCTCGGCCGTTGGAGCCAACACGTTCGCACCAATCACAGTTTCGCTGATGGACACCGTCCAAGGTGTACCTTACAGCAGAGGCTCGTTCGATGAAATCCCGGACGCTTGGTATCAGTAAGGCCTCCAGACGTTGTTGTCCGGTCTGACTTCCTCCTGTCTCACGCTGCAGCTGTCCGCCACTGCCCTCTGCTCCGGGCTCTCCGAATTCTGGAACTGGTTGCCGTACAGCTGAGAGTAGAGGATGCTCGGGAGCACGCCGTGCGTCGGGAAGTAGTTGCCGTAATTCTGCCCGAAGCCTTGCTCCTCGTGGACAGGGCTCTCCGTGGTGCTGGAGTCTGTCGAAAGGGACCTCGGTGAAACGTAGTCTTGGTACCTTTGGCTCGTGGCGCCGGACATCAGGCTGCTCAGTGGATCCAGCGGGTCGGACTGGCCCGTCGTCGTCGAATCTGGCACTACTGTCGTTCAAAGAAACAGAGCAGCTTTTGGTTTTGATCTTCTAGCCTTTGGGGAAATGGCTGTGCTTCCCGTGAAGATATGTATGCGACGGGAGCATGATTGAGACATATTGCGATCACGTAATAATATGGGGACTGATTGTTGTGTAATAATGATATGTTGACTCGTTTCTTTAAAAAAAAAATATTGAAATTCAGTGATGGAGACTCGTCAGTACTTGGGACAGAGAGGATCTTGATTTTTTTTAGGCACACCCGAAGTTACACACCTGTTTTCAATACACATTTTTTAGAAGAAGGCTTAAACAATAACGTGATATTTTTTATTACGCGGTGCCGTGTGGATTTACTGCCCGTGACCGATAATTATCGAAGTTACGGGGAACTGGAGCACCCTGACCAAACAGGAATCTACTAGGGTAGATGTCCCAATTACTGCCACCTTAAGATTATAACCCAACTTCATTTAATCATTTCGCGTGTTGTGTAACCTAAAAATTGTTTCAGTTTGAAACATAATATTATTTAACATCTCTTTTATTAAAAAAAAATAGTTTTATGAATTAAATATGAAGAATTTATTAATAATTAATTAAAATTCGCGAGCGATCCTAGTGTACCTATAACTGTCACCTCAAAAATCGTCTTGTCCGTATGACTGCCACCCAATAACTGTCGGTCCTAATAACTGTGACCACATAACTGACGGTCCCTATTATTGACAATGAGACCCGATTACAGTCGGTCCTTTTTACTAAGACTCGATTAGGTACTGCCTGTCCTTTTTACTGATTAATAGCCAGAATTATCGAACGCATAGTTTTGGAATTATTAATTTATTTGTCATATACTGTAATTGTTCGTATATATCTATAATTTAATATCACAGCATCACACGCTACACGTGGTTTTGCGGTTAAGAATTTGAACTTTGACAGATGACAGTTATGCGTACTTCACGTTTTTTTGTCCCGAATACTGCCAACAGTAATAGGGACAAGCCCAAAAATTTGGTCCCTAATGATGTCACCGTTAATTATTATAACTTAACAATAAATATTATGCATTTTATTCGTTACATCATTAAAGTAATTCTTCTAGACCGGAATAATTCATTTTATGCAATAGATAGAGGTTGAATAGTAAAATTGCGACCCTTTCTTTAGTACGATTTCGCCATCACTTCCTACTAACGTCGTCGCGTTTTTGACGCTCAAATGGCACTTTCATTTTTCAATATTATTTTTTAAGCACTAGGTACATGTGAGTACATATATTTCTTTTATTTTTTGTAAATCAGAATCTCCGTTTCATAATAACATTTTTTTGTACATTTTGTTTCATATGTTACGTTTTTATTACATAAAATAAATAAAGTGGCAGTAATTGGGACACTGGCAGTAATTGGGACACTGGCAGTAATTGGGGCATCTACCATATCCCTCGAAATAAACAAAAGTTTAAAATATTATCATAATTTACAACATTGTAAGTGGTTAACACAGCGATTATAAATAACATTGTACAAAAGCTTTAGGTAATTACCACGAATTTCCCTTAAAACACACGCGTACCCAGTATTAAAGTTGCTAAAAGTTTATATAATTATTACTGCGAAAATAATAAAACAGATTGTACTTTCGTTGAGTCGTTAGAAGCGGGGAAGCCTCCTCTGCACAATGGGATTTGTTTCATGCCGACAGGACAATCCGTTGCCGAGATATCGTCGCGTAAAGAGAGTCGTAATTTTTAATATTTTTCTATCTCCGTCCTCGTCTCGCGATCGGATCTCTCACTCGCACCCTGACCCAGTTTCCGCCAGTGAGGCAGGTCAGTGACAGACGCTGATTCAGCATTTTTTTACTACTAGTAGTAGTGACGTCACAGTTCGCGAAAAAATGTAGGTCACGGCGTCTGAGCCGTCCCTGTACATTTTAAATGGCCACTTTGCAGCCCCGTATCTCAGGAACCGATCAAGATATCGTCATGAAACAAAATGCACCATCAAGAGCACGCTCTCCCCTGTCTGACGAGCCAATTCTTCATTGAAATTTCCCCTTCCATCTATCCCTGCCCTTCGCCCAAACGTACCACTACGTTAATCCATATTCAAAGGTAGCTTAATAATCAATTTCAATCGCTTCCACTGTATCACCAACTTCACTGCAGATACTTCCACGAAATATGGGGTGCGTTCCGATTTTCGCAGTGAGTGCAGAAATCGCAGCGGTTCATGCGGTCTTGAAATTTAAAAATGCTACTATGGAAAAAGAAACGTTGTTTACAATAACCTCGATACTATTAAATAATAGTGATAATGAAATCAGCAGCTGTGATTCGTCTGATGAAAGCGAAAATGAAGATGATATTAACTTGCCATTTAGAATCAAAATTAATATACATATCATTAATTGTAAACAAAACACTCGGACAGATTATGTTTGCCTAAAAATTGACAGATTATGGAGAACATTATGGAGGTTATTCCAGGATATTCGATAATAAGTATGTAATTATACAATTGTATTAAAAAAAAACATCACATGAAGTTTCTTCAAAATAATAACGTAAAAAAGTGGCATTGTAATCATGAGAGAATTAATTGTTTTTATTACTTTTCATTACATTGTATCAGCTATTTCCAATAGAGAAATTCAAATAATCAAAGATTGGCAAAACAAATACGCATGCGCGCGCGCAGTGACTGCTTCACTTTCGAAATTCTGCGTTTGCTGCACGCTCGCTGCACCGGAAGTAGCATCGTATTGGTGGAAAGTGAGAGAAATTCTAGGGAATCGTACGATGCCACCAATTTCATGCACTCACTGCGAAAATCGGAACGCACCCTATGATTGGTTCCAATGTAAAATTTACGGGAAATGAGTCATGAGTCAATGAGTCATGCGGAATGAAGGGTGTATTGAATCGTTTTCGTTCTATGTGTCATTAATGATATTTTAACAATTGATCACATTTCTGTTCTTATTTTGTTTATTTTCATTAACATGTCCCTTTTATGACGTCTAATGTCCCATTTAAGACTACCTAGTCGTGAAAGGGACATTTAAGACGTATTTGCAAATCGAAGATTTTATTATATTCTGTGTAAAGAGTCTGCTATATATTTTTATTGAAGGCCAATAAACATAATTCCCATTAATGGACTTGTGTTTTAAATATCTATCATGATATTATCAGAAACGGACGCTAAATAAAATTGCCCCTTTTACAGCACCTCTCCCTTAATACATACATCACGAATCCCAAAGTTTTGATTGCCAAGGCGACCATAATGCATTGAATCGTCAGGCATGCTGCTCCATTTTCGAGAGCAGTAACCCGTAAGAGTATCTGCAGTGGCCCGATTATCAAAGGAATCTCTGAACCCTTGTAGGCAGCGATTCACCAGAGTGTAAGGGATCAGTTACAGCGATCGAAGGAGGATAGATGACGAGACTTACGGGAAGACACCGCTGAGAACGCGTCCTGCTGTGCCGTGGATCCAGCTCCGGTGCCGGAAGTGACGGTGGAGCCCGCTGTCGAATCGGGCGCCGTCGGGGTGTTCATGGATGCGGTGCCCGCGAAAGACGCCAACGACGACGTGGGCGGCGGCGGTGGTGGCGGAGGTGGCGGCGGGGGTGGGAACGACGCCTGTGCCGCGCACGACGATAAAGGCCCAGGAAGATAACCAGCGTAACCGGCCGTGCTTCCGTATCCCCACGAATTGCTCGCAGTCAGACCGAACTGCGACATGTCTGAACAGATCGTGCCCGTTCGCGTATCACCATTGCAATCCCTGCTATTTTTCTAGCCACTCCCATTAACGGACAATCATCCGGGACGAACGGAATAACCGATTAATGCCTGGCCCTTCCTCTAGCCCTCTCTCAGCTCCGTGCTGCTTCGCTCGACGAGTGTGGAGTAAGGCGAGGGGTGGAATTGAGGGGGGAACAATGCAATCGGACTGATTGAACGAGTGCAGAGAAATACTGACGATGTGTACGACGTTCGAAGAGGGTAGTTAGAATTATGAGTGGCGATAGCGAAAGCGGGCCGCGGTATTCGTGGATCTAAACCACTTTGCGTGCACGGTACACGGAGGATGCCTCCTCCGCGCCCCCCGCGGGGCTGGATTTATTTTTGCGGCGTATAGGCAGCATCCCCCGATAGATTTTCCGATGAGTTGCGTGGGGGGGCTGAAGGCAGAAAGGTCGAGAGGGGTGCAGCCGGACAGAAAACGGAGGGAGGCTGCGTGGAGAGATCAAAGGGTTGGTCATCCCCGCGTGGCTCTGGCCAACTCAAATAACCGAGCTCGCCTCGGCCAGCGCCGGCCCGCCGTCACGAGAGGGCCTAACCCTAAATACTGCGACCCGGCGTGCTTTCACGTCGTTCGTTCAATTTTCACCAAGGGCTTGCCCCTGATCCATCACGTAAGGAGCTTTGACCAGCACGGCGACGACGCTTTCACGTCCACCACTAATTTCAGTCGCCCCGCGTGGATCGATCGATTGGCTAGATAGCAAGGCTGATCAAGGTATGATTTCTTGATAATTTCAGGTGTTTCAGATGAAACGAGACTAAGAAACTTAGAGCGCTGGAAGCAGCGAATCGATGTACGAGGATGATTGATACGTCACGAAATTCACAGCAAAAGAGGGTGAATCGAGAGGCACGAGCGCGAATTATCGATGTCCGATGTGAGGGTAGAAAAGTTAATAAAGGAAATACCCGGCATGCTTGATACTTTATCGGGGAATTTCCCGCGTTATCGCGTTCAGATGAGAAGGTGGCTCATTAAATTGGCCTCCGAATATTTTCCGCGTCTATTTCTTCCGTGGCGAGACAGCACGCTGCTGGGAGCAGAAATTTATACTCACGACTATCTGTCGTTGAACGGAGTGGCAGCTGGTAGAGAGTCTTCGAGTCGTTGGAGATTGATGGAGAAAAGGCGAAGCTGCGAGCTGGATGTTACGCGTGCAAATCCGCGAATTCGGTAACAAACGTACAGAGAACTGGGGTGGAGTAACCAGCCCGAAACGACGAGCCACCCCCGACGGGCTCGCCGCTCCCGTGGCAACCCCTTTAATATAATATTTAATCTAGCTTTGAACAGGCTTGCGGTTTCCGCCTCTGGAGTCGAGAAGCTAGAGCTCGCAGAGCCTATGTCGAAAGCTCTGCCTGTATCTAACGGAGGCCGCCGCTGTCTGCTTGGAAATATTCCCAGCTTCCGGGTAAGCTCTTCTTACACGGTATCAGGAATGAATTTAATTTCGAAAACTGCTTCGACCATCGCGTTTTTCAGAAAAGACTAGCTTCTCGAGGAATTGAATTCCGAATAAATGTGCTTCTTTGAGAAAAGTGGATCTTGATTAATTCCTATTAGAATTCTATCCTATTTTTTTAGTGCCTCTGTTCAAAGAGTGACAGTTTAAGACTTAAGTTATTGCATTTAGAAACCGATACAATATACATCTTGGATGGCAAAGGCTGAGCGCTCGAAGCTCAAGCGTCGAAGAACACGAGACCATGAAGAACGCGAAAGCAGGGTGAGAGTGGACAATTCGAATCCGTTGAAGAGTATCGCGGCAGTGGAGCAGGCGATCCTTGGGCTCGTACATTCATCATGCAGATAAAGCTGATCAAGATACTCACTTTGACAGTTGGCTGGCATGGCGTGCCTGAAGGAGGACAGCGGATCCCGCGGCTGGAGCGGGTTCGGTAGCGGCTGAAGGGGATTCGGCAAGGGCTGCAGCGGGTCCACCAGCGGCGAGGCGAAAAACGGGCCGCCCCTTTGAGAGGCGAACGCGAACGCGTGGAACTGCTGCTGCTGCCCTAGAAGAGACAACACTGCGATCAACCGTGCGCCTGTCCGCTGGACTTGCTGTGCTCCCATCAATCACCTACGCGACTCTACGCTAGATCACCGCTCAATCGCGCGCTACAACTCCCTCATCCACTCCGTCGCTTCGTTCGCGTCAATTAACCAAACACCAGGCATCGACGCCCAGCGGCAGGCCTACCCTCGTCGTACCCACTTCCAAGACCACGATCCTATCCTCCGGTCCTCCGTCCCATCGGCCACGCTTTTATTTTCCAGGGCAACGTCCTCTGCCCCCAGGACAGCGGTCCAGCGTGGGCAGCGACAAGGTATCAGGGGCTCGAACGGGTGGAACTGACCAGGCAGGGTGCGAGGGAGCGGCGAAGAGACACGCAGAGGCACCGATTCATTTTATTTGCCGGGTACGGTGTCGCCAACCCAATTAAAGACGTCCCAACAGGCGACCGTCCTATCTGACGAGGCGGATGGCCACCCCAGCAGCCGGTCAGGTTAGGCTAGCCCTGTCTGCCCCATACGTAGAGCTGGCTTCCCTGGCTCCCTGCACCCCTGCGCCCGCGACCGGCTGCCCTCTCGTCCGGCACCGTCGAAATCTACGAACCAACACCGCCGCACGGAAGGCACTGGAGACCAAAGCCAGGAGGGACCGGAGTCACAGCGACAGAGACGCACAGAGAGAGCCGGAGCATCGGTCAAAGTGGGACAGAGTGGAGCCAGAGGCAGAGAGACCCCCGCCAGTCCTGATAATCCAATCGAAGCCCTAATTCTAACTCGGCAACCCGAAATTCCCGCCGGTTTGCTGAATAGGGTACGCTGCTCCGATCCTGGGGACACAATGGGGGCGCGACGACGGAATACAGAGACGGCACCGGGGCTAACGAGATCCTGTTAAACCACCGACCATTCGTACGCTTCCCAGCCAGGCCCCCGAAGAAATTTCCCAACGACTTCCTTACGTCAAACGTCGATTCCGCTCGGTTTTCGGCCCTCGGCCCGGTCGATCTTCGGCTACGTGCCCCGTCGATCGTCGGTGGATTTCATACATTATTCCCAGCTCCAGCCGCGAATTTATCACGTCACCCTACCTCGGGGGCTTCCTCGATGTTCCTCAGGGTTGTTCCTTGGGTGTGCAGCGCTTTGGGGTGGATGTTCCTCGGAGGATACGTTCGGTGAGAGTGTGAGACAGTGACGTTGAGCTTTGAATGATTTTTTCAAGGAAAAGGAAATTGCGTTTCGTCTCGGGCCTGCTAGTGGACACTGGGATGTTACGACATAGGACGGAACGGATATATATATATGAAGGGAGAACTTGCGAGAGATCGGAACAGTCGAGAGGCCTTCTAGTGGCGGAGTCGGAGGTATCGCTACAATTTCTTCTCTTTCTCAGATCAACTGGATGTCATGTTCCTCCAGATAATCATCTTCAGACTTAATACGCTTCTAGAGCAACCAGGATGGACAAATTCTTTTTCATAGCGATTCGGACCTTCTTCTGAGTCGTTACTATCGATTTCATTGGACACCCCTTTACGCGTGCAGGGTGACTGCCAGGGAATTTCTCGCGAGTTACCAGCTGGCAGCGACAGCTCCTCATTTCGTTCCGTCGCCCCCCTTGGAATCGACCCTCCCGACATCACCGCCCGTGGATGCTGGCCCACCATTTTCGGTCTTTTCTAGCGAAGCAGGATCGTAGGTGCGCAACGTGACATTTTATGTATCGAAGTTCCGGGCACGGGGGCCAGGAGAATCCGTGGGGGCTCTCGAACCTCTCCCTCGATCAATTTCCTTAGCCCTGCATCCTTTCTGTGGCGGCCACCTTTGGCTACGGGACGAGGGTAGAATGTGTAATGAATTGCTTGTTTAATTAATTACGACCCTCGAGAGGCAGCCGTGCCTCTGAGGCGAGGATGAGGCGAGTTCGTTCCGCCGTTGAAGCATCGTTTTCTGGGACCATTTCGACCCTCGAATGCAATTCATAGGACTGATTTATCGCCGCCTGCGTGGGAGAAGAGTTCGCTCTCGCAGTGGAGCGATAAAACACGTTTCGTCTGTCCGACACGAAAGATCCGCGACCCCCCTTCAACATTCTTTTTCTCTTGCCCCTCTGTTTAGAGATCAATGTCTTTTGCTTGATGGTTTAATTGGTTGTAATTGGCAATGCTTGCACTCGATGAAAGCCACGCGAAGCTCGTTTTAAAAGACTGTTTAAATTAGAGGGATGAAACAGCTAATTGTGTGTCGCGGCTGATGATTTCAGAGGATGTAAGCGTGATAAAATTAGGGAGAGCGCGTCAAAGACGAGGAAGCGGCCGGTTTAAAGAAACGCCGATCGACCACCCACGACTCGCAGCCCTTTCATCTCGCGCCGCTTCCCCTTTCGACCTGTCCCTGGACCCCTTTATTTCGGGCAAACCGTTTGTTTTCCTGCAAGATGTAACGCGCCGCCTGTTTTAGAACTATATGATACTAAAGGCTTCGCGCGGCCAGAAAACGCCGGCCAGATAAACTAGGAGTAGAATCTGAGCGAGAATTTATGGTAGGCTAATGTATCGCGATATTTTCCTCGCTTCTACTTTGCTCTCGTAGGTAAAACTTAGTCCAATCTTCTCACAAATTTATTTTTTACCATCCATCAACGATTAGATATTAAATTTCGAGACACCAAGCTGAAATCTTCACCACGAAGCTTCTTTACGATGATAATTCAGTGGGTGGTCCCGGCGCACAAGCGGATGTGGTCACGATCCGCCAAGATCCCTATACACAGCCCAGCACACAGTATTTGAGTGGATATTTTCAGCGCGCGAGTAACACAGCAAGGAAATACACTCCGCCTCCATCTGCAACGCACCGACCATCCGAGAATTACATAATAAGAGTTTAGAACCCGGTACCCACCCGCAACAGCCACCCTTGGACAAAATGCTTCGGAGCTCCAGCAACCCCTTGTACAAGCCAGCAGTCCACGAGTTCGATCCCTCAATCTCGACAGAACGTCTCAGGGAAGGCAAGATTTACAAACACGCCGCGGGGATTGGGGGGGCCGGTAAATTTCGATTCTCGCGAGCACAATGCATCCCCCTGCCCCGCGCGTGGCTTACGTAACAACCCGGAGGGGGGGGGGGGTGGGTTTTCGGGAAACAGCCACCCCCTCGCGGGTGTGGTGGAAAGGGGGCTCGCAGCACACGTCGGCTGCGACCCACCAAATAACCCGGCAGCCCCGGTAATTGTATGTCTCGGCGGTGGCGTGAGCCGAGGAGAAGCTAAGGAGAAGCCGAGGAGAAGTGGGCATCGCGCAGCGTCGCCCCGCCGCACTACACACCCCCTGAATACGTGGCAAACTTCGTAGGCGTCGCACAATATCTCCGCGGCTAAGCGCCGCAGCCCTTTATCAATGTTATGGCGGCCGGCCGCGGTTATAAATAATGGCAATTGCGCGAAACTTAGCCCAGCCGAGGTAACGGCCGACCAGACGGGAACCGCACCACCTCCAGGCCATTCCAAACTTGCGGCTTTCAATGCCTCCTGCTGCCGTTCGTCCAGAGTTACGCGATTGCGAGCGAGCCGCTTGGCCCAACCGGCTTCGGATGAATTTTTCTGGGGCTTGGCTGCTGGGGACGTTTCGGGCGATTGGATTTTGCGATGTGGGAGGCTGCGGGTGGGGTTTTGGTGGGTGTAAGGTGTTGAGGATGGTGTAGATTGTGGTGGGTGTATAAGTAGTGTTCTTTTCGAGGAGATTTTTCTTTGATGGAGATGAAAGTTAGTTTGTGTTCCCTTATAGATATTTCGTTTATGATACACTTGGGACGCTTCTTTCTAGGAGTCCAAACTGAGGTCTTATCCTACCCAGAACATGATAGTGGCTATCCCAAGCTGGCAGCCCAGTTCGAAGCACAACCGCAGTTACCACAGACACACATGGACTAATTTCATCCACCACTGACAGTGAGATTCTCTTAAGCTCTAAGTAGAATGTAGAATAAATAATAAATGAGAATAGTAATGCTTACAGTGATACTCACTGGTCTTGGATCGCGGTTCCCGCGGCCCGTCCACGGTCACTTTGATAGCCTTGGAGTACGTGGCGACCTGCGGCGGCGTGGTGGACACGGTGATCGTCAGCGTGAAGCTCTTCCCTGAAACACGACGAAGGGAAAGTCACTCGAAGCGGCGGCCAGCGTCCTATCCGTTGTCCCCGTTTTTTCCCCTTGGATCATCGACGATTCGTGGACGCGCGCCGATTGAAACGACGCCGGAAGTTCGCAAACGTGGTTAGCCAGCTGAAACTCGGTGGTAACCGAATTAACCGTCGGTAATGTATCGAGGGCGTCGTCGACGGTGACGGTGGCCAGCCAACGCGACCGAGCCGAGAGGATGGGCGCGCGTCGAGTTATGTTAAAGAGCCCATTGAACTCGCGAGTGGCGCCGAAAAACAACCCCCGCAGTCTCGTGTCGCGATCAAAACGCGGCACCTACTTTCATTTACGCTCCCAACTCCTGAATTGTAATTACATTAAACGCCCACAATGCCCAGAATAGCGCATTATCATCTGAGAGGGATTCGGATGGTGTGGGAAGTTTAAAGAGAAGCTTCTGCTGGCAATGATGGGAAGGAATTGGGATTCTCGATGATTCTTAATATTCTTCGGGGGAAGCGAGGACGTGAATGGCTAGGCAATCGATGTCGAAAGTGTTTGGAGTCAAGAAGGGGATGTTTCGATGAAACGCTCGTTAAACCAGGGACAATGTTGCGTGGAAAAAAAGAGTCACCACGCAGAACACGGTGGTTGCACGCGCAGAGGTTCACCGCAATTCCACGTGCACCCTCTTTCACTCTTTTTCCCGCCCCCATCGTTTCTCACCCCGAGCGGATCGCTGATCGGGTGGCTTTCTCTGTCTCGCCCTTGCTGATACAGTGGAGGACTCTAAAAATGGTTTTACGCTCGACACGTTCGAATGATTCCTATTGTGGAGGCGGATCGATCGACTCTGCAGGTGGACGAAGTCGTGTGCACTCGTTCCCTCTCATGTCTCGCGTTCTTCGGAGCAATTGTGTGTCGCAGGAACAAAAGGAAATGTAAAATATTTTTAGAGGAATTCCAAGTATGATAATCAGATTGGAATCTTCGAAATTCTGAAGCTTATTAATTTCTCTTTCCCCAGTAGCCATGGTTTCTATCACTAATAGTTGCGAGGAGCAGTTTGGGCAGCCGTTCGCGGAAAGTTTCTTGCCTTCGATGTCCACGAGACTGCCGCGAAGGGAAAGGAAGGAAGAAAGAAAGGGAGAAACTATAGGGGGAATAATGGCGGGTGTGGAGCGTGGCCACACGGTGGTTCACCACGCGAGCTCCTCGTTTTCCAGTAGGGGATCCCGTCAGTTTTGTTGCAAGTCACGGCATCCACCATGGCCCGGCCTGGCAAACCTTTTCACCTATTGCGGGAGTTGGTGGTTCCACAGTTAGGTAGGTACGCGTAGGTATCACCCTCGGTGCCAGTCGCCGTGGAACCATTAAAAGTCGTCCGACTATTTCCACCCCCTTCGACCCTCGCGTGGTTTCTTCGATTTTCTGCACAACTATGCTGCTTCCTCGAGTTCGACACCACTTACACTCGCACGTCGCGACGCTGGCTCTCGTCGAGAATTTTGGGGATAAATCGAGATGTATAGGTTTCAAAAATGTTTGAAGGATTATTGAAATTTGGTCCTTGCAAATCGTTGATCTCACTGCTTAAATTCTAAAATAATTTGTGATCGAACTGTGGGAAACGCAACACGAATACTCATGCAAATTCTTTGGGATTCGTTGAAATTTTATTCTGTTAAATTAGAACTGATACTTAACGAATTGTGAGGCACAGAAGAAATGAATGTCATTGGCCGTAGAGCATGTATAGAAATGTTCAGAAATACTCTAAAAAATTAGAGCGATGCACCTAAGGACTTCACGAAGGAGGGTTATTTTATCGGACTCTATAATTTGACGCAAACTCTCCATACTGAAAATAAGAATATTCGTGTGACCTGAAGGGCTTCGACGACGGAACCGTCGTCGAATGGAAACGGAAGAATATGAAGAACACTAAGGGTGCAAATTGAATTGTCACCGGGCGCGAATTGGACAGAGAGACAGCGGCGGAAGTGCATTTAGATCGATTTCCTGATAATGCTCGTTAGCATACGATTCTCCGGGAAAATGTGGAGCTGCGCGTGTATACACGCAGGACGCAGGGCTAGACTGTCGGGCCAATTAATTAATTTCAATTTTTCCCAAACGAATCGCAAATGTGCTATTGCGCTCTGATAACGAATTGATTATGGTCAGAATGAACTGTCGCCAGCGATAGTGCGGCAACACCTTTCCTCCGCCTCGAATTTTCGTTGGTTGAAATTTCATCGATCTTGCCTCGTCAAACGAGCTCCCACATAACAACGCTAACCCAAAAAATTAACTAAACGAAATAAAAATTCCTCAAAAAACATAATTATGTACCATATATTCTTCGTACTTCCCTCCGCTTAAGAAAACCTCGCGGTCGAAAATTTCACACGGAATGCTGAACACGACTCAACGTTTTCCAGGATAATCACTTAAAACTGCTCTCGGTTCGAACGAAACCGAGCACGTTAGTCGAGAGCATTGTAATATCGATGATAAGCTATGGCCCTGTTCCCGCACGTTCCTGCCTGTAATGCCAGCTCCATCGCGGCAAAGTCTACCCCAAAGGTACTGGATCGTTCCCACCCCTTCAACACTAAGCCCTATAACGAGATAGATCATTTGGGCGCTTATAGTTTCAGCCCAGAGTAGACGGGTATCCTTCAACTTTGCTCTCGCGAATAAAGCTATCTCATCCGGCGACGGGGTCGGGTCCCTATTTCCACTCGCTCCCCGAGCTGACACGCGCGCGTTCGTGCCACATAATCTTTCTGATAATCGATAAACTCGTGGACGTTCGCGGGAGCACAGATTTCTAGAAAAACCCCCCAGTCACAGGAAACTGAGAACGCGGTTCCATTTGGGAGAAAGTATTCGCCCTTCGTTTTAATGGAGGACAGAGGGCAATTCGGCTGTGTAGAATAGAGCCCGTCACGTGCACACGTATACAGAGAGCGTTCGACAAACGAGAGGATCATTAAGGATTCGCTAGAGTATGGCGCGCATCGGTTCCCAGGGAATATTCAAGGAGCCGGAGGAGTCGTAGGAATCCTGACGAGAGACACTTCTCTTACATTCTTCATCCTAGCTTATGTTAATTCCGCGCTCGACGAAAACAATTGAGAGCTAATCCCAGACAAATGACTGACGCGCTTTCGCGAACCCCTGGGGAGATTCCCAACCGGTCCGGAGAAGTTTCAGGTATTTCGTGATTTCCGAACGCCCCATTTTCTGTTAACCATCCCCCAACGTCGTGCACGTGACAATTCTTGATCCGCCTAAGAAATCTTCGAGCGGTAGAAGACCTCACTTCTAAGCACACTTTTTACGTCTCGGAAGGAATGGAATTCACGGTAATAATCGGCGAATAGGAAAGTTAAACTCGTTTAACCGACGGCCCCGAAGTGGGTCGCGTGCATTTACCTAATCGACGAGCAGGCACGAGCTCGAAAGAGGAGGCTAGACAAAATAGCGGCCCTAATAACGTTAATTAAAAGCCAACTGAAACCTCAATTAATATCGGCGGCCCCTGTTTCCAGGGGCGTCGCCTTCTTCGACCCGCGTCTCGTGCTTTTCCGCTCCGGGACGTGTCTGTTCCCGGGGCGAGGCGAGGCGAAGAAGGAAAGTAAAGAGGAGGTCGCTCCGTGGTGGTGCGGACAAATAAAACCCATTACCCACTCCAAGACGTCGCCGTCTCCTCGAATCCTCTCGCACACCAATCAACGGCACACTAACCACCCCTCGCGAAACGTCCAATTTCAGCCCCCGTCCCTAGCATCGCGACAACACCGGCAGGACTTTTCCTCGAGGAAAAACGAGGGGGCCGCCTCAAGACGTCCACGACCTACCCTTACTACGCGGCCGAATTCTTTGAGAGGGTCTTCCCGCCACCGCGTCACCCCTGCGACCGTTTTCTTCCGCGACGCTGCCTGTCGCCGGAGATCAACGACTCTGCAGTTTCATGAATGAAACGGGGAAGAAGCTGGCAAGGAAACTCGAGGAAATAATTCGGCGTTCGCCGGTCCCCGTTCGTGCCACTGGCAAACTTTCGACGACTTGTATTCTCGCTTAAGTCTTCTAATTTCAAAGAGGGGACGCTTGTGTAGATTGACTTGTCACGTAGATTCTAAGGGACTAACCTCTTCCGCTCCTTCCGACGAACCTAAGATCGTTGAACTTGGCCACCTGGTTCTTCATCAGCGCGGTCGAGTTCCTCAGCTCGGCGCAGCAGTTCTCGTCGTTACCAGCGCGCACGGTCACCAGAGTGCCGTCGCCGACGTCTCCAAGGGCCACCACCTTGAAGGCCACTGGCAGGGTCTTGTTGGACCTCCAGTGGGCTGGTAGAACGCTGCAGATCAGGTGGGGCGATCCTGTAACAGCATGAGGCACATCTTGGTCAATATAATCTACTCCACAGAACTACGATCTTGATGCCGTTTCGACGATGACGCTTCAGAGTGTCTGAAGCCCCATGAACCCACTCTGACGATTCCCTAGCTCTTCTTCAGCGTCAAGGTCTAATGGACAACCAAGCAGAGGAATAGAAGAGTGGAAATGATACCTGTTCTGACCAGTTCGCCAGGGTGCTCGCTGACGTAGTCGTCCAGGGTCCTCTGGGCCAGGATGTCGCTGGTCATCTTCGTGTAGGTGTCCGTCAAGGGAGAAACGCCCGACTCCGGCGAGGCGGCAGCGCCAGGAGCCGAGGCTCCTGTCAACTGCATCCTGCCGCTGGCTCCTCCACCGTTCTCGCTGGGAGTGCTCGCTGTTCCACAGCTGGACTCGTTGCTGGACCCCCTCACCGAGCCAGCCCCACTTCCGGATACCGTGTTTCCGCCACCGCCGCCGTTGCAACGGCCGAATATATCCATAGGCAGTCAGAACCCCGGATGATACATCCTTCCATTCGGTTCACGGGATGAACTTGGACGGCCTTCGAAGGATCATTTCGATGTCCTGGGTGAGGTCTGGGTCAGGCTGGTAGGTCCGACATGCTGCTTGCCGACGATGGGCGAGGGTGTCGATCGGGAACGTTTGACGGGCTCCTTGATCGGTTTTCCCTAGTGCTCTTGAGTTTTCTTCAGTGGCGATTTCTTGGAGCTGGGTTAGGCGAAGATTCTTGGGGGACTTGGAGAGATTCGATTAGGTTCCTGAGCTTGGGTGTGGAATTCAGCAATGTTCGCGGAGGTAAGGCTCTTTTAAAAGACAGCTCGTGATTAAGGAGCCACTTCTACCAACCAGTAAGCAGGATCTTCAACGATCCACCTGCAAGCAAGAAAATTCAAGCTCGGTCAGGGGACAGTGCAGACGCTATGGACGAACAAACGTATCCATCCCCAGTAGCGTAGGGTAAAAATTGATTCGGGGGCGCGTTTGGAAAGGGTTGGTCCCAGGAGTCCCTCGCGGGCGACGGCACCCTAAGTCCCCGTGGCTGATGCTGGCAACCCCTTTCGCCGACCCTAATCTATTTAACGATGCCTCGCAGGAGCCTTTATCTGGCGACCGGGCGAGCGTGCCTCGCAGCAACGTGACAGCCCCGTGACGCGATGGGCGAGGAGGAACTGGCGGGAAAAAGGGAGAGGCGAAACGAGAGGAGGTTGACACGGACGGGAACGACTCGCACACTTTTCACGCGGGCCGGCCGGTGACGTCACCGTTCATTCAGTAATTTTTGCGCACGTCACCGGGGCTGACACACCGGATCCAGGTGGTTCCAGGAGGGGTTGGCGCCGGCCCGGTGGTGGGGACGGAAAAAATAGGGGAAAAAGAAGTGCCGGCGGGCAGGCAACCCCCACATACGCCGCCACGGGGGATACCCAGCCCCTACGCACGTACAACCGCGTGTCAAACTGCACGTGGCCACGTTACCACGTTGCTCTGTCAATGCCAGGCCATCGGAGCTTCACGGGCATGCGAGAATTACGCGTCGGCCAGCCACGGCCGAGAAATTGGGAATGGCCCGGACACTCGAACCGATACCGAATGGTCTGTTCGTTATCTCGGCGCGTCCTGCTCGATTAGGGGACCGTAATGAGCATTCGACTGGGTCGAGCTTGATTGCCGTGGACGCTGCACCCTTCGTGACGTTCAAGGGTCGCGCTGGATGTCTTGCTTTCGAAGAACGTGCACGAGGTGTCTGGATATTTCTCAAGGGACAAAGATTCGTGTACAAAAGATGACCATCGAAGATTCGATAGATTCACTGTCTTTCGAGGGAGTATGAAAGATCGAGGGTGGCTGAAGCGAGCGGAAGAATTGTCTAGGGGTGGAGGATTCTTACGAGCCTTCTGAAAGAACGTGGAACGACGCAGCGACGGCTAAGATTCCCGCTTAACTTCGCATTCAAATCTCTTACTTGGCTGGTCCCGTGTTCGCACTTCCGGTGGGAATGCTTCCTCTGTCCCTTCCACTGCTATCTTTTTAACGGATATCGAGAAGCTGTCGCGTTGAAAGATTCTTCACTTTAACTTCACCGTGCGTTACATACTCGTCGGGCGAATATAACTGTTCGAGGTAGCTCGATCGCGAGCGATGGACCCGCGGTTACGAAGAACTATCCTCCTGCGGGGATTCGACGATCCTCCGGTTATCAGCTCGTCTACAAAGGCATCTGGTCTCGCGGCAACTGTTCGAGCAGCGAAGGATCCCATCGAAAGGTGCACTCACTGACTGCGTTCACCATCGCGACCGACGGGCTATCAACGACACTGTCTTCCATCACTACTCACCACCAGGTCCCGAACAAATGCACTCTCGTCGAACCCTCGGTTCAAAGTAGCCACTGATCCACGAAACTCCTACCAACAAATCCCCCGGTCATCGTGTCACATCCATCATTAACCGAAGACAGCGTTCACGTGCGTCGAGGCAGCTCCTTCCTCCTCGGGCAAGCCACGTCGGAGTCCGCCGAGCGTAAAAGGCGGCACGCGCGGATCGGCGCTCCCTGGGTGTCCTCCTGAGACGCGAGGAATCACTTTGCACCCCAGCAGAGTGGCAGGTGCTGGGGGTGTTTTGGTAGTCGCAGCCGTGCCTCGGTATACCCGTTGGGGGCCACTAACTATAATTTCGGCGGTTCGTGTGAGGCAACAGCCGTTGACGCACTGGTCCATGCCAACACACGCAGCATCCCTTTCCCCTTTCCTGCTTCCTCCCACACCCCTCTGGAGCCCCACTCCTCGGAGCAGCCGCGTCTCTCTTCAGCCCCGTTGTCTTGCTCACTCCCGCCACGTCTCTCTCTGCTCTCCTCTCTCTCCGTCCCTGATTCTCCGGCTGGTCGGCCCTCTTTCTCCCTCGCCTCGGTCGCTCTTTATCGCTTTATCTCCCACCGGACCCCGTAAACCCTCTCCCTCTCTTTCCGCCGTTCTCTTTCCCCCCGAGGGGGTCGACCCTTTTGCGGTGTGGCTCGCGTGCGTCTGACGGACCGACCGAGCGGCGTGGGTGGGACGCTTCGATCGATCTATCGAGCGCGATTCACCGGCCATGGGAGAGCGGTTTTTTCCTTCGACTTGCTCCCTGGCCGAAATTCGCGGCTCCGCCGGCCTCGTAACGAGCGTCGTTGCGTTTAATTAGTCGACTGCGCCCGGCCGAAAGTTAATGAGGAGACGAATCAACCGTTCGGACGTTCTTCTACCTCCTGTTACGCGATCTTTCCTTATGCTCGCGTTGTAAATGCTGACTTTGCCCGCGTGATTTAATATCGACCATCGATTGTACCGCTCCACGTGATCGTTTCGCTCAATGGGGTGGACGACACTTTTTCTGCAGACTTTTAGAGTCGAGAGTTTTTTTTTTTTTACCGTTAAATGAAAGACGATCGGGCATGCTTCGGCTGGAAGACTGCTCGACACCGAGACCCCGGGGTAAGAAGAGCGGAGTATCGATGAACAAAGTATCGATCTTTCGAGCGGAAATCCGCGCGCGTCATCGTACGTGTTTGCCTGGCGGCAAGTCCGCGACCGGTCGGCTATCGTCAGGATATATTCGCACAGGAAATGGGTAGTTCCATTGTTTGCACGTCCGTACAAACAGTGCAGCTGCGAGAATGCGCCGGACAGGGTTCTCTCTGTTTGATTTTCGAAAGTGAAGCTCCATTGTAGCGTGTGCCCGCGCGGCGGTGTACAACGGGGGCGAGCCTGTCTGCAGCTTTCAATCGAGAGGACGAAAGAATCGAGAGGACACTTGGAAGGAACCGGCCGCGGGATGCTGGAGGATGCTCGATCGTCCAGCCAACGCTTTCACGAAGATTCCATGGAAAATTCATCCGCCTGGGATAGGGACTACTTCCAGTTTCAAGTATCTAGAGTTAAACATGTGCTCTCCTGTTGTGCTGCGTTGGCATTCTGAACTTGCTACATCTTTCAGAAATGCCATCGAGGGCTACGGAAAGTATTATTCAGGTTGCTAAAGAAAAACTTCACAGGTAAGTTAAATGAATAATTTGATAAATCTGATAAGTTTCCGCGTTGCTCGACACTTGGATTTTAAAATTTCTGACCTACCAAGTACCTCCCACTTGCTCCTCCATTCAAAAGCCCCACGGTGAACGGTGCAATGCCGATTCCGAATTAAAACCTCCAGCGAACAATTGACCAGGGAGAGCCTAGACTGGCGCAGCGCAACGAAAACGATGGAACGATGGGCCTGGCGCCGCGTTGGCCCTCCAATCTGTCGCTTATTTGAATAACAGGCAACGAGGTCCGCGGAATGAATCGCGCGGGCAGCAGAAGTACCGGTATTCAGCGGCGAACGATCGCCGACGAGACGGTGACAAACAGCGATACGCTGGAAACGTGGAAACTGGACGGCCGTCGTCGTATTGACAAACGACCTAACGCCCGTGTGGACCGTTGCGTTCGACGAGATTCGAATTATCTCTGCTGGAGCTTGTCAATGCAAATGCCATGCCTACATTCAATTACCGCTCGTCACGCTTCGATCAGCGCGAACGCCTGATCGCGGAATATCCGCGCCCGCCCCCCCCCCCCCCTCTTCGATTTCTTTCCCAGCGATCCTCGGGGGTCCACTGATCCATCCCAGCCACTTTCGCGGTCAGTCGATCGTCCATTTTGCTGGATTCGTGGGAAGAAAGACGGGACAACGTGGACGTTTGGACGAACAGCAGTGGGACGGATCGTGGGAAAATATTTTTTATAGTTTGTCGGTGGAGATGTTGGTAAAGGAATGTGCTAAGGGATGCTGGAAAGAATTTTAAACGTCGAGTTGTGGTTGCGTGACGATTCGACATCGATTACACTGATCCTTCAGTCTATACAGATCGTTGGATCAACGCAGAAGCAGTATGCGACGAGGGGATAAGCGACGGTAATTAATGGTTTCGCGATCGATTAATAATCGCTGCCGAGGAGCGCTTATGGAGAGATGGAATTCGACTCTGTGCTCCATTAGCTGGTAGTGAGTTTTAATAAGGATCCTGACTTCCATAAACTGACTCATTTCTGTCTCTATTAATGCTTCGGACGTTAGTGGAAATGTGTATAAAGGAAAGAAAATTGTGGTAGACATATTAAGGTAATACAAATTGAACGTTTTCAGCAGTGTTATTCCTCATTTACCACCTTTTCAATCTTCCATAAGTATCTTCAAAAATATAATTTTCTATCGATAGAAATTAACGTTCGTGGACACTTCTGACATGCTGCAACAATCTGGACCTCAAAGAAACACTGTTTTCTTGAAGTTTAATTCATAAAAGCACCCCTGTTTGATCGCGCCTCTGAGATCGATCGTGATATTTTTTTTTTTTCGTCGTAGAAGATACTGCTAGGTATTAGGTTCTTCGAAATGCCTAAACAGGCACGATCGGATATACAACCAAGCCGAGAGCATAATAACGCGACTAATGGAAACGGAATCCAGAGCACGTGTCGTTAGGGGATACAAACGCAATCACGCACCGCGGCGCGATTCATCGAAAAACCACGTCCCGCGTAAATCGATACGCGTAAAGCGAGTTTAAACAGTGCTCATTGAAAGAACTGGTGGAGAAGAATCGACTGAAACACGACAGGAGAGAGGAAACGCGATATCCCGCGGAACCGCGACGTCTGACCACAGACGGGCTTATTCCCCTTAAATTCTCCATTTCAATCGCAGGAGCTTTTTAACTCATCCAGCTGTGTTTTATTCTACATTTCTGTCTTGAGATGCGCTTTACGGTGCCACGAATGTGCTATCTACATCGAAAGGAAATAATACAAAGAAGTTTTCTAATTACGATTACTTTAAAAGCTCTTGAAAATGTTCCATTAGAATGGCCACCATATAGTGAACAGAACCGTGGGAATATTTAATTTTCTGACAGAAACCAAGCGTGATAACTTATACTAAAGGCAGTTCTCACATTCTTCTTCACTGTGACAACGTCTTGGTACAGATAAAAGTATCCCCTTTCACGAGCAGACCGATCGGCGAGACTCACCCCCTGTTCTCAGTATCTACGCGATTGATTAAATTCTAATCGCCCCGAAAGGTATTCCAGACACCATCCCCCAAAGACACACATTCCTCCTCGCAACCTCCTACAGCTCCTCCTCTACTTTTCGAACCGGAGTACCGATCATGGCCGCGGAACAGCGGAGAACACCGAGGACGTCTTTCGAGCGAGCGGTCCGTTTTAGCAATTTCCGCCGGGCGTATCGGCGGAAGGAGGCGCGAGGGGTCACACAACAACAACAGCGGGCAGCAGCACGTGTCGCGGGGTTGGCCGACTGCGTGGACGTTGAAACGAGCGATCGGAAAAAGGAAAAAGCGATCGTACCATGCGTGGACGGCGGCGCGCGTGCTTCGAAACCGGTTCGTCGGTACGCTCGATTGGGCAACAATACACGAAGAACGGTACCGGGGCACGAGCAGAGGCAGCAACAACGGCACACCACCGCCAGCAACCTTGCCGCGTGAACACTACACCGCGCCACCCCCTCACGGGCCGCACACTCACCCCCTACGCGACCATCGCCGTCTCTGTCCCGCGGAGGGTGGTTTCGCTCCAACCATCGCGTCCGCCCCACTGGAACTGCAACTGCTCTCCCCTCCGTGGGTGTCGCGCAGCCCCCCTCCGCGGCGGAGCGTCCCTACCACGTGCCACGGCCACCCCTACGCCGTAGAACGAACGTGGGGGTCGTACGTGGCGCGAGTAGGGGCGGCCACCGACGGAACATGTGTAACACGCAGCCTTGATTACACGCGGGCTTGTAAAAATTATTATTATGGCCGTGAGCGCGCGCTGCTCCGGCCACCCCAGCGCCACTCACGAATTTTGTTTTGCTTCGCTACTCGCTTTTTTTCGGGGGATGCGCGCACGACGTGACCTTCGGTCCTCGCTGATTGTTTTGACGCCGCGGCGGGATTCAATTGTTTTTCGCTTTTTCCTTGCCGATGGGAAGCTTCTTTTCGTTTGCTGAGTTATTTGGCTAAAGGAGTTGGATGAATCTTGTGTGAAGTATCGATGAAACTGTGTTTTGAATTATTCTCTTGTAGCATTTGTGAAGAATTTGTGATTCCTGAAGGAACGATTGTTACCCTTTATCCGCCGAAATGTTTTCAGAGAAACGATAAAGGGCTATCAATGTTGATGAATCGTCCGCCGGATACCGCTACCCACGGAGACACACAGAGAGCGTAACCGCGTTAATTCCTGCGCATCCGTCGAAAGGAAAAAATACCAGAATACCGTTCCGTGCCAGTAGTTCGATGCGGCCGCGGCATTTGTCTGCTTCAGCAGCTCATCAGCCGACCCATTATCCGAATTATATTCGATACGAGATAAATAAATAACAGGTGAACCGGATAATCGATGCCGTT
This sequence comes from Andrena praecox, assembly GCA_963932275.1. Classification (NCBI taxonomy): domain Eukaryota; kingdom Metazoa; phylum Arthropoda; class Insecta; order Hymenoptera; family Andrenidae; genus Andrena; species Andrena praecox. The sequence goes on from OZ010732.1 coordinate 46,434,017, forward strand.
TAAAGCGAGTAGTAGGGTAATGCCGATTCCAACCCAGGTCCCCTGAGGGGAGCGCGGGGGCGGGGGGAAGTGTGAGCGCGCGGGGGAGTGCGGTGGAGGGAAACATGGGCGCGGGGGGGGGGTAGCGGGGGAAGTGCGGAATGGAAGACCGGTTGCGCGCGCATGAGCCGCGGAGACCTCTCCAGACCTGGCCCACCCCCGAAAATTTATTTTCAGAGGGTTGTCCCCTTCCTCTAAAAAATTTCTGGGGTCGGGTCTTGTATGAAAAAAATCTTTTTTCAGACTCGATCCAACCCCAGAAATTTTTTTCCCCCCAAATATTTTTTTTTCGAACCATTATAAAGCTGAAATTGCTTAATACTTTATCGGATGACGTCGGACAATGTCGGGGAAGATCGGCTTTTTCCAAACCACGCATTTGGAGGAGCGAAAGAGAGAGCAATACTTTAAAAGCTAAATTCGTAGGAGGGAAAGAGAGAGCAATATTCAGCGTCGCAGCGTCTCGCGCGATCGCGTGTAACTCATATCCTCTGCAGCAGCCGTGAAGGTGACGTCATTGGGCAGCGCGAATCATAGAAAGAATTATGCGGCGTCAGCAGAACCTTTTTTTTCCAGACCAATATATGATGGAAATTTTTCCCCAACACAGAGAAATAATAATTTTTTAATCATCAATATAGCGAACTATTACAGAACAAACAGAAATATTTTTCCGAACCATTATGTAGCAAGCATTCTAAAGCTAACAAGTTTTTAAAGCGTTCTGATTTAACGTCGCAGCGTATCGCGCGATCGTGTGTAATTTGACACCTCTGGAGCAGTCGTGAAGGCGGCATCATTTGGTAGCGCGAATCATAGAAAGAATTATGCGACGTCAGCAGAATTCAGAAACGTCGAATCTTAGAATTATGTGTCAGCAGAAACTGCGTCGTATGATTTTGCATGCTATTTCGTCATAAGCGTGAATCATAGAAAGAATTATGCTGTATCAGTGGAAATTTGAGGGTATAAGTATGCGCTCTAACTGCACAAAGCCTCAAATCGTTGCAACGTGTTGTGCGGAAAAGATATCACATTTACATTCCATTTACGATCATGGAAGAATTCATGCAAACAGAACGTCAATTGTTGGATCAATCCGAACGATTGATTTCGCGAGAAGAATACCTCGCGTGGGAAGAACGGTGCAACGAGTGTATTGAATCGTTGGAAGAACACAGTCGTGTGAAACGTCCTCGATTATCGATTGGGGTTCGACAATCGTTGGTTGCTCGAATCGCGCGACTCGAAGGACTAAAATATTCGCTGCGCGGACGTTTCGTGCGTGAAGGTGCCGGACATTCCAGCACAGGACTTTTGTGGCGCGAAATAGACACTGCGTTCGATAGCCGCGTATTAACTGGTGCCGTATTAAATTCAAACTACATCGAGCCGCGCAACTTCCTCCAAGATGCGGCGACCATTGTGCTGGAGCATGTGCGAGGCGCTTTGATAAAACATCGAAGCCTCAAAGTGAACACGGTGTTCAACGGCGAATTTGTGGCGGGTGACAAGCATGCTTGTAAAAGCATCAATACCCGAAACTGTGAACTCTTCCGCACATCCGATCTGCAGGAGTGGTACCAACGATGCGTTATCGAACCCACCCTGGCATCGTTGGAAGAGTTCCAGGAACGCGACAGTGGCTGGGCATTGACGAGAATTCTGAATCTGACAGTTAATGTTAACAAGTACAATCCGCTGCGTGCAGGGTGTCGCTACAAGTTACCACAGAAATTGTTGCTAAAAAATGCAACAATTAGTGTACAATCCACAGACAATGCGTGTTTCGCGTGGGCAGTGGTCGCCGCTCTCCATCCCGCTGAAAGACATACCGATCGCCAAAGTTCATACCCAGACTATGCTTCCGTGCTAAATCTCGAGGGTATTGAGTTTCCAATGTCCCTGGAGCAAATTGGGAAGTTTGAGCGGCAGAACGAAATCTCCATCAATGTGTACAGTTTCGAGGAGCGACTGGAGAAGAACAATGAGAAGATAACTGTTGCAGTCTTTCCGCTGCGCCTCGCCAGCCAAAAGAGGGATCGACACGTCAACCTGCTCTACACACCGAATCAAGAGCACGGCGATGTAGGACACTTTGTACTGATCAAGAACTTGTCCCGGCTGGTGAGCATGCAGCTGAGCAAGCATGGGAAAAAGAAATTCATCTGCGACCGGTACGTATATAAACTTGTGAAATGTTGAAATGTCTCGCAAAAAAAAAAAAAATAAAAATAAAAAAATTTTCTGTTTTTACAGATGCTTGCACTACTTTGGATCCATCGATAAGTTGGAGGCCCATGCAGTGGACTGTGGGAATATGAACGATTGTGCCATTCTGCTACCCAGCGAAGGCAACAATTTCCTCAGTTTCAAAAACCACTGCATGAAGGAGCGACATCCATTCGTGGTGTATGCAGATCTCGAGTGCATCATCGAGAAAACGGAGGATCGCCTGATGAGTGATGCGGATTCTAAATTACACGCGTACCAGCAACATAAAGTGCACAGCATTGCATATTATATGCATTGTTCGTACGATACATCGCTATCGATATATCGATGTCGCCGCGACGTGGATTGTATTTCATGGTTCGTCGACGAACTAAAAAATTTTGCAGATTTTGCCAAACCCATTCTAGCCAATAATGCTTCTATGGAAAAGTTGACGAAAGACCAGTGGATAACATTTCGCAATGCAACAAATTGTCATATTTGCGAAGAGCCATTCGAGGCAGATGATGTACGAGTTCGCGATCATTGTCATATATCCGGGCGGTTTAGAGGACCCGCACATTCGAAATGCAATTTAAAATATAGAAATGCGTTTTACATCCCCATAGTTTTTCATAATTTATCCGGCTACGATTCACATTTCATTATCATGGAAATAGCTGCCGCTTTCAAAGGTCACGTTGATGTATTACCAATAACTAAGGAAAAATATATTTCTTTCACAAAAAATGTCGAAGATCCGGCTGAATCAGACTCGCGAAATCATATTAAATTGCGATTCATTGATTCATACAAATTTCTCAATACCAGTCTCGACAAATTAGCATCTTTTCTTAACACAGATCAATTAAAAATTTTACGATCCCAATTTGAAACATTATCCATTGAAGATTTTAATTTATTAACACGAAAGGGTGTCTTTCCATATGAATATCTTGATTGCGTGAACAAGCTGCAGGACCCGTGCTTACCACCGCGCGAGTCATTCTACAGTTCGTTAACGGGTGAGACTGTATCTGAAAGCGATTACGCGCACGCCGAGACTGTTTGGCAACGTTTCGGGATTAGAACCTTGGGCGAATACAGCGATTTGTATTTGAAAACAGATGTCTTGTTATTGGCAGATATTTTTGAAAATTTTCGCGAAAGTTGTATCAAGAGTTACGGATTAGATTCAGCGCATTATTATACATTACCTGGTTTCACGTGGGATGCTATGTTAAAACATACCAAAATTACATTCGAATTGCTCACCGACGTCGATATGGTCATGTTTATCGAACGTGGTATACGCGGGGGTTTAAGTCAATGTTCCGGAAGATACGCACATGCCAATAACAAGTACATGCCATCTTACGACACATCGGAACAGTCATCGTACTTGATGTATTTTGACGTAAACAATTTGTATGGATGGGCGATGTGTCAGCCCCTACCATATGCTAAATTTCAATGGGTCGAAGATGTTGCAAATTTTGACGTGTCTTCGATCGCTGTCGATTCGCCCACGGGATACATTCTCGAGGTAGATCTGGAATATCCGCAACGTCTGCACGACGCTCATGCTGATCTACCGTTCTGTCCAACGCGTGCCAAACCACCTGGTAGCAGACAGGATAAGTTACTCGCGACATTATACGATAAGCAGCGTTACGTTATCCATTATCGCAACCTGCAGCAGTGCACGCGACACGGTCTTCGTATTACAAAGATACACCGCGTGCTTCAATTCGCTCAATCTCCCTGGCTCCACGATTACATCGAACTAAATACACGGCTCAGAACAGCCGCGACAAACGATTTTGAAAAAAATTTATATAAATTGATGAACAACGCGGTATTTGGTAAAACTATGGAAAACGTGCGAAACCACGTGGATGTAAAACTTTTAACACATTGGGATGGACGTTTTGGTGCAGAGGCAATGATCGCGAAACCGAATTTTCACAGCCGAAGCGTTTTTTCGGAAAATTTAATAGCTGTTGAATTGCGCAAAGTCGAGGTGAAATTCAACAAACCGATATACGTGGGTATGTGCATTCTGGATATATCAAAAATTTGTTTGTATGAATTTCATCACGATTACATGTCTCCCCTGCTAGCTCAAAATTGTAAAATTCTGTATACCGACACTGACAGCCTCATTTATCACATTCAATGCGAAGATATCTACGAGACCATGAAACGCAATATCGATAGATTCGACACATCCGATTATCCCATCGACAATACATATAATATGCCGCGCCTAAATAAGAAGGTTCCAGGGTTGATGAAGGATGAAAATAATGGTGCGATAATGACCGAATTCGTAGGTCTTAGAGCGAAAATGTATGCACTCCGCGTAGATGGTAAAAAAGATACGAAAAAGGCAAAAGGCGTCAAGACCAACGTTATAGCCAGAACGATAACTTTCAACGACTACGCGGAGTGTTTGCAAAAGGAGATCGAAATGGTTCGCAGACAATCATGTATACGGTCTAAATTGCACAAAGTGTACACCATTTCCGAATCCAAAATCGCTCTAAGTCCATACGACGACAAGCGGTATATCGTACCCGATTCGATCGATACTCTGCCCTGGGGACATTATAAAATTCCGCTATAAAATTCCTTTGTAAAAACATCATTGTAAAAATAAATTATTATATTTATTAACAAGTCCTTATAAATAGTGGAATTATACCAAATAAATTGTACACATGTATTTATTTTATCAACACATTATTTTTATTTATTCGTGTATTATTATTTTACAATACATTATTTTTATTTATCCATGAATTGTGTGATTTATCAAACCCCAACCACTTGACGTATACCTTATCCCCCTTCCTACGCAACACTTTTTCCACTAAATATACATCAGGATCAGCGACGCGTTGCAGCTCGTGTTCGTAGAATCCTCCGGCAACAGGTTTTCCACAGGAATCGACCAGCAGATACGTCACGGGATTAGTTGCCTGTACTTTGTCTATCTTGAACACCTCCGTTGTCCAATTCGGTGTATAGCCTTTATCGAAGATGGTTTTAAATTTGCTCACGCGCACAAACTCGCCCAATTTGAATCTTGCTGGAGCAGCGATCTTTATGTTGCTGTATACGGTGGCTAGCAACTTATCGGCGATCGCAGGAGTAACATCGCGAGGACGCATTTTGATGGTTCTATGTTTTCGTGCGTTATACTCTGCAAGTAGATGCGGTAGCGCATCGGTCCATTTATAGGTTCCATTGAGCGTAAACATTTTCCACATATTGTTCTTCAAAGTTCGATTGAAACGTTCTACGACGGAGGCCTTCATCACCGAATACGTCGAATAATGATTAATGTCATGCTTTGTCAAGAGTTTCTGCACATCGGCGTTGTAAAATTCTTTTCCTTGATCGGTTTGCAAATTTTTCGGATATCGATCTTTAAATATCTTTGCAAACGCTTTAGTCACCTCAGCACCACTTTTAGTCTTGAGCGGTAACGCCCATGCATACTTGCTCAGCACATCGATAATGGTGAGTATGTAGTGGTAACCTTGGTTGAATCGTGAGTATGGACGCATTTCTACAACGTCAGCTTGCCACAGATCATCGTATCCATGCACTATGACGCGCCTCCGTGGGAAGTGTCTTCGAGCTGGAGCATGCAATTCTTCAACAAGTTGCTGCTTCTTGTGGCCGTGGTTTTCTTCTTTACTCTTGGATTTCGATAATGACAGCATGTTTGATCGCAGAGGTGTCTTTGACACGAATGGTGCGATAATTATCGTGCACATGCATTATGTGCTCCCCATTGGTCCCAGGAAATTCTGAATAAGTTGCTGCTCCGTAGCAAAAGCGGTTATAGCCTCTTTAACTTTTCGATTTTCGGTGTCCTGCTGCGGTATAGAATTTAACGCCTGTGATATCTTTTGAACGCTGTTTTGCAACGTCAGCATATCTCTCTGAAGCACGATCAGTTTCCTCTCTAATTCTTCCTGCTGCTCTCTCAAAAGTTTAATGCTCTTTTCCACGTATAGTTTATTGACGGCATCGGTATCGACCACCGGTTGAGCTACGCGTCGTATCTTGCGTGATTTTGCATCAAAGTCGGCACCAACCACGCAAAGAGCGTTATCCCGCATATAATTTCGAAGCAAACCGTTCCATTTGTAATAGTCCATTGTAGCTGCTCCACTCTTCTCGAGCGATACCCCAAATTTGTTGATCGGCATCTCGATGCATACAGTGCAAATCATTATTGCGCGGTTTAATTTATAATGAGGCCTACCTCGCGGAGTTCCTCGATAATCGATAGAATTTCGTTGTCGTGTGAGTTGTTACCAGCCTGACGCGACGCTTCCAGCAAACGGAATCGGTCCACCAGTTCGTTGGGATCGTCCCAGTGCACGTAATCGATCTTGTTATCGTTTACCACCATGACTCGCGGTGCAGTTAGACCTTTCCCTGTCCTACTAACCGATACACGTGGGAGTAGCGGTGCAATTACATGCTTGTACTTGTATCCCTTGTTACCCAAAATGGGATTTTTAGCGATATGATCGCGTCTGTGAGCATTCGTTGTCAGCAGTATACTTTTGTATTTTTGTTTATCCGCATCGGTGTATGTGGTATCGTCGGGAATTCTCTTGAAAATCAATTCGTAAAGACCAGGTGTTCCTCCGTATCTTACACCGTCGATGATTATATTGTCATCCTTGTCTATATCGAAAGCCTTATCCCCAAGCATCGTTCCACTATCGCCAAAGTATACGCCATACACATAGTCCATTGACGTATCCTTATCACTACTTAGGATTGCGTTCATATATTTTTGTCCCAGCGGACCGAAATGGTTGCGAAACGTTTCTTGTCCCTCGGATGTTTGGAGTTGTTGTCTAACAGATGTTGCCAACGACTCATCGGGACTAGTTTCGAAAACGTCATCATCAATGGTTGAGAGCGATTGTACATCGGGAAATGTATTTATTGGTGTGGAAGAAATCGTGGAATCGTTTGATGTGACATTCAGCCGTTTTCGTTTCGATTGAACTGGTGTTGAGGTTACGAGTGATTTTTCCAATGACGTGTATGATCGTTTCCTCTTTGTCTTGTGCAATGTATTCCCTTTCGGATAGATTTTTGTTTTAGACGTTAATGTTTCATTCCCTTCGATGTTTGTGCTCGTCATCGGTGATGCGTCAGCTTCTGTCGCTGCAATATTTTCCGCGATATGTTTTAAGGGTTCGACAACAGGTTTAAAGTATCTCTCCAACGCGATATCTTCCTCCATCTTGCCAGTCTTCAAAGCCTGATGTTTCTTGCGAATGGCGTCGCTGGTTTTTGCAATTTCCATCACTATTCTCTCACGATCCTTAATCTCCATATCGATATCAATTATCGTTGTACCGCAGACGTTGCTTTCCCACCGACGTGTCGACGACAATTGACAATCTCATGGTATTGCAAACTCGTTAAATCCCTTTCTATAACGTCCATTGGACATCGCGCTATCCTTGTCTATTACCATGAAACCATACTCCCGTTGCCAACAATTACGACACAACGCGCAGAAATCCTCGTAGGACATATCAGTGTTTACGTGATCGTTGTACACATGTTTCAAGTTGGTACCATCCTGTTTAAACAGAATCAATAGATTCGCATTGTCGCGTATAAGATGTTTGGGTATCTTTGCATACGTCTGACAGAGATAGAAGCAGTCAACGTTCGAGTGACGCCCCATTGCAAAGTATTCCCTTATCGTATCTTGCTTGTCACATGCCACGTCATCAAAGATAAAAATAGAATTCGGAAGTGATTCGCTCGGTGGGATGACGTCACTGTTATTCGAAAACGTAAAGTAGCCAATTTCATCTATCGGAGTCAATAAATTCTCCAAATACTGATATTTCGGCTGTTGCAACGACTTGGAATACACATACACGTTCTCGAAGCGAACACCGTGTGGACTTTCCAACAAGCTCATCAGCACGTTGGTCTTTCCACAATTTGATGGGCCGCAAATGAGGCAGCGGATAGTGTTTGGCAACATGCTACCGTGTCTGCGCATTGTTTTCGGACACATCACTCGCGATTTATCGTCAAAATTTGTCACGCGTATCGTTACAGGCTGCCGTACGAATCGCATCCTCTCCGCGAACTGTGAAAAAAATGATTTTGATACGTCGAAGCGGCGACGCGCCCTATTTATAGGTCCGCGCCGAAGCAAAACAGCGCAGTATTCAAAATGCTTCTGATCCCGTCGGATAATTGCGATATTCGAGACCTAACCTCTGAGCAGTTGAAATATATACCAAAGATTATTCTACTGCGAGAGTTTGGTAGACACATTGATCAGTTGTGGGACAGACTCCCCGAGCATATAAAAGCCGATCCTGAGGTTCAGCAGTATCGTCGGTGTCTTGAACATTATAATCGCCCTTGGCAGCGAACGCATATCGACGGTCCAGCACCATTGATTAAAAACTGTGACGAATGTCGCCAACGAGAGTAAAGAAAGGTCGTGGTTTGTTAAATCGGGCGATAAACGCGCTACCTATCGAATTACATATCCCAGGATACCAGTTTTGCGGTCCAGGAACTCATCTGGCAAAACGATTGGCTAGAGGGGATCAAGGCATCAATCCGTTGGACGCAGCGTGTCGCGAACACGATATTGCGTATTCACGTAGCAACGATCTCGGTGAAAGGCACGCGGCAGATAAGGTACTCGCTGACAAAGCGCGAAAACGCATCGTTGCGCGAGACTCGACTCTGGGTGAAAGAGGTGCTGCTACGGCTGTTTGGGCAGCTATGAAGGCCAAGACGAAAATCGGAATGGGAATGAAAACAAAAACCCGCAAAAGGACTCCAAAGAAAGCATCGCAAAAGCGGATTCTTCCTGTAGCAAAACGAGGTGGTATATTACCACTTCTCCCGCTGCTAGGTGTTCTCGGATCGTTAGCTGGTGGAGCGGCGGGGATCGCCAAGGCGGTAAACGATAATAAGGCGGCGCAACATCAGCTGCAGGAAATGCAACGCCATAATCGCTCCATGGAAGGTCGTGGACTTTATCTCGCACCGTACAAGCGCGGACAGGGAATATCAAAACGAAAAAAAAAAACGTCGAAAAGAAAATAAAAATGCCTATCGGCGTAACTACCGATGCGCAATTGGAGGAGTTGGCAAAACGTGTGCGTATTCCATTCTTTAGGGGTGTTTTCATGCGCAATGCACTACCTGTCGGAGGAGTACATCGAAACGAAAGTGGTATCGTAAATTTGGACAATGTCGAGGGACCGGGGACTCATTGGGTGGCATATGCGAAGAGAGGGTGTCGAGCTATATATTTCGACAGCTTCGGGAATCTTCGACCACCTAGGGAATTGGTACAATATCTGGATAAAGATGCTGTGAAAATTGAATACAATCGAACGTCGTATCAAAAGTACAATCAGAGCAATTGTGGACAACTATGTCTACGCTTTCTACAAACGATCGGCACCAAATTTAAGGATTGACTTCCACCGCTCTGATTCAGTACTAGTGGAGCAGTTTCAGCGGAATATGTCGTTAACATTCACTCTAACTGGCAAGAGTAGCACCCTCGCGGTGAGCTACTTTCCACCCATAGATTTGAGCGACGATGATTACGAGCTTGGCCTAACAACCTTTGAAACTTATCATACAATACCGAACATCGACTCGAGCAACGATAAATTCTACTTCGCTGTAAACTATAACATCAACAGCAGTGTCGACACCAGTCATGAATACATTGCGATTCCCCACGGCTCCTACGAACTAGACGCCATTGCCAAGTACCTGAAGCAGCGATTACTCGAACGATATCCTAAAAATCTCGATGACACCGATGACAACAACGATAGCGATGTGTATCCTATAGTGTTGCATCCCAACAACAACACCATGAAAAGTGAACTGTACTGCTCGTTCGCTGTAGATTTTACAAAATCCAACAACATTGGATCGCTACTAGGATTCTCGATGAATCGGATATTAGAACCTGGACGATGGTACGAATCGGACGATCCAATTAATATCATGAACGTGAACATTATTCGCATAGAATGTAGCGTGACCGCTGGCGCGTACAACAATGGGAAGCGCGTACATACGATACATGAATTTTCTCCGAGAGTCCCACCAGGATATAAGATATCGGAAACGCCCGCACAGATCATTTACCTTCCGATCACCGCACGGATCATTACGGATCTAACGATACGCGTTGTGGATCAAGACGGACGGTTGCTCGATTTTCGAGGTGAAGAGATTACCATCAGACTACACGTACGACGACGTCAACGATAATACATGTGGCGCGAATGAAAGAAATGCTTGTGTTGAACGACTTCGGAAACACATTTCTTCCAAGTGAAATTGTTTGCAATAACAACAACAACAACAACAACAACAACACCTGCAACAGCTCTGATTACGCTAAAAAGAAGAGACTCAGTGCTACGAACATTGCATTTTTGAAATCATTGGGATTCATTGTACGCATATAAGTTGAAAAAAAATGGCTGACATTCTAAGCCTTGGAGTGAAGCCGACGTTTGATAATCGCATCGTCAAGCTCGAGACTCACACGTACAACCCATACGTCAACACAACATTTGGATATAGTGATGAGATAAGAATACCTATACAACAGCAGGATTTATATACATTACCATGTGAAAGTTTCCTCTACGTGGAGGGGAAATTGGTGATAAATAAGCCAAACGAAGCATCAACGACGACGTTGGGAAATAATTGCATGGCGTTCTTATTTGATGAGATTCGATACGAGCTGAATGGTGTGGAGATTGACCGCAACAGAAACGTTGGAATAACTAGCACGCTTAAAAACTATGTATCGCTGACATCTGACGAAGACAAAAATATGGAGAATGCTGGATGGGGCGTGAAACGACACGATGGACTGATAGTGAAAAATCATTTCAATTTTTGCATCTCACTCAAATATTTGTTGGGATTTTGCGAGGACTACAAACGCATGATTATTAATGCACGTCACGAATTGATTTTAATACGATCGCGCAACGATAACAATTCTCTAATAGGATCGCCAATGTTGGAACCTGAAATTGAATTACTTAAAGTGCAATGGCGAATGCCTCATGTGACGCTGAACGACGTTAATAAGCTATCGTTGCTGCATGCTTTGGAAAGTGGACAAAACCTGAGCATTAGTTTTCGCTCGTGGGATCTGTACGAGTATCCTCTCTTACAGAGCACAACCAAGCATTCGTGGGCCGTGAAGGCAGCTGCACAGCTGGAGAAACCGCGATACGTTATCTTTGCTCTACAGACTGCTCGAAAGAATGTGATGACCGAAGATGTTACTAAGTTTAACAATTGCAAATTGACTAATGTAAAACTTTTTCTCAACTCGGATTTTTATCCATATGATGACTTGAACTTGGACTTTGACAAGAATAAGCACGCCATCTTGTTTCACATGTATACACATTTCCGTAAATCGTATTATGGACATAGTTGCAACGAGGCGTTATTCACTGTGGCTGAATTTTTACAATTTGGTCCTCTCGTGGTGATTGATTGCTCGCGACAAAATGAATCGATTAAAAATGGTACCGTGGACGTGCGCATAGAATTTGAGTGTAAAGAGAATGTACCTGCAAATACTACAGCCTACTGTCTGATTCTGCACGACCGGGTGGTTGAATACAATCCGCTAACAAATGTTGTGCGCAAAATAAATTAAATTGCCATACTACTTGCCCGCCCTCTCCTGTATCAAATTCGTACAACAATTTCATCGTAAAAATCGAGATGCTTTATGAGAAAGATTGCATTCTCTCATCTGTCTTGGAAGCGAGCAGACCTCTAAAATTATATCGACAATGGTTGTACCAACATTTGTTGACCTGCAAGGATTCATCGTCGACGGAAGATTTGTCGTCAAGGAAGTGGCTGTCCTACGAATGGGAACAATTCTCTCGCACTATATTTTTGGGAGTTCGATACCGCAATATCTTCTTACAAAATCCGACAAATCAAGCATCCGATGGTTGATTGCAAAACATCATGGACTACGGTGGGACGATGGAGACGTTCCGTACAGTATGGCTAAACAGCTGATTACCAAAGCTGTAGCTGATGCGATCGACGAAGAAGATGACGCATCCCATATCGTATACGTTAAAGGGTTGCAGAAACGCGATTGGCTTGCGGATTTCCTCGATGAAAATACGAGAGCGGATGTAATCATCGAGACGCTGGACATTGACTACGAGGATATCAAATCTCTAAATAAGCTAAATGTAGTTAATACTCTGCGATGTGGCAGACACGCGAAGCATTGCGCAATGCAAAATGTATTTAAAATATTCAACTGGTGGTCTAAACACCAGAGAGAATTGCATAAATAAAATATAATCAATTTTTAATGCATAAATGTTTTTTTCTTCACCCTCCCCAACCTCCTTAATTAATTATTATTATGTATATGTGGTTCGATACACGTTCAGAGTGGTATCATATACGTTCAATACATGTTCAATAGATGTTCAAAATGGTACGATAGATGTTCCATAGATGTTTAAAGTGGTACCATAGATGTTCGATAGATGTTCAAAGTGGTTCGATACACGTTCGATACATGTTCAAAGTGGTTCGATACACGTTCAAAGTGGTTCGATACACGTTCGATACACGTTCAAAGTGGTACGATACACGTTCGATACACGTTCAGAGTGGTTCGATACACGTTCGATACACGTTCAAAGTGGTATGATACACGTTCGATACACGTTCAAAGTGGTTCGATTCACGTTCAATACACGTTCAAAGTGGTTCGATACACGTTCGATACACGTTCAAAGTGGTACGATACATGTTCGATATATGTTGAAAGTGGTACGATTCACGTTTGATTTACGTTGAAAGTGGTATAATTTAGTCGAATGATTCAAACGAAGAAGAATATTGGAATGGTCAGTGAATAATTCGAAGAAGAAGATGGTCAGCGAAAATGCAGGTGGAGCACATAGAAGGAGAGGGTGGCTAGTGAAGAAGAAGGTGAAGAACAAATGCATCTTACTTTGCAACGTATGCAACTTTAGGCTTGGGTGACAAATTGTATGAACGCTGTGGGACCAGTTGCTCATCAAACTCGACGACAGCCAGTTGAGAAAAAGTTTTTGTTGCTAGTTGAGAAAAAGTTTTTTGTGTGTGTTTTGTCGCAAAAATGGGATTAGGGCGAATCGCGCCGGAGTGCGACCCAGAGGTATGTACAAAACAATATTTTTAACATTTATCGCGTTTAATTTTTTAAATCAAGTGAGCTCAAATCATACCGTTGCGTGAACGTGGGTTTTCTATGTCTAGCGTTCGCCACCATCACCCACCTGGTCATCAGATTGGGGAGACGCACCGTCGCCGCCGTCTCCATCTCCATCGCCGCAGCCGTCACCGCAGCCGTCACCGCCGTTGCTGCCGTTGCCGTCGTTGCCGCCGTTACCGCCGTTGCCTCCGTTGCCTCCGTTGCCAGCGCATGTGGTATGTAATACAGTGCATTGTTTTGTATGCTTCATGTTTAATATGCTTAATGTATTAGTGTTATATCAACGTTTGTGTTTGTGATCTAGAACATACCGCTGCGCGTCGCAATGGCTGAATTGGATGAGGTGCTTAATTTGAGGGTGCGGCAACGACGGCGACGTGATCCAAATGTTGGGCCACGGCGGGCTCCATATTGGATTCCACGGTCCCCATCACCATCCTCATCGCGGTCCCCATCACCACCAACACCCTCTCCTTAGAATTAGTTTTTTTATTTTTTTTACATTTTTTCTATTTTTTATTTTATTTTAATTTTTTATATTTTCTTTTTCATTTTTCTTTTATTTTATTTTATATTTTCTTTTTCATTTTTCTTTTATTTTATTTTATATTCTTTTATTTTTTCTTCTTTTATATTTTATATTCTTTTATTTATATTCTTTATTATTATATTCTATTTTTAATTTATATATTTTTATATATTGTATTGTATTTTATTTTATATTTTAATTGTATTTTTTATATTTTTATATTTGTATTTTATTTTCATTTTTATATTTATATTTTTTCTTTTATATTTTAATTGTACTTTTTATATTTTTATTTTTTTATATTTGTATTTTATTTCATTTTTATATTTATATTTTTTCTTTTATATTTTATAATTATTCGCATTTTTTCATTGTAACAATATATATTCTTAATCCAATATTATTTTCTACATTTTATTTATCCGTCTTCCTCCTCACTATCTAATTTTAAGATTCTACGTTGATTAGAAATTATTTCTCTGCGTTGGGGGGAAGTATCTATTGGTTTGCAAAAAAATATTCCGGCGGGGCGATCTAGTTTATAAAAATATTTGGGGAAAAAACAATTTCTGGGGTCATCCGCTTCCTCGGGGGTCATTCCCCCTCTAAAAACAAATTTTTGGGGGTGGGTCCGATGTGGAGAGGTCTCCGCGGCGGTTCGGCCGGGACTGATCCCCTCCACGATTGCGGCTTCCCCCACTCCGCGGCTCGTGCGCGCGCAACCGGTCTTCCATTCCGCACTTCCCCCGCTACCCCCCCCCCCCCCCCCGCGCCCATGTTTCCCTCCACCGCACTCCCCCGCGCGCTCACACTTCCCCCCGCCCCCGCGCTCCCCTCAGGGGACCTGGGTTGGAATCGGCATTACCCTACTACTCCCGGCCATGTCCCAGTACCTGAACAACAATGCGAATTTTATTTATTTTTAAGCTTAATTTTTAACGTAATTAAAAAACAAAAAATAGTACCGTAATGCATAAGTATTTAGCAATATTAATTAAAATCATTATTATAGAAAATTGAAAATCGTTGGATAGAAATAATTATTTTGTAACACACTTCGTACGCATAGCAGATTTCGAGAAATTTCTATGGCTTCTGTTAAGAAACGCCACTCGTTTACTAAGAAAATATTGACTGCATTTCTTATTTATTTTCTTATTTAGATTTAAATTTAGTTTAAGATGGTTAAACTTGCAAGAAAATTAATATTTTTTTTAAACAAGTCTAAATTTATTTACTGGTACAAGAATTTCGTGAATCGGGACATCGGGACATGCATTTTTAGGTTGTCCGCTTACTGGGACGATATAATTCAGGTATTGGGACATGCAGTTTTAGGTTGTCCGCTTACTGGGACATCTGCATGTTTTCGTATTTTCATTAATAAATACGTCTATTATAATACATAAACATTTTTTTTCAGTTTCCGATAATATAATATTGTGTTATCTTCAACATTTCAACAACATTTTTTTATTTCATGATGGTTTTACAAATTAAATTAGGAGACAAACTTTGCCGCTATTCCTTAAGCCCCTTCAGCGGCCGGGTATTGGTACATTTACCTTACCTGCTTCGTTGAAATCTGCGTGCGCAACACTTGGCGCGATAGTTGGCTGCCATACCGATTTCCACCGATACACGCATTACACGCCCGATTACGAGTTGCAAACGTAATTATGCAATTTACGCCGGCCGAAAATCTTTTCTGGGATCGCGGAATTCGTCGTTTAGTATCGCAAGGATTAACGCAACGGAAGCGTAAGTCGGGCACCGATTACTCGTTTATTGTTTCGTGGAAACTCTTCGCGCTCGTATCTAAGGCACACAGAGACTATCGTCTCTCAGAGTCGATAAAACTCGGGTAATAACAGCCCGGGTGACACGGGATCGTTCATATCGCTCGCTCGTCCCGTTAAAACGTCCTTCGATCGCGACCTTGACCATCGACAGACAGCTCGCGCGCTACCTCTCCCTTCGCTTCTAACCTTTCAACGTACCATGCTCAGGGACCACTCGAACGGAACAGTCGGACTACTAATTGGCTATCGAGCCACGCACTAATTTCGTATCGGTCGTGAGATTTCGGCTGGCCCCCGCGATCGTGCTCCTCGAACTTGGATCGCGAACAAATCGCCGTCCGGCCACGCTCGCGCGTCTTTGCGACGGGGACGCGTAATGTAAACACGATTCGTTTCGATCGCTCCTCGTCACGAATGACGTACGGGCGACGGTTTTCGAAGGGAGGACGATTAGATCGCGACCAGCGAACTTTCTACGCCGTCGAATGGGCGCCAATCGGACGTATTTAAAAGTTAAGGAATCGAGGCTTCACCGAATTCGACGAACCACTGTGTGTCACTTCGCACCGAGGAGCATGACGGTATTCGCGTCGGTGTATGAATATTTATGGCCACGAGCGTTCTAGGCGAGGTAATCGAAATGGACTTCGGAACTCAGCAACACCATCCGTTCGATCGAGTTTCACGATCCTCTTTGTACTTTTTCACCGTGACACTTTGGCTGGAACTGCCTTTTACCAATTTACGAGGTGGGATAGAGTCGAGTTAGACGGTGCTTTAAGGAATACACGGAGAGAATTAAATTCCAAGGGTTTTTGTACTCCAACTTTTATTAAGCTGGGGAATGAAGCCAATGGAGCTCTGGCGTTGGGTGTTTAAGGTAAAAGACCCAATACGTGGACACGTCCCAGTAGCTGGACACTGGTGCAAATAATACTGATTAGTACATTTAATATCCGCTTTATCCAAAAAAGAACTATTTTATTCAATTATTCAAATATTTAGTAAAATATATTCATATATATATATATTTGGTATATTTGTAACACTTTCGTAAAAAACAATTTATTCTCTTGAACTGTCCGGTTTACACCATTTTAGTATTGGATTTATCTGATTTGCTAAGCAGTCGATGTTACACACGACTACACATAACCTTAAAATTAGTCATTCAATAATAGATTCTTTTTACTCAAGTTTGTTTACTGATTTGAATAAATTACTTATGCAGAAGAAATATGCAAAAAGAAAAAACTATTGTGTTGTTTTTTTTATTTAATTTCTCTAGAAAACATCCAAATTGCTGATGTTTCATTATGTGTCCATGTAATGGGACAGTAAACGCGGGACGCAGGGACATACTAGTTAACCCTTAGGCTGCCGCTATAGCCACTATATTGGCACGGTTCTATCCCATCGATTCTATGAGACCTATTGACTACTCATACATAAAAATTTTTTGAAAAAAAGGACCCCTATTTTTACGAAAAAATAGCGGCAGCCTAAGGGTTAAGCTGTCCAAGTATTGGGCCATTGTGAGGTCTATGAACTTTCGATATTTCACCAAATTATTCACTCCTACAATGTGTGTTTTTTTTTTTAATGATAAAGCACACACGATGCCCCATGTAATTGCAAAATCGTTTTTATATAAATCGATTTGTATAACTGAAAAATTCTCAATTGTGTGTACGCCGTACCTTAAGTGTCCAGGTATTGGGACATTTACCTTAATCGGGGAAAGAAGAATTCGTATGTGAGAATTTGAATATCCTGCCGGATAATGGTTTGCGGAGGAGGGACGAGGCTGAATACGAGGAGGCGAATCACTCGAAGGCCGGCGGGAAAAGTATAAACGTTATATATTATATATCATCCATAAATGTACAATAAGCATCGAGATAAACGTCGTGAAAATTGTATATTGTCCGTTTGTAGTTTTACAAAAAGGCCACCCGTTTTAATACTGCAGTTAGTTTAACAGTTGTGCGCTCGAATACGATTAAGTCTCAAAAATATGTGTTTGCTATTGGTGTCGCGATTCTGCCTGGACAAAACTGCAGCGACGATTGACAATCGCGTTTTAACATTTTTATGCCGGAAACACTTACGTCGTCCAAGGGTCCCCTCGCTCTAAGACACAGAATTAACAACCGAATCATTGTATTCCCCTCGATACAACGCCAACCGGTTATTGATTGTCGGCGGGCTTATCGGAGCTCGACGACTCGGGTAGGAGCGAAGCTGTTGCAAAAAAAAAACATGTACGTTTCAGCGTGTATAATTCGATCCGCGTCTACGACCGCTTATCTGCGTCACTCACCGATGATGATGATCAGGATGATCACGCAGATGATGCCGATGATGATCATCATCTTCAGGTTCTTCCACCAGTACTTCCTTTTCAACTTGCCTGCCTGCTGTTCGAACTGAGTCGCGCCCTGCTGCAACGCGTCCGCACGGTTCTCCAGTTCGGACAGCTTTTGGTCGCGCTCCAGCACCTTCTCCACGTTTACTTTCATTATGCCCACAACCTCGTCGACGGTCGCCTGCGTTTGCTGCAGCTTTTTGTTGGACGCCGTCTGCTGCGGGGTCTGATTGCCCATATCGCCGTCTTTGGAATTGCCGCTACCTTCCATGTTCCTGCGAGCATAGAAACGGCGTGAAATCAGTGGTAGGCATCTTGAGTGGGGCAACAGTTGCGGTAAACCATGACTATATATATGTATATACTGGCATTATTGTACACACCCATAACCTCGAAATTTACGAAAAGCTTATGCTGGGCGCGATATAACGAGTCGGCCGCGATGCGAAATCGTGGCGCGGCTCGTAGCGCGCGTCGAATACGATATGAATATTCAATTGTTAATAACAGGAAGGAAATGCGACACGGTGCTCGAAAATATGTAATGCTTTTGGTTACCGTGGCACGATAATGGCCCGTCGCAAATGTTGATTTTGCTGTACCGACGGTTTTGCCAGAGCAGAATTATTTTTGTACTCACTTCGGAGTAAAAGATGCGCAGGAGGATTGAAAAAGGAATGGAAATTATGTATAAATAATGACAGGTATCTTCCACTTTTCTTCGATGACGAACACACTTTAACAACAGTGTCTGACACAAGATAAAGATGGCGATACCCGTGACGTCATGTTTATAGCGAATAATTTTTCGCAAACATGTTAACGAGAGCGGAGGATTCCCTATAATCTAATCTCCGATACGGGGGATCATTGGATTCGAGATATAAACATCTGTCTGCGATGCTTATTGCGACGTACTTAAATTATTGATACGAGAAACCACGCTTCGAAACGAAACTTTCAAACAGCACACGTGCTGCCATCTTGGGGCTGTGAAGTTAATCTTCGGCATGCACGTTCTTTGCTGGATGAAATTGTCGTTGAAATTAATTCGTAGGTACGTGAATTAATTCCGTGATGTAAATGCTTGCGGAATGGTCGTCAGTATAGTTGAGGATGAAATTATTATTGACGATGGCACTTTAAGTATCACTTCGTGGCAATGCAATCCCGTCTAACACAACTAATTTCCACGTGGTCGTTTCCACTCTCATTAAGAGCCCCATACCTCGCACCAATGTTATAAAACCCACGTCCTTGGGGGATGAAAAATTCTTCAAATCAAGCATTACTTCGTCAGCCAATGACACGTTAGAAATTAAAACATGAATTCGACGTGCGTTACGAATAGTAGCACATTTCATTTGTATTACAATGAGCAGCACCTTTCAATCTATCGCGAGAAGAAGCACGTTTCAATGTTTCAGCCGATAACAAGCATGTTTCGGATATACCACGAGAACAAACGCGATTTACATTTCGCCACGAGCAGTAGGGTAGATGTCCCAATTACTGCCAGTGTCCCAATTACTGCCACTTGATTTATTATATGTAATAAAAGCGTAACGTATAAAAATAAATGTACAAAAAATAGTTATTATAATAGTCATTATAATAGTTATTATAATAGTTATTATAATAACTATTTTTTGTACATTTATTTTTATACGTTACGCTACCCTAGCACATTTCAAACGCCGCAGCGAAAAGTAGCGCGTTTCATTTGTTTTCCGAAGTGTAGCATATTTCAGTTTCCAAATAGATTTCCTAGGCAATCTATGAAACCGGCAAGCGTTACGAAAAGTAGCACGTTTCACTTTTTCTACATGCAGTTGTCCGTAAGAAAAAAAATGAAACGTGCTACTCTTCGTAACGCGCGTCGACAACGTGATATTTTTCGCGGCTAAAGGCAAACCGTGCTATTTTTCGCAGCACAGTACCGAAATGTGCTACCTTTCTTCGCGAGGGAGCATAGCATGCTATGCTTCGTGGCGATGACTGAAAACATACTACTTTTCGAGAACAAAATCGAAGCATTCTGTTTCTCGCGGTCAGAATCAGCAGAGTGCTAGTCTTCGTAAGCCAAATGAAATGAGCTACTTTTCGTAACGCACGTCGAATTGTAAACAGAACAATCTTCTAGCCAACAGTAGAATCTACCCGTAATGGTCAGACAGCGGACCCAGCGTCTCCCAAGCGACCCCTCCGTCAGATCTCGAAATAACTCCCTAAGATCCTCGTGTAATTCGGGGTAAAAATTTCGCAGTAAGAAACTCACCGAACGGAGCAGCCATTCTACGCCCGTCCCCACCGACTTTCCACAACATTTCCGCGACTAACAGCGAAATTCACCTCCGCACCCTGGTCCGGCGGCAAAAATCGCAACGGGGACATAAATAAAAGATGTTGCGGATGCTCGCGCGCGTACTCTGATCGCGTCGCCAGGGCCGTGCGACTCAGCTGACACGGCTGAAGAAAGGATAAAAATTCATGGACCCTTGCACCCTAACTCACATCCCAATGAGAACGATCTACCCCCATCTAACTACCATCTACGCCCAGTCTCCTGCTATTTGGGAGCTGGGTAACAGTAGCTGAAGCTGAGGACTCGTCGGAAAGACAGAAATCGGCGCGGTCGTTGGCCTATTTCCGCGGAAGCAGGCGCAGGGTGCTCGGTGTCGGTGGCAGCTGCCCTGGCCACCACCTTCGGGGTGTGCTTGCGCATGAGGGTGGCGGCTGGCTGCCGTTTATTGACTGAGGACACCCGTGCATGCGCACGACTAGCGCGGCTCAGCCGCGGGACGGTGGGTCGACCGTGTTGCTTCGATACATCGATACTCACCGCCCCGTTTCTGGCACGAAAATTCTCCGGGTAGCGTAATTTCTTCGCTGTAAACTCTGCGTTTCAAGAGATCCGGCTTGGTTCTCTGTCTGCTGGAGGCTCCTCGTCAGCCGGGGATCGCGGGGCACGTGGGAATCTCGGGTCCCGGTTGGGCGATTCAAATGGTTCGAGGGCCGTCGAGATATCGCTGGAGCGGCGGCGTTATCGCGGCGGTGCCGCTGGAAATTTTATCAATACCGCGGCCGTGTAGTCGCTCGCAGTCGCTCGTGAAAAGTACGCGGTCGTCTGACGGGGTTGCCAGGCCAGCGGATAGCTCTAGTTGAGGAAACCAAAAGCGACCTAGGAACAGAATGTGAGTACATCCACGAAATCCTCCCGATTACGTGCCGCGCTGGGAAGTGCGCCGCTCGTTCCATCGCCACCGAGAATTCGTAGCCGGGGCCAGCCCCCTGTGAACTGGTGACTCCCTGTGGACGAATCTATACCTAGTCGCCCGCCTGCGAATCCCTAACGCCTCTGCCTGTCCACGAATGCCCCATCGGGTCGGTTCGCGTCGCGATGTAAGCCTTCGCTCGTTCCCCTTTTGCCTCGACGTCGACACGGAAATGGGTGCTCGTGCTGGATGTGTGTCAGTGGGAAGGGAAACGGAATTTCGGGCGATGTCGACGCCGCGGGTCCTGAGGCCGCAGGAACGGGCGAGGAAGTGAATATTGCGACGTGAGTTCAGAAGTCCCCGGACGGGTCTTTCGTGCGATCTCGCTTGATAGGAACGCGATGCGAGCGGTAACGTTGTGAAATAGGGAAGACGGATGAGTCATGGCTGGCGGTGAACGTTTCGACGGAATTAGATAGTAGAATATGAGTTAGGGACTCGTGAAAGCGAAGCTTCGGCTGTATCTTACTGTCTGGATTGAAAATTTCTTAGAGCCCCCCCGCGAGTCATCGGTCTGACGGAAGGATCGAGCTCCGCAAGACGGATTTCAAGGCGGAATTTCCTAAGCGTTTGTCGCCAATCGATTTCCTCGCACGGGCTGCCCACGGCACACGCCAGAATTCCCAATAAAGTGCAGCAGAGCTTGAAGCCAACCGTGGCGATTCTGGGACCTCGGCGTGCCCCTCTTGCACGATCGAACGGTGTGCAATGCGAGGTGGGAACAAGCAGTTCTTCAAATCTACTAATCTTCGCTACTCCCCTTTCGATCATTACTATAATTTTGTAAACGACTTAGACGTCGAAGTGGCGTCGTCGAAGACAGAAGACCGACTGGGAATTATAAAATTCTGTCGATCCTCCTCTATTTTCCAATTTCGTGAAGCGTAACGACAAACGCTCGGCACGATGGATTTAAATGCGAAAGATGGTCGGTGCGATAGAGCGGCGTCGTTAACATATATTTCCCGACCCGTAGATTCGCGAGCTTTAATTACGGGTACACACGTACGGGCGGCAATCAATCGCGAAACACGCCGGGCTATACGTTCTACTCGCTGTTTCTATATTTAGATAATCAATGACGAGCAACACATTTGCTGCAATGTTCTATGGCTTTCGCGATGAAACGAAAAGTAACGCTTTCCGGCGCGTATCTGCTGCCCAGCAAGTAGAGCCACCCCTGGCGAAGTCAGGCAAACCTGAGGGGCCACTCGAACGGCGCGGCGGCTGAGGATATTATTACTTGTCCCTAACCAACGACACTCCATTTTCAAGTCTGCTTCAAACTTTTGAAATAATAGCAAATTTATATTTGTCCGACGTCAGACAATTGTCAAGTAGGTACTATTTAAATAGCAGGTCGAATTGGAATATCCATAAGTAGATACACAATCAGTATTAATTGACCGCTGCAAGTAGTCTCTCCCCGCGAGAGTCAGACAACCTCGCATCAGGTCCCGCAGCGAAATAACCTCGCATTTTCTCAAGCAACTCTTTATTCTTTGAACAAGATGCTTGGGAAGCTGTCGCTCGTTAGCATCGTACAATCTTCCGTGGCTATAAAATTAGAACGCGAGCCTGAATATTTTTAAAGAGAAGCGGACGCTTTTAAACGCCAGCGAAAGTTTGTTCGTGCGTAGGTCGTACATTGTATACGTTGCTGAAGTAGCGAAACATTTGTTCGAGGGTTGAAAAACTTCCTCAGCATCGATGTTGGTAAAAGGAAGCTTCGCTCTGGGGTCCGATTTGTCCAAGAGAATTCTATCGGGCCGTTGGAATGATTTCTGTCTTACGCAATTCTGTGATACGAAACGGAGACCGGAAAGAACGAAGCAGAACGCATTAGAGGAACCTTTTCTCCGCCCGACTAGAAAGTAATTCAATAACGACGATCAATATATTAATTCGATTATATAAGCCGCTTGGAGGCGTAAAGGCTCGAAACCAGGCGAACTCTTCCATGGCTGAACAAAAACTCTTCCACGAGGAATAATCGGTTCGGCGCATATACATGTAAATCGCTTTTTAAACTACTCGGGGGGGTGTAATTGTATAAGTACGAGTCGCAGGAAGCGTGCACACTTGAAATTATATTCGCTCGCTGGAATTGTAGTCGGACGGGGGGTTCGATCGGTTGTTGCCACTCGGTGGATCGATCGGTAGCCAAAAATAAAGCCCTCCCCGACCGCTTTTTAATCCGCCATTGCGGCTGATACCTCCAGAAATAGTGATTCGCCTCTCAAGCACGCACCAGGAATCGAAACGACCTGAATCGACGTCAACGCAGCGGCTGCACTTTAATCGATCCTATCGATTCCACTTTTTTCACCGGTGTATTCTTATTCTTGTGAGATGGGTTATCTAGAAACTTGTGTTGTAGAAAATTATATTAATTATTATTATTATTATTATAATTGTCCAGTTCCATTTCCAGGGGCACAGAATGAACAAGTTGCTCAGATTTGCGAGTAAACGAGGATAGTAGGGACGCGGACGGCTCGGCGTCTGGGTTGAAACCGTGGAATAGAGCCGCGGACGTCGGTGATTTAATGGAGAATGCAACTGAAAGTTAGGCAGAATATTGAAACATGAACGCGGGCGACGCCAACGCAGGACTTCCATGATAATTAAACTAACATCGCGGTTGTTCCAGGAAAGGTCTTTCCCTGGGCGAAAGGTCAGACGTAGTTACGTGTGAAATGCCTTCTGGCCAGGCTGAATGAAATGCCACCTGAGCCGGCGGTAACCTTTCGACTTCCTTCCAACGAAATGAGACACGAACCCGTTATTAAGGGGTCTCCCTAGTGTGACGCCTGGAAAATAGGGCAACATTTGGGAATTTTTTTGAAGGAAATGTACTTGATATTGCAGTTTCAAACTTTGGAGTATTTATTCAGTTACGTTTGGGCAATGTACTTAAATTTTTTGAAGCATTAGTGATAATTATATTTTATGTTTGACGGATTACAATGAGGAGCTCGCAAATAAATGGCGATCATGATCCCGGCTGTCATAGTCATCTGAAACAAAAAACACAGTTATTTTCTTAATCTATATGAACGTAGCTAGGGTTTGAACTAGAACGAAAATAGAAAATCACAAAATACAAAAATGGCAGCACTTTAAAGAAAAGCTTTCATTTCGCGGCAAAACAGTGATCAGTTTTTTGAGCTGCGAAATTCGAATTTTGCATATAATGACTTCATTCTAGTTCAGGTTCTAACAGAACACGCAGTGATTATATATGTTAAGTTTTAAGTCGTTTGATTGAGTAGTTTTTGAGACATCGTGATCGCCGCGCCAAAAAAGTCGTTTCGAGGAAAATGCGTTTAAATATTCAAAAAACCATTTATCAAATAATAAATCATACTTACAATTAGTCTCCAATGCCTGGCCCATAGAGAACACCTTCCTCTTCTTCATATAATTCTTGTAAATTCAGAAAACGCAAAATACAAAAAATCGATTTTTTTAAACCGTCACACTAGGGAGACCCCTTAAAAAGCATAAGAACGGAGACTTCTCTCCTAGTTGAATTTTAACGATATTAATACTTGATAGCGAGGTACAATACTTCGTTCATCTCGAAGCAAGTTCCCAAGTAGCTACGATCTGCCAAAGACATTGTCAAAGGACAGCCAGCCCCTCGCCAACTGCCTCCGCACTCGCTTCTCCATTCTCACCTCCTCGCATTCAGAGCGACTCGCCAGTTGAAGAGCACTAGGCAGCGTCTTACGCCGCGCCGTTCAGGCTGCACAATATCGAGTATCGGGGGAAGACAAATACGCATTTCCGTCGCCTAACGCGCAGCTTTCAGAACCGTGTCACGAACTTTGCCATTTCGCGTCCGTTCCCGCCCTCGCGTTCGATGGGGGACGTTCATCCACCATAGGGCGAGCGTAGAGCTCGTAACTCTCGCGAATATTCCGTGGAAAAGCTTCGCTGAACGTGACACGCACGATTGGATTTAGCGACACGGGGAAGATAAGGCTGCTCTAATATCCGCGCTCTCGCGTTCTCCCACGGCGGAGTACTCCGCGCGAGGAAAGGGCTGGATAAAAGGGTCGAGTGGGTGTTGGAGACGGGAGAAGGAAGAAATGCAGGTGATCGGATTAGTCAGCTGAAGGCGGATGCGCATTCGGCCGGCGCTTATGCAAATCATCGCTTGAAAAAAGCCCGTTCCGCTCGCTTTAACTCCGCTTGCTTTCTCTCTGTTCCAACGTTCAATTCCCCTCTTCAAAAGAGGCATCAGGATATCTTGTCGGGTTTGCAACTTTATTATGCTTTGGATTCAGAGCTCCATGTTCTTTCTTGAGAAACTCCGATGAGGGTGCCTACTTGGATCTTCTTTAAGAGTTTGAAAATTTCTTTATACCGGCTCGTGTATTTAGATGAAAGTAAGCGCGACTGATGGGAATATGATTGTTTGCTTGCAGGGCCACCGAGGGCGGTCTACCAGCGGATGCTACTGCGGGTGCAGGTGCAGGCACCGATGGAATCGTCGGGGGTCCCAGGACGCCTCAGCAGATCGCCTCGCAGAAGCGGCTGCAGGCGACGCAAGCGCAGGTCGACGAGGTCGTCGACATCATGAAGACGAACGTCGAGAAGGTCCTGGAGCGTGATCAGAAGCTCTCCGAACTCGACGATCGAGCAGGTGGGTTTGGAGGGAACTGTTTCTCTGCAGTGTGGAAATCGACTGACGCAAAGTCGATAAGAATATCCGCTTTCATCGCCGTGTGTAAAGAAGAAAAGTTTATGCCTCTAGCTCCCTTTAGCACAGCCGTTTCTCCCATTAACGTCCTCGAGGAAATTACAGAGTGCGGCCTTAACGCTTCCGGCTACTGTAATCGCGGATTCGATTTCCTTCCCTAGACTGTTGACTTTTGACTTTAACGGGTCTTCCTGGAATGAACTTAATTTTTCGAGGAATTAAAAAAGAAACAAGTATATCGCGCGTATCATTATGCACGCTTGTGGCTGCGCGCGATTACGGGTGCACAAAGAGATGAATTAAGCCGAAGGACGAACGCTTCGCCCACATTTGCTCCAAGGATATTCCGTCCATTCATTCTGGAGCGGGCTGCATTAAAGCGCTTCGACCCCGCGCGTCCGAGTGCACACCGATATCGATTGCACACTGTGACGCTATCGAATCGATGCGCGATGCCGCGTTGCGAGCCCGACCACCGTCGATCCTTTTCCCCTGCACTGCCGGCCCGATCGCGATTTCTACTACTGCCCTTCGAACAACAGGTCGGAATGTTATCTAGAACTCGAGGATGCGACTTAGGCCGGGGCCACACTATGCGTTTTCGCCGCTGCGGTTATGACGGATGCGGTCACCCGATTTGTGACGTTGCATAGATTCAAATGAGAGCTGCCACGCTAGTGCGTCGCTGCCGCATTCGCCGGACGTCGCCGTCACCTATGCAACGTCACAAATCGGGTGACCGCGTCCGTCATAACCGCAGCGGCGAAAACGCATAGTGTGGCCCCGGCCTTACAGTTCCCGCGGCTTTTCGATAGTTTTGGAAGCTCCGCTTCCTTCAGGATTGTTTTTGCAACACCTTCTCCAAGCTCTTCTGGAGCTCTTCTTTCTGCATACGCAAGAGCCACCTTGAAGTTGCAGAATCTGTCGAGTGTTTCTAGGCTGATTTGGGCATTTCTTTTTTCGCCAGACGCGCTCCAGCAAGGAGCCTCACAGTTCGAACAACAGGCAGGAAAGCTGAAGAGGAAGTTCTGGCTACAAAATCTGAAGGTGAGAGTGTACCAGAAGCCCTTCGCCGGGCTTCGTCCGCTCGCCCCGCGTTGCTCGGCTTCGCGCTACTAAGACACTTGTGCTCGACTCTGTTTACAGATGATGATCATCATGGGCGTCATCGGACTCATCGTATTGGCCATTATTATTGGTAAGTAGCCAGACGCATAGACGCACTTTCAGAAAGCTAACGACACCGCCATTTTAACTGTCTAAATGTTCTGTGTCATCTGGTCAGTGTACCTTGCCACGATTTCGAACGACTGATTCGCAATCGCCAGTCCCATTGTGTTCTTGAAACTCACTAGAAATCCAGAACGAATAGAACTGATGAACAATACTTTTCGACGTCCGAAACAGAACTACGGTGTTCTCCGCCTAGCCTCGGGGTTAAACCGGATAGAATCGGTCGTTCCCGGCTACTGTCTCTGTCAATCTACAATCCGCGCTGAGAACAGGTCTTCGTGACCAAGACATTCTGTTCGCGCGGGGCCAAAAGGGACGCCGACGGCCCGCGGGGGAGTGATCATCGCCGATGTGCTTGCACGGCGTTCGAGCAAATTCGTTCGGCGTTCCTTAGGAATTCCTCGTGCGTGACTGATTAAACTCTCGGCCGGCAGAAGCGTCGCCGCGCTTCGGTACAGTCGCGGCTCGGTGCCGTTCGAGGCGACGATAAGGCCGCAGAAAAGTATCGCGAGGCTCGAACCGCTATACGGAAAGTCGCTTTGCAGTTCCGTGGTCCATTCGAATCGTAGAGATCCCTTGCGTGAGCAGCCTCTACGCTAACTCGCGACAGAGACCCGATCGCGGTTGTTTTTATTACAAAACGCGCCGCGTAATTTCCCACCCAGTTCGCCATTTAACGTGTGAGCTCTATGTGTTTCTCTTTTCTCGTCTAGCGAACTTTATGTAGACGCGCTGGTTGGTGGAAGAGATTTGTGTGTGAGTGAGTCTGAAGGTAGAAAGCAACAAAACTGCGTCGTTGCGTATTAATTGTGTTGTCTCTCTCTCTCTCTCTCTCTCTCTCTCTCTCTCTCTCTCTCTCTATCTATCTATCTATCTATCTCTCTATCTCTGTCTTTGTTTCTACTTTCTGTTCCCCTTTTGTACTTCTCCCCGTGCCCTATTCTATACGTAGGACGTACGTGTGTACCGAGTACCCGTGTAACGGATACATGTATACCTCCATTCTCGTTGTTCTGTACCACAAGACTCCCCGTGCGTCCTCGACCCTTCAGCATTCCTCCGTTTTCGAAGGTGTAATCCAGGTGCTCGCGGTTTCATGAGGACCTTCACGGGGTTACGTCCCCCCGGCGCGATGAGCGTTGAACTGCTAGCGTTCGATTCTTCGTCGCTCCAAGAATAAATTACACCCTTGATTGCGCAAGTCCGCTGTTGATCCTCTTCACAAGGCGATAGCATTGAAAGTCGGTGGAGAATGGGGAGGGTGAACACTTCTCCGCGAAGGATCCTTATGGAATCGACGCTCACAGTCGATGTTACCATACACACGTTGTCTGCCTGTAATAGGTACTTGCTGGTGTATCTGTCGCTATCTGTATATCCCCGCCCCGTTCGACCCTCCCCCCCAGAAACCGCCCCCAGCCCCGTCCTTCGAAAGCTCGTTGTATATTCATGAATCGCCGATTTAATTGGCGGGAGCTTGAATCAAGAGTCGGCGCGCGCGCGCGAGAGGACAAAAGGCGCGAGTGGCGGCGGGAAAGCGCGGTGCTTCATGAATCCCCGACAGCCTCCGACCCTGAGCAACACGATCCAGACAGCGACGCCACGAACGTGAACGTGTCGAGAGGCTTTGCTGCGAGGAGACGTGTAAATGCCGCGAGCGCGGCAGAGAAATTGGGGCCTTTAAAGGTGCGAGGAGAATGCTTGTAGGTTCTGAAGGGAGGAAGACGCTTCTCCGAAGAAAGAAGAACTTTCCCTGTAGATTATGGAGATTAGCGTAGAAAACTTGTTTGGGTAAATTGATGGACAAGTGATCGTTTCTCCGTTTAGATAACGGCGTTTAAACCACTCGTGCAAAGCCTCCGCAGTGTCACTCCCTCTGACTCCGTTGCGACGGGAGTTCGTGCGATTTGAAAACAGAAAGAAGCGATAGTAGAATGTGGAAGAGGTTGCAAAAGATTCTCGAAGAGGGACCGCGGTGTTTACTTTGGAAAGTCTCGAGCGGATGAACCGGCTCGGAGGCGCGACACCACGGATACGTTTTCGAAATGTACACAACCACTCACCCCGCATCAGTAATCACTGTTATGTGTCTGTCTGTAATTCTTTGGCGGTACTACCCCCTGTCTATCCCGCTCCGAAGTTAGTCCCAGCCAGTGATTTTCAATTTTTTGGTGGTCGCGGCAGCGATAGACGCGCGAGAGGAGCGCGCACGTGAAAAGAATAGAGAATATATATAAGCACGAGCGAGCAGAAAGAGTGACGGAGCACGCGTAAGATCGCATGCGGCGAGCAAAAGATAAGATATGAAAGATAACGTTCACACCACCGAGAAATGAAAACACGAATGGACAACACCACAACATCAACAACAGCTACAAGCACTATATCGCTCCTCCTATGAACAACAGTAAGAACAACAGCTACAAACATCATCAACAACAGTAACAATAATAATATAGATAAAAGGTTTCTTGAAAAAAAAAAAAAAAAACAGAAAAGAAAAGCTTTTGTTTAACCCCCACTCTTCTCTTCGGTACGGTAAGCTACAACTTTTACTGCTGCACTTGGTACCACATCTTTTTCAACTTTTCTCTGTACCCCTTCTTCGTCTACGTCTCTCAAGGTCGAGGATTTCTCTCCCTTCGCGGTACACAGGTTCCAATTTTCATTCTCTACCGTTCACATCTGCGCGCAGAATTGATCCACGCGGTATGCAACGAAAAGTGAGGACCTTGCAGCGAGAGCGGCGCAGCTCCATATTTATCAACTTGGAGTAAATTAGAAAAAAGTGTTTATAAAATTATGGCTCTGA